>OY856412.1:888779239-889139239 GCA_963693085.1 Alisma plantago-aquatica | reverse complement strand
CAAATATGAATTAAATATATCCATCAACTCATAATAATCCCTTTCATTTTCTCTCCCCTACAAAATGGCCATAAAGCATAGAGAAAAGTTATAAGGTGACTAGTTAATAGTAATCTCGGATTTATGACTCATGAATTCAATAATAAAAGATCTTTTCAAAATATATTACCTTTAATGGCCACTATAGAAGTTATGGACCAAGATATGCCCAAAAACGAAATCTAACTTCACAAGAATAATCTAGATCCTCTATTTTGCCTATGGTTCAAATTTGAAGTCGTTTGAACCATGTTTGACCTCCCAATTAATTTGAGAGAGATTTGAATATAGATGGACCAAGATTTGAATATCATTTCATTTAATGCAATGTAATTAATGGCTTAATTTTGAATGCATGTAACATTATCTTCTCTCGAGTCTCTTTCTTCAATAAAATTTTCCATAAAGGCATAATAGACTTAAATGTGATTAAATATTGATCATCTCATTTTTAGAGTCAAAGAAATAATTAAGGAGAATCGTTTAACATTATCTCACCCAGTGTTTTGAAAAGCGTCCCAGGTGCCCGCCTGAGCGGCCAAGAGGCCCAACCGCCTGGTTAAGGCTTTGAGCGGCCACTCAGGCGGCAGCCCATTAAGCGGCCGCCTAAACCCGCTTTAACCCACCTATGCGCCCGCCTGATTCCTTGTTTTGGGCGCCCGCTTTTGGCCACCTAATTTTTGGGCGCTGGATTTTTGTATCGTTGCTTTCATTTTTCATTTTTTTGTAATCAAATGTTGTTGCTGCTACTATATATTGACTTGCCTAGTATCTATGTATGTGCATGAGTGACTGTATTAGCATGTAATATAATATACAATACTATAAGTCAGTAATAATATAATACATTGTTGTTGTACATTATGAGAGAAAATGAAAGGGATTAATATGAGTTGATGGATATATTTAATTCATATTTGAAAATGAAATATGACTTTGGCTATTATCTTAAGTTTTTCTCATCCTATTTTGTATAAAGACAATCATTATAGGCATTTTGCTTTAAACCCCTCAATTATTATTGTTTAGGAAAAAAAACTTCATATTAAGTTAAAAATAACTATGAAAATTGGGATGTGACAATTCTGCCCACCTTAAAACAAATTTCTTCCTCAAAATTTCCTAGGGTACTACCCACCTTAGGATTTAACATATTCTATGTACACTAAATTCTGATTTCATTTTAAGGTCTCATTCTTATGGTAAAACACTATCTAAAACTCATTATCAAAACCACATGTGGGTAATACATTTTCACATCATCATTGATATGGTAAAGGACCTTTTCTCTAGGGGTTCTGATTCTTGCTTATCTATGTCAAATATCTACTCTTAGAATGCATGCTTGGTTCCACAATGAATCTTATTGGGCTTAGGTGACTATAAGTCTCAAGCTTTTGATGTCAACTCTTATTTTATTTTTCACCTTTGAATACATGTCGGCCGCTCATATATTCAAAGATGACATGATTTATCACACTTGTCTTAGCACATCTCTCATACACATGTCCCATACCACATGCACTAGAAAGGACTACACAAATATGATTATGCACATAACATTCTCTCTACAAAATCCCATAAGCATGTGTCCCATACCACAAAGGCACAAACACATGAGAAAAAAAGAGAGTATGTTATATACAATTCTAGAGTTAGACACAAAAATCCAAAACGTCTAGGCACATAATCCTAGTCCTTATTTGAGCTAGACCTCTACTTTTATTTCTAATATCACACACTTACTTTTTATATACCTATGGTTAGAACATACGAATCATATTGCTTCTTGGTGGCCATCCATTTATCTGCTCTGATACCATTAATGTAACAACCCTCCCTAAAATGCAAAGTACCCCACATTATGGATAATGTTGGGGATTAGACTGTGCTTCCGTTGGTTACGTACGAAACCCTAGGGAGGGGTGTTACACACACACACACACATATATACGTGTGTGTGTGTGTGTGTGTGTATATATATATATATATATATGTATATATATATATGTATATATATATATATATACGTGTATATATACACACACATATATACGTGTATATATATATATACACACACACACACATATATGTATAATGTATATATATGTATATATATACATATATGATATATAGAGAGAGAGAGAGTTAAGATGGGATACACTCGAGTGTACCGAAGACTCCATACACCTCAATCGCTTTCCATCATGAAGCAATACTTTTGGAAATCTAAACGGTTGAACTTCTTAATTATGTTATGAGCATACTATATAATAAATTTGAGCTCATTTGGACACTTATAGGTCATGCATCTAAAAGATGCAAAAATTATGCATTTTAAAATTAGTTATGTGTGTCGATTTTGTTGTCCTTGGATAAGTGGCTTACATTCATCCAAATGGGCTCAAATTCTGTATGTTCCCTATTATTATGATAACAATGAAGATCAATGCATTAGATTTTGCAAATATATGGTCTAGATAGGAAAACAATATTGGAGTGTACGGTGTGATCTGTACACTCAAATGTATTCTAGCCTGACTCTCTCTCTCTCTCTCTCTCTCTCTCTCTATATATATATATATATATATATATATATAATGGGAAATTATATATGTAAAAAAAGAGGAAATCGCATCATAAAAATAAAATATGTATGAAAGTATTGGACCAAAGCGATACCCCCGCTGTAGCACGTTAGCCTTTATTATATAGGAAGAGAACATTTACATAATAGACCCAATAAAGAAAGCAAATAAGAAAAAACTACATAAATAACTTCTATTTTCTAACACTCCCACTCAAGTTGGAGTCTACATATCGTGCATGCTCAGCTTACACTCCAACTTGGAACTCATATGGCTAAAAGCAAAAAGAATCAGGGGCTTGGTGAAGATATATGCAACTTGTTGTCCAATGCAAACACGAGGAGTGTGAATCTTCTTGGAGAGTACTAGATCACGAACAAAGTGACAGTCCACCTCAATGTGCTTGGTCCGCTCATAGAACACAGGACTAGCAGCAAAATGAATGGTTGTGATCATCACACATGAAAGAGATTGGAGTTTCAACAGACACTCCCATTTCAGATAATATGAAGATAACCCACTCTAGTTCACAACAAGCATGTACCATTGCTCGATATTCAACCTCTGTGTTGGACCGTGCAACCACATTTTGTTTCTTGCTCCTCTATGTTGCTAAATGTGACCCAAGGAACAGACAATACTCCTGAAGTACATGTTCATGCTGAGAGTTCTCTTGATGGTTTTGTTTTAGAGTTACACCTTTCAATTGCAACTCATAAAGGTGTTCGGTCTTACACATCCGATCTCTAGTATTTGTTACTTAACTCATATGTCACCAACATCGCGCACGTTTGCTTTTTAGTTAGATTCTACAACTATTCCTCGCTCATATGAAGAAGTTGCCCGATATGATGGCTGGGTAAAAGCCATGGATAGTGAAATGGAAGCTCTTTACGAGAACTTCACCTGGGACTTGGTGGATCTTCCTCCTCAGAAGCATATTGTAGGTTGTCGCTGAGTGTATATTGTTAAACAAAAACCAAATGGATCTATTAACCGCTTGAAGGCTTGATTAGAGGCCAAAGGGTACACCCACACACATGGACTGGACTTCTTCGAGACTTTTTCTCCTATTGCTCGACTCAATTACGTACGAATCCATATTTTTGATGCTACTCATTATGATTGGCCTCTTCTCCAGTTGGATGTCAAAAATGCATATCTTCAGGGTGAACTTCTTGAAGAGGTGTACCTGGAGCAACCTCTTGGGTATATTGCTCATGGGGAGTGTGAGTAAGTGTGCCAATTGAAGAATCCTTGTATGGCCTGAAGCAATCATCGCATGCATGGTTTAATAAATTAAGTAGTGCACTTGTACAGTTTGGGTTCAGTTGGTCTTCTACTGATAACTCTTTATTTTTGTGCAAATCCTCTCAGCACTATTATTCAGGTTGTATATGTGGATTATTATCATATGGCATTTCACAACTCAAGGAGTGGCTACAAACGCAAATTCAAACGAAAGATTTGGGCAATCTTCATTATTTCCTTGGAATAGAGGTTACGTTCCAACAAAGGCACAAATCTTTCTCAGCGAAAAGATATGTTCTAGATCTTCTTGCAGAGACAGGCATGACACATTTCAGACCAGTCTCCACGCCGACTGATTATCATACCAAGGCGGCTAATTCTGATGACAATGATTTTTTGGATCCAACAAAGTACGAACTGATTGTGTGTACGCTGATCTATTTGGTCATTACTCGTCCTGATATCACTTATCCAGTGGGAGTTCTTAGCCAGTTCGTGAGTGCACCCAAGATGTCGCACTGGATGGCGGTCACCAGGATCCGACATTATATTAAAGGATCTCCAGGGAAAGGTCTCACTTATTTCACAAGAAAGGATCTCTCGTCCACTTCCTTGAAGCATACCGGATATACCGATGACGATTTGGCAGGTGATGTTGGAGATAGACAATCTACCTCAAGATATTGTGTGTTCCTTGGGTCACATTTAGTGACATGGAGCAAGAAACGAAATGTAATAGCATAGTCTAGCACAGAGGCTGAATATCGAGCAATGGCACATGCTTGTTGTGAACTACAATGGGTTATGTCTATTATGTAGAACATAATGATTGAAATTTAAAGTAACTATCAAAATATAGGCTAATTGATAAAACTAATATGAAGGAATATAATTTAATAGATTTCAATCATGAAGTCTGCTTTTCTAAGGAGCCTTACGAAGCGAAGATATAGGCGTTTACACCCAACTAACTAGACAAGTCACCACTGTGGGACTAAACCACGCCTTTACAACACAAGTTGGTATTAGAGAGTTTATTTAACTAGTTAATTACGTTGTTAGGTCTATTTGTAATATGGGCCCAATTGTGTTTTGGCCCATTAGGGTCTGTTTTGAGTCTGTACGCTTTCCCTTATTCCTATTTCTAGGAGAGGGGGTTGACCTTCTATCAAAAAGAAAAATCTACACACGAAATTCCCCATCAGATTATTTTTCCACAACTGGGAAAATATCAAATAACCCCTAAAACACAAGGAAATTAATAAAACAGTATAAATACTACTCAAATGACTATTTTAAAGGCTATGATCATCGTACGTCAACTATTTAATGAAATGGGGAATGTCTATTGAAACTCCAATCTCTCTCATGTGTGATAATCAGGCAGCCATTCATATTGCTAGCAATCATGTGTTCTATGAGCAGACAAAGCACATTGAGGTGGACTGGCACTTTGTTCGTAACCTAGTGCTCTTCAAGAAGATTCAGACTCGCCATGTTCGCATTGGACAATAAGTTGCAGTTATCTTCAGCAAACCCCTTATACCTTCTGCTTATAGCCATGAGTTTTAAGTTGGCATGCACAATATGTACGCTCCAACTTGAGGGGGAGTTTTAGAAAATAGAAGTTATTTGTAATTGATCATTGTAGACAATTGTAGCAAACGTCACTAGCTTTTTCGTCTCCTGCATTGAGATCATATCATAATGATTGCAGCAGTAGAAGTGAGACAGATTGTTGGCAATACGCCATGTAGAAATTTGACACTTACTGTAAGTTGTTGGCACACTGTGTGGAGGTCTGACACGCTGTGTAGGATATCAAAGACGTGAAACATACTTCTGTTGCCACGCATGTGGAAAACCAACACGCTGTTTAAGATGTCGAAAGCATGAAAAATAGCCTTCCGTTGACACGCAAAGTGAGCCCGATGACACACTGTGTCAGATGATTCTGCTACAGATTTGGACAAGAATTGGCGTCGTCAAAGGGAAGGATAATCCTGGGAGGATGCACTAAGGAGTGGCAGGATTTAGCATCGTCAATTGTGTCAATAGATAATGCGAATCTAGCGCATCAACAACCCCTAGAAGCTTGGGCATTCATCCACGTACGGGGAGTACACTAAGAGGAAGAGAAATAGGGAGGGTGTTGTTTCTCCTCCTCTCTATGGAATCGAACGAGCGGTTTTCCTCCTCTCCTCCAAACAGCCACCATGTTGTAGTGAAGGCGAAGAGGTCGGCGGCGCTCGGTGAGGGATTGGAGCCAGCAGTGCCCGGTGGTGGGAGAGAGGCGGGTAGCGGTGATGAGTGTCGAGAGGAGAGGGAGAGAGAGGGAAGCGAAGTCGGCAGCTAGGGTTAGTTCCTCAGGGCTCTCATACCATGTGAAAGTATTGGACCAAAGCGATACCCTGTTGTAGCATGTTAGCCTTTATTATATAGGAAGAGAACATTCACATAACATACCCAATATAGAAAGCAAATGAGAAAAGACTACATGAATAGTTTCTGTTTTCTAACAATATGCATAGATTAGGAAGATAGTCTGAAAAAATAAAAATTAGGGTGTCCAGCCTTGGACACTTAACAAGCTTCCAGACTTCCATCCTCCTAGTAAGCATAGTCACAAATCCGGTATTCGGGATACGTACGGCCAAGTTGAAAATTTCGAAAATCGGGAATTATGCGGAAAAATCTGATAAAAATCGGTCAACGTACGGTAAAAGTTCGGTAACTATTCGGAAAAAAATCGACAAAAAAGACAGATTATATATATATGTACATATACATAAACATATATATACACCCACACATAATGATTTAAAATGACTAAACATCAAACTGATTACCCTAATATTGGAAGAAGGGGAAGAAGAGGGAGCAACAAGCAGCAGGCATTTGTAAGTAGGAGGGCAAGGGCCTCCCAAGTCTTAAGTGAGTGGCGGAATTTTTTATCTCGTGTTCCACAAATAGCAAACTCACATTTTGGCTTACACCCAATGAAAACCACAGCAAACTTGATATGCAAGCCAAGATCACTCTGAGTCAACAATGACATCTGCATGGTGTAAGTACTTGCACTATGCACCGGGCTTTGGAGGTACTCTAACGCCAACAAACCAAGAAAATATAGACCAAGTTTTGAAAATCTTAGAAAATTCTAGAACCAATTCAGAATAGTTTCACTTTGATTTTAGTATGCCTCCACCAATCTTCATGCCATCCTTTATGAACAAGAAGAAATTGCCACAAGAAGTTTGATTTCAGATTGTGACTATGATAAGGCAACAGTAAAGAGCAATAAAGCTTGGCTAAATATGGGATAATGATGATGAATAATGATACAATGCTAGTCTCATTGTCAAAGCCTTGACTGACAATGTCATATGGAGTACCAAAATATGTTCTATTGCACTATGCACCGGGCTTTGGGGGTATTATAACACCAACAAACCAAGAAAATACAGACCAAGTTTTGAAAATCTTAGATAATTCTAGGAGCAATTCAGAATAGTTTAACTTTGATTTGAGTATGCCTCCACCAATTTTCACTCCGTCCTTTGTGAACAAGAAGAAAAACCCACAGGAAGTTTGATTTCAGATTATGACTATGATAAGGCAACAGTGAAGAGCAATAGAGCTTGGCCAGATATGGGATAATGATGATGATACAATGCTAGTCTCATTGTCGAAGCCTTGACCAACAATATTATATGGAGTACTAAAATATGTTCTATTCACTATATACAAGCCTAGTGTTACTCTCTTTGCGAAAGATACTAGATTATAATCAATTTTGTGACTCTTGAAAGAAAAAAACCATGCATATAGAGAATAGGTATATGTCTATATTCCTTTCGACTTTGATGTAAAACGTGATATCTAAAACACTCTGTCATCTATAATTTTTTCTTTATATGGGTACTTTTATATGTGTATGTATATAGAATATAGAACACTTTAACTAAATCAAACCATTCAGGTTGTAAGAAAATGGTCTAGACAACCTTTTTTTAGGGTTTCATCTACGACTTATGTATTGCTATTGATTAGAACATAAAAACCTTTTTTCAATGGATACTTTATTCAGGTTGTAAGAAGATGGTCTAGACAAGCTTTTTTGTAGGGTTTCATCTACAACTTATGTAACTTACTAATGATTAGAACATAGAAACATTTTTTCAATGGATAGTTATCTATCGGATTGAGATGATTTTAAAACATGTCTCATCTAAATAGTAGGCATCAATCTCGCTTAATTTATGTAGCAGCAGATTACTGCAACACGTGTTATATATAAAAGGGCCAACCTTAACTTTTAGCTGAAGCAGCTCAATCGTTTCTACCTATTTGCATGTTACATTTACTAAGAAGGGTCTAGTAATATGCATGAATTCATTAAATAACCAGAAAAGCGGACAAAGATGTTTAAGCGACCATAACCAAGTCTCCAATGTTTCGATTCCTATGATTAGAGAAAGAATGTGTCTTATTATAACGAACATGAGTATGTAAGTATGAAAAAAAATCCTGATTGTTACTGTGGGTTGACCAGCTTAATACTACCTTTTTCATGATGGTTACACACCAAAGCTTGCAGAATTGGAATAAATATACCTACTAATTTTCCATTGCTCTATTTATTTTGACTACTGAGGGGCATGCTATTTTCTCCTGGAGTAAAACGTATATGTCAATATGTCAATGATAGCTGAATAAGATGAAAAGGTCTTGAGGAATCAACTAAAGCAAGTAGAGGATGAACACTCAAGAATCATTTTGAAGCATGCTCCCTAGTTAGACCGATTCGAATGTCAACACATAATGAAAAGCACCAACCTCAACAAAATTGGTGAATTTCGGATCCCTGTTCACGACAAGACGATGAACCTGCACAGCAAACTCAGAACAGTGACTCAAAAATGACTAGAGGGATATACAGTTTCCATATTGAAGGACTCAAGGGCGAAAAGAGCAAATAAAGTAGATTGAAACAAGGATTCAAAGGTGGGCTACCTCATATTCGACCTTGTGTTTCTCCGACTCCTCCAATGGGACATAGTACTTAGCGAGGCGGGTCTTCCCCTGCCTGTTCTGGAGCAAAATGAACCGGATCTGCCAATAGGAGAAAGGTGCTTCAAATTTAAGTCGGGATACGAGTTGGCATCCTGCTTAAGGGTGCGCCTACCATATCGTTTCGAGAGGAAACAGACTATACGGAGATCGCTAGGCTGGAAGACAGAAAGAAGGAAGCTCCCTTGCCCCTTTCCGGAAATGGAAAGCCCTAGCTTCTGACCTCCAGTGGCGAAGGAGACTCCGGCAAAGCTTGTGTTGTGGTCCGGCTCGGCTGCCAGAAAGGAAAAGGAGAGAGAAAAGATTATCAATGAGGGGGGGAGGGAGGAAGAAAAAAATGAAGGGAGAGGTAGTAGACAGCCACCAGGCTGCGATCCGGCGGCGGCGTGTCCTCCGGATGGGTGGTTGGGGACGGCTGGGCGGAGGAGGAACCGACCGTCCATCCTCTGTCACTCGCGGCCAGCGAGTTATCAACGGAAAGGGGAAACGAGAGAGAAGGGTCACTACCTGATGCTGGAGCGCTAACCACTGGCCCCCCGGCTCGGATGCTTCGAGCAGAAAAGCTGCAGCCCCGGCGAGCCCGCGTGCTTCCGTCCGCTGAAGAAGATGAAACACGGTCAAATTGTCAACCCAGCCAAACTGTAAGCCGCCCCACGAGCTGTTTTTCCCTGTCGCGGGTAGACACACATTATGCTAAACTGATAATATATATTTCTAATAACCGAAACAGTGAATGCGAACACGTACATTGATAAAACGCTATGTGATTAGAAAGAAGATAAAGCAACCATATAGAACATATTTAGTTTTCTGAATTTTGTGGAATTTGATTGTATTCTAGCGTCGATCTCGATCTAATGTTTGGTTTATAAGATTTTGAAAACTGGCTAATTTCGAAAATTCCAGATATAATAGGACATCAAAATTCTCCTGGACTTCAAAATCCAGTTGTGGCACGTCAATGGATTCAAAAAATTAAATCATATTTTTTTACAAATTCAAGAAACTAAATATAAAATTTGTATTTGCGGCCAACTCGTATTTGGACCACAATGTGGGTAAACTAATTAATCAAGAGGAACTACCTAGAGTGATTGAGATGGTCTTAGATCGGGGATCTAGTAAGTGAGCAAGTGGGATTTGGACCAATCCATTAAGGAGACGCCAGTGATAGGAATAGCCTACACTGACAGAGTGTCACATCTTGGGTGGGTAAAATATACCGCATGTCTGAGACTTAATCCCTAATGGCTCGTGTACAATAGCCTTATGGGTGGTGGCACCTACATCTAGGGTTGGCGTTGGGGAGGGTATGGAAAGGGTAAAGGCTTACCCTTACCCTTACCCACTAGGTGTAGCGGGTAAGGATATGGGTAATTTTCCACTTCACCAATATCCTTACCCTTCCCTTACCCTTACCCTCTTACCCACCTGGTAAATGAGGAGGGTAAAGGTGAAGCGGAGAATTTATATGTCTTGTAAAATTTTGTGCTAATCGTAACAATAATGACCTACGAGTACATTTATATCTTTAAGTATTGATGCTTCATGATAGCTATTAACTATTCAAAATTGTTTTAAGTTGTATTCTGCAACATTATACACATGATTTGTATTGTGTTAAAAATATATAATCAAGGTAATGATTGTTGCATATACAAATAGTAGTAATACTAGTATTGATGTATGAACAAATAAGTCACTCTCAAAATAAAAAGACGACTACAATACAATGATATTAAATGAGAATATGTCCCAATAAGTTATTTTTGTAAACATACATTTCTTATCCCTCCAAATTGTTGTTGTATATAAAAAAAAATAAGTACAAATGAAGTATATAAGACAAACCACAAGTATATATCGAATGGTACATTAATGATTAAGTCTAGTTATTATATACATGAGTGTCTTACAACTTCAAGTTTTGTATTATACCTAATTAAATAAGTCCCAAAGAAGTAGAAACATCACACACGAAACATAAAATGGTGCATAAAGTACTAAAATCTTGTTGTTGCATACATGTGTGTCTTATACCTTCAAAATGGTATTGTATACACGATCAAATTAGTAACATAAGAAGTAGATAATAATATCATATATTGCATGAAATGATGACCATATAATAAGTAATAATCCATAGACTTAAACAATATAATCGATATATATTTCATATATTATACATAAATATTGGCGGGTAGCGAAATAGAAGGTATGGGTAATGGCTTACCCTTACTCTTACCCACTAAGGCGGCGAGTTAGAGAGTAGCAGATAGACAGGTAAAGGGTAAGAAAATCATTTACCCTTACCCTTCCCCTAAATGGGTAAAGGGTAAACGAGTTTATCCTTACTCATTGACGGCCCTACTTGCATCCTAAGCCTCCAAATAGATCCACAAGGGACATGAGGGAAGCGAAAGGACAACAAGACTAACTCTCTAAGTAGTCCTAGGATGAGGATCGTGAGTGTTATGCCAAAGGATGAGATGGGGACAAAATACGCATGTGGATTAGGGAGACTTGGCATGTACACTGAGGAAAAATAACTAAATAACAGAAAGAGGTAGTAAGACCATGAGATCCAGGGAATAGATAAGCCCAATCGACGTCACTACGACTTATTTTAAAAATATATGTCAGAAGATTGAAAAGAAAAGAAAAGAAAAATGTCTACCAATAGTTACATTGTTGTTATATAGTAGATGAGCATTTCTAGTTACTTATTTCTTAATTGTTTGTTTCAATTTTGATCGTTCCTATAGATGTGTCCCATATACACTTATTATTGTATCCTTTACCATCTTACTTGACATGAACAAAGACTAATATCCCCCACAAAATGTACTTAGATTCCCATGAACTTTAACTTCTCTTGTCATCTTCTTTTTCTACAGTGGGATCCACCATAAAATGAGGGATAACTTGTAGGTTACTTTATGATGTGCCATGATCTTTATCCCAGAGGCATAGTAGGGGAAGCAATCACCACATGAGAAGACAAAGCATAGATATATGATAGTGAATGAACTCTTGAACTTTCACATTTTCATATAATTTTAGACTAAGTTGTATATTAATGATTGTTTCTCAGACTCTTGTGGTATAATTGGGTTATTAGTACAATATTATATGATTAGTATAACTTATCTATCATTTTTGTCCTCTATGCAAATGTATTGTTCGAGTTTTTCATGTTCCTTATTATAGAAAAAGAGAAAAATCTTTTAAAAAATATGCATGTTAAAAGCATGAAGAGGGACAGAAAAACCCAATCATATAGATAGAAAAAATCATAAAAAATGTACAACTCATCGAAAAGTAGACAAATTGACTATGGAGAATACATTTGAGGTAGTTGTGTGGGAAGCTAAATAGATTAGGGGTAGGTGTAGACATCAGAATGAAGGAAGAGATGTGACATCAGTCATTTGCACTCCCTCACCCTAGTAGTCTAAGTAGAAGGTGGCATGTCCAAACCCTTGGAGATCCCCTAGTGCATTATTATGCATTTCATGAAGACAAGTAGTCTTCCTAGTTAAATTTAATATTGAGATCCACCTTGGGATACAATCATCCATTTACCATCCATATCTTGCATTCTTTTATCCTCATACTAGACTTATATACATATCATCTACATATCCAATACCACTTTGATATCATACTCTTGTTAGCGATCATGCTTATACTCAATTTTCAATTAAGGTAGAGAAATTTCAACACCAATCATTAAGATTTGATATGTTCAAAGTTTCCTTCCCATATCATGTAGTTGTTTATATTTTGACACAAAATTGAAGAAATTGTGTTGCCTTGAATATCCCATAAGGATGAAAAAAATAGAAAAAATATGCTATGGCCGGCTAAGTTGACTCTTGGTCAAGAAATTGGGGTTGTCACATATACTTCTCATTGTATTTTTTCGTTACATCACCATAATTTTTATCAATGTTTCTATGTAAATAAGATGAGTAATGACAACACTAACATACTTCTCTACACTTCATTTACTAAGTTTTCTTACTAAAATGCTATTATTGCATCGTTCTCTCATCATGTCTTACGTGAAACATTGACTCCTAAAGTAACTTGTCCATAGTTTACAGTCCCTTGTGTTATTTTTCTAAACTAAAATGATGATTATCTTTATTGTGGCAACACATCCCACTACCACACAGACAACGAGGTGTTACGTGAAAACGTGCGGAAAACACCATAAACCACAATTTACCAAAAACACGGGTTAATTGAAACCGATTGTAGAAAGCAGAATAACTGAAAAACTATTACAGCTAGGTCCTCATCCTGCAAGGAAACAGGTTATATAAACATTTACAAGTCTTGATACGTGTCCACAGCTTAGGAGATCAGCTGTCTATCCATCACATGAGTTCATCACCTGTTATACATACATAACGGCCTACAACTGGCCAGCAGCAGGATATACAAAACATCAACGACTATACATCGTGAAACAACGTCCAAACGCTCCCATGGACCTGAGGGTACAGGGATGACTCTAAGACTCCACTACAAAATGACCAAAACAGCAGCATATCCACCTCTTGCTTCTACTGCTCGTCTTGCTGCTCGGCCGCAACTCCACGACCACCACCACGTCTAGCTCGAACATCTAAAAGGTTGTAAACCAGCGAGGTGAGACACACAGTCCCAGCGCGAAACATAACTCCCCGCTGAAACTATAAAACCATAGAAGGATTCAGGTAATAGCAGTAGATAACTGATAAGAGGTATAATAAGAGCAGTTTATATAACAAAGCTATTCATATCATCAAGCTTACCAGATGTACGGAAGGCATATCACCAATTGTCTCTTTTATGGAACATGATTAACAAGATAAGATTTATAGGATTTCACCATATAACATGGGGAACACATAAGTAACTGTAAGGTATAGCAAGACTAACAACACAAGCAAGGCCTCAACCAATGTTCCGTGTTTTGCCTTAAATAGTAAATACTATACAGCTGGATTACGTATTATTATGCCCTGAGGAAGTGAGTCGTACCGCTCAAATCCAACCGACGGATGCGAAACCCAGAGCCGGTGCCATACAAGGTCAATGGAAGAGCCGGACTCCACGACCTCCCACCTCGTGGTCAGTGCACGAGAACCAAAGCAGGACTGTAGTATCGTGCTTAAGTGGCCTCAGCCACAGGGTCAGGCTACCCTCTGCCTAGCCTTCCTTGGTACAAGTATCGGCGCTAGTGAAACTGAGCCACGGGCCTGTTCACCGTGCTCTGAGCCATGAACGCATTCATGCTCCTATATCACGTATCCTGAGCCATGGGCATGTTCACCATGCTCTTCATATACTGAGCTACAGGCCTGAATCCGCACTCTAGAGTCTACAACCGAAGTTGCACTCATACCTCCTCATTTTAGGCTAGGAGAAACCTCGCATACTCAACAATATGCGCTCCGGATTAACCCGTAGAAGAACCCATTTCACCATCACCATCTCCTGACGATGATGGATCTATGGCCAGGGCAAACTACATGATATGTTCCACTGTGATTAATTAGTATCTTTTATGTGGATTGCAGGATTCAACCAAGTTGTATAACATGCAAACTTATAATAAGAATAAACAACATGAACTCAGAATCATGCTTTTACTGACATCAACATCATACTGATCCATCACAAGGATCCAACATTACATGTTATCACTTGGCCTCTTGCCAATCATCAAGATCCATCTCAAGGATCATCACATTGCCATGGGATCTCAATCCCTTATCACAGAGTGCCATTGCCTCTCAAGACATTCTTATCAACCTAGGCACTTTAACCAAACTCAGGTCCTCAGACCAAACACATCATGTATGTTATCTCATTATCAAGAGTAATTTAACAAAGCAATATTACTCATCGTATATACCTCATAGCCCTTTACCTGGCTATGCATCACCTGCATGGTTAGTATACTCAATCATCATGGATTAACAGAATAATCATATTATCAACATAGGGCAACATTGATAAGTATATATGTTATTATTCATGCCTCAACCTGTGACCATAGGTCATATCATCTTGCAACGCTTCTTACATGCTTATCATTTATTTATCATTATACAGATGATTCAAGATGATCAGAAACACAGGTACTATAATGGCAAGATACATAGATGTAATATACTATCACAATTACCATCAAGCATGTCAAGAGTTACTATCAAAACCAACGTGATTCATGAACAAGAGCTAGCGAATAGATTTCCATAAGAGACAAGACCCTCACTAGAAGTGCCCACTACCCTCACAAGAAGTGTGACGGGTAGGGCACCCTCACTAGAGGTGATATCGGGTAGGGTACTCTCCCCTATCGTTCATCATTCAAACGCATACCAGCACCTATCGGCCAAGCATATCAGCAAGGGTGTACCATGCAAGGTTGTGTTGTGCAGCAGGGTCTATCGTGCAACTGAGCCCAAGGGGCGTGTCGTGCAAAGTGTATCGTGCACCATGTCGTGCAACGCTCCATCGGGTATCACGGATAATGGGAAACCAAGCGTGCAACTAGCCAAAGAAGTGTAACATGCAACGGTGTGTCATGCCTCATGGCATATCGGTCAGCACATGTATCGGGCACTAAGGTGTCATGTTGTTGTCCGACACACACAAAGCTAAGGCCAAAGGGTGACGCCCACCACAGACTAGCTAGCAACACTCCACCACAACAAGGCATAACAATACCAAACCATGACATAGGCCAAGTGTATCGGGCAGGTTACTCATCAAGGGGTGATGCCCAACACACACTCAAGGCAGGGACCAAGTGCAACGCCCGACACAGCCACACATTTGTCGTCCAAGGCTCAAGATCAAGAGGAATATCAGGCAACACCTCCCCCAAGTTCATAACGGTCAAGATGCAACTCCACAAGGTCATCATCAGCCTCAAACACAAGGGCACCAAAACCCTAATGGATCAAGAAGATGGCTCACCTCTCAACAACTAAGAGAGAGGGGTTTTGCACATCTCTTATCACCAATCGGGAAACACAAGGAACAACCACAACAAGGTCTACAACCACCACATAGCTCACCTTTCAAGTCCATGGTGAGAGGAGGGTGTTGCTCAAGTAACTAGAACACAAGCTCACCTCTCAACTTAAATGAGAGAGGAGTGTTTCTCATATTACTAGAACTCAAGCTCACTCCTCTAGACCTAGGAGAGAAAGGGGTGTTGCTCACCAAGAAACCCTAGAACATAGGTTTGGCCAACAAGGTGCAACTAAAGCAAGAAACTAAACAAGCAACACACATAGCCGATTATGATCACAGGAAACATACAAGAACATAGAAGAGGTAGTATAGTTAGGGTTAGGAGTTATGTAACCGGCCTTAAACAAGCCCCAAGCTCCTAGCTCCAAGCTCCACTCACCACCACAAGAAGGAGAGCAAGGCACTCAAGGGTTCGGCCACCACAAGAGGAAGAAGGAGACTTCAAGGCAAGGATCGGCCACTAAGCTTGCAAAAGAAGAGGGGTGTCGTGCACCAAGGGAGAAGGAGACTAAAGAACTAAAGGGATCCTTAGTAAGGGAAAGGAAACACATATATAGAAGAGGATGGAGGAGAAACCAAGGTAGAGCAAAGTAAGGTGTCGCCCACCTAGGGACACTTGTCCATGTGCAAAGCCACCACTCTAACATGTCCTAAACACATGTCCAAGGCCATCGCCACATGCAAGCATCAAGCTCCAAGTGTCCACTAGTGGTGACACAAACGAGGTCAAAGAAAGTCAAAGAGGTCCATGGGCGACACACCCTGGGCGACACAAGCATGGCCAACACACCACTGGCCGACACAAGCTCTCTTGTCTGACACAAGGTCCAAAGAAACAAAGGCAAGGCACCACAAAGCCCAACAAGCTCAACCAAGCCCAAAGGGACTCAAGCAACGAGCCCAACCCTTCCTCTCAACACTAGGGGAAGCAAAGAGAGGGAGGAACACCTCACAAGGTGGAAAACTTGCCCACAAACCCTAGACTTGGGTTAATTGCAAGTAGCACCTCCAGCTCTCAACAAAACACCAACAAACCCTAATCACCACTAAAGGTGATTAGCAAGCAATTAAGCATCAAGGTTAAGCAAAGCAAACAGGATAAGCCCTAAATGGAGGTCAGGGTCCTTACAAGATAACCCCCTACAAAGGGATTTCGTCCCCGAAATCTGAAGAGAAAAGTGAGGGATACTTCCTCCTCATCTCTTCCTCAAGCTCCCACGTGGCTTCCTCAACGCCACGGTGATGCCAAAGAACCTTTACAAGAACCATGTCCTTCCTCTTTAGCTTCTTAACTCTCTTGTCAAGGATCATCACATGACCTTCCTCGTAGGTCACATCTTCATTAAGCTCAACTTCGTCTGGCTATATTACTGTCCATGTGTCCGGATGACTTTTCTTCAGCATACTGACATGGAACACTGGGTGTAACCTGTGCAACTCTGGCGGCAACTCTAACTCGTAAGCTACCTTGCCTGTACATGCTATGATCGGGTATGGCCCCATATACCTGGATGCTAGCTTACCCTTCCGGCCAAACCTTAGCACACCTTTCCACAGAGAGACTTTAAGATACACTTTGTCTCCTACCTGGAACTCTAAAGGTCGTCGATGATTGTCTACGTAAGACTTCTGCCTGTCCTGTGCCGCTTTCAACTGTTGTTGTATCACTTTGATCTTTTCTGTTGTCTGTTGTACTAACTCAGGACCCAAAAGCTGATATTCACCAGACTCATACCAACACAAAGGAGATCTGCACTTCCTACCATATAAGGCCTCATAAGGAGCCATGTCAATGCTCTGCTGATAACTATTGTTGTAGGCGAACTCTATCAGACTGAGATGTATGTCCCAATTGTCTAGGAACTACAAAACACAAGCTCGAAGGAGATCCTCCAAAGTCTGAATAGTTCTCTCAGACTGTCCATCTGTCTGCGGGTGGAAGGCGGTACTGAACCTCAACTGCGTTCCCAACGCTTTGTGCAACTGTTTCCAGAAATGACTCATGAACTGAGGACCCCTGTCAGAAACTATCATCGTTGGCACACCGTACAAACATATTATCTCATCCACATATACTCGAGCGAGTTTCTCAGTTGTATACGTTGTCTTTACTGGTATGAAATGGGCAGACTTCGTCAATTTGTCCACTATTACCCAAATGGAATCATGATTCCTAGTTGTCCTAGGCATACCAACTACGAAATCCATGGTTATATGATCCCATTTCCACTGCGGTATCGGCAAGGGTTGCAACGTACCTGCCGGCTTCTGATGCTCAGCCTTAACTTGCTGACATACCGCACACCTAGCCACAAACTCGACTACATCTCTCTTCAAACCGGGCCACCAATACAAGTCCTTTAGACTATGATACATCTTGGTGACTCCTGTATGCATAGCATACATCGACATGTGTGCTTCCTCGAGCACTAACTTCCTCAGATCATCAACATCGGGGACCGCCATTCTATCACGATAGCAAACTAGTCCATCCTCGGACTCATGGAACCCATCACGCTTTTCGCTGCCGAACTCTGATCTGATCAACTGTACTATATCATTTGTTTGTTGTGCATCTTTGATCTACTATCTTAGCATAGGCTTGACTTGCATCTGTGCTAAAAGTCCCGCTAACAAGGAAACTTCCATCTACACATTCATCTGTCGCAAGGAAACAAGCATATCTCGTCTATGGCATACCAAGGAGCTCAACTATGCCTTCTTTGCTAAAAGAGAAGAAGACTTTCGGCTAAGCGCATCAACTACCACATTTGCCTTACCAGGATAATACTCGATGGTGCAGTCGTAATCATTGATTAGCTCCATCCATCGGCGTTGTCACATGTTTAACTCATGCTACGAAAAGATGTACTTCAGATTCTTATGATCTATGAAGATCTGACACACTTCCCCGGAAAGATAGTGTCTCCAAATCTTTAACGCATGAACCACCGCTGCCAACTCCAAATCATGAGTCGGGTAGTTCTCCTCGTGTTTCTTAAGCTGTCGCGAAACAAAGGAAACCACATGATCTTCCTGCATCAGCAAACAACCTAAACCTTTCTTGGAAGCATCGCAGAAAACAACATAGCCCATTTCCAGGCTCTGGCAGCACTAATACTGGAGCACTAGTCAACTTCTCCTTCAAACTCTGGAAATCTTGCTAACAACGATCATTCCAGACAAAAGGTACATCCTTTCTAGTCAACTTTGTCATAGGCAACGCAATCACACTGAAGTCCTTGATAAACCTCCGGTAGTGTCCTGCTAAACCCAGGAAAATATGAACTTCTGTCGGCGTCTTCTGTTGTTCCCACTCTGCAACAGACTCCACCTTCTTCGGGTTCACTTTGACTCCTTCCGCAGATATCACATGTCCTAAGAAAGTCACTTCTTCCAACCAGAACTCACACTTACTGAACTTGGCATACAGCTGATGTTGGCGAAGAAGAGTCAACGCAAGTCGAAGATGTCACTCATGCTCAAGCCTGTCCCGACTATAGATCAAGATGTCATCTATAAAGACTACAACAAACTGATCTAGGAACGGACGGAACACTCTGTTCATCAGATCCATGAAAGCATCAGGTGCATTGATTAGCCCAAATGACATAACCACAAACTCGAAGTGACCATACCTCATCCTAAAAGCTGACTTTGGTATGTCATCTGTCTTAATCCTCAACTGATGATATCCAGACCGTAGATCGATTTTCGAAAACACTGTAGCACCACGCAACTGATCGAATTGATCATCTATCCTCGGTAACGTGTACTTGTTCTTGATCGTGACCTTGTTCAACTGTCGGTAATTTATACATAACCGCATCGATCCGTCCTTCTTCTTCACGAACAACACTAGAGAACCCCAAGGAGACGTACTTGGTCGGATGAAACCCTTCTCCAATAACTCTCGTAACTTCTTCTTTAGTTCTGCCATCTCTATTGGAGCCATCCTATACGGTGTCTGTGCAACTGGTTGCGTTCCTGGAACCAGATTGATCTCGAAATCAATCTCTCGGGGTGGAGGAACATCGGGGAACTCATCAGGAAACACATCTGCAAACTCCCGAACAATTGTCACCTCCTTAAGGCTAGGTCCTTTCGCCTTGGTATCCACAACGGTATCCGCAACGTGAGCTAAGAACGCCTTACATCCTTGCCGTAACAACTTCTCTGCCACTATAGCCGATACTAGACATGTCAGAAGAATCTTCCTATCACCTTGGAAGATCCACTTCTTATCGCCATCATCAAACACAACTTGCTTGGAACAACAGTCCAAAACAACCTTATACTTCTCTAAGGTATCCATCCCAAGGATAACATCAAAACCATACATATCAAGTGGTATAAGATCCACTCGTATACTGTGTCCCGAAAAAGATAAGACACAAGATGGACACTCATCTCGAAGCATCGAGGAACCATCAAGAGGGGTTTCTAACAACAAGCTATCTCTCTTACAACTAACATGTAAACGACAGTTCTCAAGCATATTATAGGCGATAAAAGAGTGTGTAGCACTCGGGTCAACCAGAACAGATATAAAGCAAGAAGAAGACATATCAGAATGAAATAAATTCATCTGACCTGTCACCACTCGCGGGTTGACTATCGCCTCTGGCTGACTCATAGCATAGAATCGAGCCGTTGCTTGCTGTCCACGTCCTCTGCTTCCTTGAGCAGACGATCCTGCTTGTGATGCTTGACCGCGTCCTCGCCCTCTGCTACTACTGGGCTACTGTCTATCTGACCCTTGTTGATTCTTCCTCGGCTGCTGTGTCACTTCAACATCTCTATTCGGGCAATTTAACCTGAAATGCCCGATCTGACCACAAAGATGGCATGACCTATCTTCAAACTATGGCCTAGATGGCCCTGTCACTGCCACAGAAGTTGTACTATGTGCTTTTGACGGTGAAGAAACATAACCTATTCCCTTACTTGGGGACCACTGCGACGGTATACTGGAACCTTTCATCACAGAAGGTGCTGAAAACCTAGGCTTCTTGAAGCCACCAAACCTCTGTCCTTGGAACTGAGCAGGCCTCTTCTTAGACACGGATTCTCTTTTCTCCCTGACTGACCGTTCAATCCTCCAGACAGATTCCACAAATGTAGCAAACCACTCTCGGTTCTCCAACGCAGAAGCAGGTGTTGTTAGCTCAACACTCAAACCTTTCTCAAAACGTCTGATCCTCTCTTCATCTGTTGATGCCATGTGAGGACAAAACCTCAACAGATCCATGAACTTGGCTTCATACTCAGTGATGTTCATCGTTCCTTGGTGTAAGCATTCAAACTGGCTGATCTTCTCATCCAGATACGTCTTCGGAAAGTATTTGTTGACGAACTCACACCGGAAAACCTCCCAACCGATCACCTCACCAGGCTGCTTCTCTTCTTCGATAGTCCACCAGTGACCAACACTACCCTTCAGAAGGTAGACAGTGTGGTTTACTTTGTCTGCTTCGGGGATGTCGAGGATCCGGAAAGCCTTCTCAAGACTTGTCAGCCACAGATCTGCATCTGCTAGATCAGCCGTCCCAGTATAATCCGAAGCTCCGACTCGCCGAAGCCACTCAAAGGTCTTCCCAATACCCGATGTTTCACCATGGGGAGCATGTGCTCTCGGCGGAGGCACTGGCAATCTCTCTACCATGAGATTCATCGTAGCCATCATCTGCCCCATAAGCTGTTGGTAGGCAGGGTATTCAAGAATGGCTGGGTCAGGTTGGGGGACCTCAGGCACCCGATCTTCATGTGCCTGCCCTATAGCTCCATCAACAGATGCAACATCGTTGTTCTCAGCAACATGTTCTTCATGGTTTCCAGACATTTTGGCTTTTCTTCCGCTGAGGGCAGAAGATGGTGGTAAGAAAATCTGGAAAACTCACAAGAACAGACACAACCTAGTCTTAAATCCCTGTAGACTCAGCGAACCTAGAGCTCTGATACCAAACTTGTGGCAACACATCCCACTATCACACAGACAGCGAGGTGTTACGTGAAAACGTACGAAAAACATCATAAACCACAATTTACCAAAAACACGGGTTAATTAAAACTGATTGCAGAAAGCAGAATAACTAAAAAACTATTACAGTTAGGTCATCATCCTTCAAGGAAATAGGTTATATAAACATTTACAAGTCTTGATACGTGTCCACAACTTAGGAGATCAACTGTCTAGCCATCACATGAGTTCATCACTTGTTATACATACATAACGGCCCACAACCGGCCAGCAGCAGGATATACAAAACATCAACGACTATACATCGTGAAACAACGTCAAAACGCTCCCAAGGACCTTAGGGTACATGGATGACTCTAAGACTCTACTACAAAACGACCAAAACAACAGCATATCCACCTCTTGCCTTCTACTGCTCGTCTTGCTGCTCGGCCGCAACTCCACGACCACCACCACGTCTAGCTCGAACACCTAAAAGGTTGTAAACCAGTGGGGTGAGACACACAGTCCCAGTGAGAAACATAACTCCCCGCCGAAACTATAAAACCATAGAAGGATTAAGGTAATAGCAGCAGATAATTGATAAGAGGTATAACAAGAGCAGTTTATATAACAAAGCTATTCATACCATCAAGCTTACCAGATGTACGAAAGGCATATCACCAAATGTCTCTTTTATGGAACATGATTAACAAGATAAGATTTATATGATTTCACCATATAACATGGGGAACACATAAGTAACTACAAGGTATAGTAAGACTAACTACACAAGCAAGGCCTCAACCAATGTTCTGTGTTTTGCCTTAAACAGTAAATACTATACGGCCGGATTACGTATTATTATGCCCCGAGGAAGTGAGTTGTACCGCTCAAATCCAACTGACGGATGTGAAACCCAGAGTCGGTGCCATACAAGGTCAATGGAAGAGCCAGACTCCACGACCTCCCACCTCGTGGTCAGTGCACGAGAACCAAAGCAGGACTGCAGTCTCGTGCTTAAGTGGCCTCAGCCACAGGGTCAGGCTACCCTCTGCCTAGCCTACCTCGGTACATGTATCGGCGCTAGTGAAACTGAGCCATGGGCCTATTCACCGTGCTCTGAGCCATGAACGCATTCATGCTCCTATATCACGTATCCTGAGCCATGGGCCTGTTCACCATGCTCTTCATATACTGAGCTACGGGCCTGAATCCGCACTCTGGAGTCTACAACCGAAGTTGCACTCATACCTCCTCATTTTAGGCTAGGAGAAACCTCGCATACTCAACAATATGCACTTCAGATTAACCCGTAGGAGAACCCGTTTCACCATCACCAGCTCCTGACGATGATGGATCTATGGCCAGGGCAAACTACATGATATGTTCCACTGTGATTAATTAGTATCTTTTATGTGGATTGCAGGATTCAACCAAGTTGTATAACATACAAACTTATAACAATAATAAACAACATGAACTCAGAATCATGCTTTTACTGACATCAACATCATCCTGATCCATCACAAGGATCCAACATTACATGTTATCACTTGGCCTCTTGCCAATCATCAAGATCCATCTCAAGGATCATCACATTACCATGGGATCTCAATCCCTTATCACATAGTGTCATTGCCTCTCAAGACATTCTTATCAACCTAGGCACTTTAACCAAACTCAGGTCCTCAGACCAAACACATCATGTATGTTATCTCATTATCAAGAGTAATTTAACAAAGCAGTATTACTCATCATATATACCTCATAGCCCTTTACCTGGCTATGCATCACCTGCATGGTTAGTATACTCAATCATCGTGGATTAACAGAAGAATTATATTATCAACATAGGGCAACATTGATAATTATATATGTTATTATTCATGCCTCAACTTGTGACCATAGGTCATATCATCTTGCAAGGCTTCTTACATGCTTATCATTTCTTTATCATTATACATATGATTCAAGATGATCAGAAACATAGGTACTATCATGGCAAGATACATAGATGTAATCTACTATCACAATTACCATCAAGCATGTCAAGAGTTACTATCAAAATCAACGTGATTCATGAAGAAGAGCTAGCACATAGATTTCCATAAGAGACAAGACCCTTACTAGAAGTGCCCACTACCCTCACAAGAAGTGTGACGGGTAGGGCACCCTCACTAGAGGTGATATCGAGCAGGGTACTTGACCGGCCTAAATCACGCGTCCAAAATTGGAGGCGGATTTGAAGTTAGTCGGACTTTTACATTTATAAACCCGAACTCTTCTAGGCCCCCACAACTTTGTTTACGGGGTTGAAGTAGATATACGGGGTTGAACACAGGGACAAGGGTGGTAGTGTTGGGAACCCAGAATCGACACGCTACACTCCGGCAGGTATAAAGAGATAACAAATTTCCAAAAGGGAAATAGCAAGATGTCACAAACTAAACAAAGAAAACTATCTCCAACTGGAGCTACAAGAAAGATTTAAGGTTTTAGTCATTTAGCAGTTTTTAGGGGTTTTCATGCAACAGAAACGGAAAGATAAAACTAGAGCTAGAGCAAGGTACGAAGGATAAGACTATAGTAAAACAAGCGGTAGCAGTAACATCCTGCACCCCTCCTCTCAGAGCGGGTACCTCTAACCAAGCATCAACACCCCTCTCGAGGTTGATGGACGTAAGTTAGAGTGAAATGTTACTGAAACAACTCCGTTCCAGACACTCTCATACTCCAAAATCGGACCAAACACTAGAGCCACAACACAACTCTCGAAGTTGTTGTGACGGGAAAACACGATTCGGTAGCTAAGCGAAACGCGATCCAAACATGCAAGCTAGAGTTCAAATATCAAACATAGCAGTCATCCAACATTTTGCACCAAGCATAGAGCAGCAAGTAATTAAGCTTTTCCATTCCCATAAACATTAAGGGTCTTAATACATTGCATAAGTAAGTAATTAAATAACAGAATTAAAGATAGATGTCACCTTCTTGATGTAGAAGGACGACAGGCTACTGCGGCTCTCCAACCCGATACCGGTCAGGGGCCTAGCCCGATATAGCAGTTTCGGGCGGCACACCCTCTCGGGCGGCACGCTGTGACGGCCGTCTGTATCGCCCAAGGACCCTGGCCGATACGCTCATGTCGAGCGGCACACATGACGGGCGAAGCGTATCAGGTTCGATATCGTGTCGGGCATGGAGCGACGCGTTCTACTGTCGGGCACTTGTGTCACTCATCTACGTTGGCCGATATCGACCTGCAGTGTCACCCGGGACGGTCCTAAGTGAACTATACCCCTCCCTCTCGGGACGGGGAAGAGCTCACCTAGAGTTGCCCAGCACGAACACTCAGGCACGATACTTCTGCTCTCGCAGCTTCCTCCAAAGATTTGCTCAGGGTTCCGACTGTGTGAACTGTCTTTTCGGCTTCCTGTAGCTGTTATTTATAGGCAGCGGTTGGGGAAAGTTATGGTGCTCGAAGCGCCACGTGTCCTCCTTATTCGCGGGTCAGTGGATGGTCGATACTGGTATCGCTCGGCACGGGGGTGTCAGCTATCAGTTACGCGACGGGCGGCGCGCCTGCCGGTGGGTGGCTGTGTCGCCCGACAAGCTTGGGTTGTCGTGGCGAGTTTGGCTCCCTGTCGGGTAGAAGACGTGTCATCCGTCAGTTTCTTCTTGCGCGACATCTCTTTGTCATGCGTCATTGTATCGCTCCACCCTGTCGGGCAGAGGTCGTATCGGGCGTCAGGAAGGCCGAAGCAGACTTGGACTTATTTGTGGGCCGGGACGGCCTTATTGTACCAAAATGAGGAGAAACTCTGCAAAAGATGGAAATATTGGATTAAGAGTGTTTCTTGGCCAATTATTGTGAAAGTACTAATAAAAGAGAGGAAAATAGCAGAAAAAGGCAGTTTTGATAACAGAATAAAGGACAAAAACATCACAAAAATTGGTGTTATCAGTACTCTCCCCTATCGTTCATCATTCAAATGCATACCAGCACCTATCGGCCAAGCATATCAGTAAGGGTGTACCATGCAACACTGTGTTGTGCAGTAGGGTCTATCGTGCAACTGAGCCCAAGGGGCATGTCGTGCAAAGTGTATCGTGCACCATGTCGTGCAATGCTCCGTCGGGTATCAAGTATAACGGGCAACCAAGTGTGCAACTAGCCAAAGAAGTGTAACATGCAAAGGTGTGTCATGCCTCATGGCATATCGATCAACACATGTATCGGGCACTAAGGTGTCATGCTGTTGGCCGACACACACAGAGCTAAGGCCAAAGGGTGACGCCCACCACAGACTAGCTAGCAATGCTCGACCACAACAAGGCATAACGATACCAAACCATCACATAGGCCAAGTGTATCGGGCACGTTACTCATCAAGGGGTGATGTCCGACACACACTCAAGGCAGGGACCAAGTGCAACGCCCGACACAGCCACACATGTGTCGTCCAAGGCTCAAGATCAAGAGGAATATCAGGCAACACCTCCCCCAAGATCATAACGGTCAAGATGCAACTCCACAAGGTCGTCATCAGCCTTAAGCACAAGGGCACCAAAACCCTAATGGATCAAGAAGATGGCTCACCTCTCAACAACTAAGAGAGAGGGGTCTTGCACATCTCTTATCACCAATCAGGCAACACAAGGAACAACCACAACAAGGTCCACAACCACTACATAGCTCACCTTTCAAGTCCATGGTCATAGGAGGGTGTTGCTCAAGTAACTAGAACACAAGCTCACCTCTCAACTTAAACAAGAGAGGAGTGTTGCCCATATTACTAGAACTCAAGCTCACTCCTCTAGACCAAGGAGAGAAAGGGGTGTTGCTCACCAAGAAACCCTAGAACATAGGTTCGGCCAACAAGGTGCAACTAAAGCAAGAAACTAAACTAGCAACACACATAGCCGATTATGATCACAGGAAACATACAAGAACATAGAAGAGGTAGTATAGTTAGGGTTAGGAGTTATGTAACCTGCCTTAAATAAGCCCCAAGCTCCTAGCTCCAAGCTCCATGCACCACCACAAGAAGGAGAGAAAGGCACTCTAGGGTTCGGCCACCACTAGAGGAAGAAGGAGACTCCAAGGCAAGGATCGACCACCAAGCTTGCAAAAGAAGAGGGGTGTCGTGCACCAAGGGAGAAGGAGACTAAGGAACTAAAGGGATCCTTAGCAAGGGAAAGGAAACACATATATAGAAGAGGATAGAGGAGAAACCAAGGTAGAGCAAAACAAGGTGTCGCCCACCTAGGGACACTTGTCCATGTACAAAGCCACCACTCTAACATGTCCTAAACACATGTCCAAGGCCATCGCCACATGCAAGCATCAAGCTCTAAGTGTCCACTAGTGGTGACACAAACGAGATCAAAGAGAGTCAAAGAGGTCCATGGGCGACACACCCTGGGTGACACACTCTGGGCGACACAAGCATGGCTGACACACCACTGCTGACACAAGCTCTCTTCTCCGACACAAGGTCCAAAGAAACAAAGGCAAGGCACCACAAAGACCAACAAGCTCAACCAAGCCCAAAGGGACTCAAGCAACGAGCCCAACCCTTCCTCTCAACACTAGGGGAAGCAAAGAGAGGGAGGAACATCTCACAAGGTGGCAAACTTGCCCACAAACCCTAGACTTGGGTTAATTGCAAGTAGCACCTCCAGCTCTCAACAAAACACCAACAAACCCTAATCACCACTAAAGGTGATTAGCAAGCAACTAAGCATCAAGGTTAAGCAAAGCAAACAGGATAAGCCTAAACGGAGGTCAGGGTCCTTACCAGCTAACCCCCTACAAAGGGATTTCGTCCCCAAAATCCGAAGAGAAAAGCGAGGGATACTTCCTCCTCGTCTCTTCCTCAAGCTCCCACATGGCTTCCTCAACACCACGATGATGCCAAAGAACATTTACAAGAACCAGCTCCTTCATCTTTAGCTTCTTAACTCTCTTGTCAAGGATCATCACATGACCTTCCTCGTAGGTCACATCTTCATTAAGCTCAACTTTGTCTGGCTGTATTACTGTCCCTATGTTCGGATGAGTTTTCTTCAACATACTGACATGGAACACTGGGTGTAACATGTGCAACTCTGGCGGCATCTCTAACTCGTAAGCTACCTTGCCCATACGTGCTATGACCGGGTATGGCCCCATATACCTGGGTGCTAGCTTACCCTTCCGACCAAACCTCAGCACACCTTTTCACGATGAGACTTTAAGATACACTTTGTCTCCTACCTGGAGCTCCAAAGGTCATCGGTGATTGTCTGCGTAAGACTTCTGTCTGTCATGTGCTGCTTTCAACTATTGTTGTATCACTTTGATCTTTTCTGTTGTCTGTTGTACTAACTCAGGACCCAAAAGCTGATATTCACCAGACTCATACCAACACAAAGGAGATCTGCACTTCCTTCCATATAAGGCCTCATAAGGAGCCATGCCAATGCTCTGCTGATAACTATTGTTGTAGGCGAACTCTAATAGACTGAGATGTATGTCCCAATTGTCTAGGAACTACAAAATACAAGCTTGAAGGAGATCCTCCAAAGTCTGAATAGTTCTCTCAGACTGTCCATCTGTCTGCGGGTGGAAGGCGGTACTGAACCTCAACTGCGTTCCCAACACTTTATGCAACTTTTTCCAGAAACGACTTGTGAACTGAGGACCCCTGTCAGAATCTATCGTCGCTGGCACACGGTGCAAACGTACTATCTCATCCACATATACTCGAGCGAGTTTCTCGGCTGTATATGTTGTCTTTACTGGTATGAAATGGGCAGACTTCGTCAATCTATCCACTATTACCCAAATGGAATCATGATTCCTAGTTGTCCTGGGCAGACCAACTATGAAATCCATGGTTATATGATCCCATTTCCACCGCGGTATCGGCAAGGGTTGAAACGTAGCTTCCGGCTTCTGATGCTCAGCCTTAACTTGATGACATACCGCACACCTAGCCACGAACTCGGCTACATCTCTCTTCAAGCTGGGCCACCAATACAAGTCCTTCAGACTATGATACATCTTGGTGACTTCTGGATGCATAGCATACATCAACGTGTGTGCTTCCTCAAGCACTAACTTCCTCAGATCATCAGCATCGGGGACCACCATTCTATCACGATAGCAAACTAGTCCATCCTCTGACTCATGGAACCCATCACGCTTTTCGCTGCTGAACTCTGATCTGATCAACTGTACTGTATCATCTGTTTGTTGTGCATCTTTGATCTGTTGTCTTAGCGTAGGCTTGACTTGCATCTATGCTAAAAGTCCTGCTAACAAGGAAACTTCCATCTGCATATTCATCTGTCACAAGGAAACAAGCAGATCTCGTCTATGGCATACCAAGGAGCTCAACTATGCCTTCTTTGCAAAAAGAGAAGAAGACTTTCGGCTAAGCGCATCAGCTACCACATTCGCCTTACTAGGATGATACTCGATGGTGCAGTCATAATCATTGATTAGCTCCATCCATCGGCGTTGTCGCATGTTTAACTCATGTTGGGAAAAAATGTACTTCAGATTCTTATGATATGTGAAGATCTGTCACACTTCCCCGTAAAGATAGTGTCTCCAAATCTTTAACACATGAACCACCGCTGCCAACTCCAAATCATGAGTCGGGTAGTTCTCCTCGTGTTTCTTAAGTTGTCGCGAAACAAAGGAAACCACATGATCTTCCTGCATCAGCACACAACCTAAACCTTTCTTGGAAGCATCGCAGAAAACAACATAGCCCTTTCCAGGCTCTGGCAGCACTAATACTAGAGCACTAGTCAACTTCTCCTTCAAACTCTGGAAATCTTGCTGACAACGATCATTCCAGACAAAAGGTACATCCTTTCTAGTCAACTTTGTCATAGGCAACACAATCACACTGAAGTCCTTGATAAACCTCCGGTAGTATCCTGCTAAACCCAGGAAACTACAAACTTCTGTCAGCGTCTTCGGCTGTTCCCACTCTGCAACAGACTCCACCTTCTTCAAGTCCACTTTGACTCCTTCTGTAGATATCACATGACCCAAGAAAGTCACTTCTTCCAACCAGAACTCACACTTATTGAACTTGGCATACAACTGATGTTGGCGAAGAAGAGTCAACGCAAGTCGAAGATGTCGCTCATGCTCAAGCCTGTCCCGACTATAGATCAAGATGTCATCTATAAAGACTACAACAAACTGATCTAGGAACGGACGGAACACTCTGTTCATCAGATCCATGAAAGCAACAGGTGCATTGGTTATCCCAAACGGCATAACCACAAACTCCAAGTGACCATACCTCGCCCTAAAAGCTAACTTTGGTATGTCATTCGTCTTAATCCTCAACTGATGATATCCAGACCGTAGATCGATTTTCAAAAACACTGTAGCACCACACAACTGATCGAATAGATCATCTATCCTCGGTAACGGGTACTTGTTCTTGATCGTGACCTTGTTCAATTGTCGGTAATCTATACATAACCGCATCGATCCATCCTTCTTCTTCACGAACAACACTAGAGCACCCCAAGGCGACTTACTTGGTCGGATGAAACCCTTCTCCAATAACTCTCATAACTACTTCTTAAGTTCTTCCATCTCTATTGGAGCCATCCTATATGGTGTCTGTGCAACTGGTTGCGTTCCTGGAACCAGATTGATCTCGAAATCAATCTCTCGGGGTGGAGGAACACCGGGGAACTCATCAAGAAACACATCCGCAAACTCTCAGACAACTGTCACCTCCTTAAGGCTAGGTCCTTTCGCCTTGGTATCAACAACAGTATCCACAACGTGAGCTAAGAACGCCTTACATCCTTGCCGTAACAACTTCTCTGCCACCATAGCTGATACTAGACATGTCAGAAGAATCTTCCTATCACCTTGGAAGATCCACTTCTTATCGCCATCATCAAACACATCTTGCTTGGAACCACAGTCCAAAACAACCTTATACTTCTCTAAAGTATCCATCCCAAGGATAACATCAAAACCATGCATATCAAGTGGTATAAGATCCACTCGTATACTATGTCCCGAAAAAGATAAGACACAAGATGGACACTGATCCAACCCTATTCTAGGGTTGTGTCTTGTGTCATTTTGTACATTTATCACATTCAAATGTAATAGAATTACATGTTATTCCCCCTAATATGAATATCAATGCAATTTGTGCTTATGGATGTTCTTTGCACTATTTTTAGGTATTTGGACCACAATGGATGGACGAATGTGATGGAGGGACCCAAAGAAGGCCCCAAAGCTCCCCCAACCTACCCTAGTGGCCAAAGAGTCATCACCAAGTAAGGACATCCGAAATTGACAAAGTTTGAAGTTCATCAGCCTACTCAAGCCTTCACCACGGCCATGGCCACTGCCCACGGTCGTTATGTTTATTGCCAAGGAGCAACAATTCCAACAGGAGAAATGGCCAGAATCACCACGGGCATGGCCCTCGGCCACGACCATGACAAGCCAGAGTCACAACGGCCGTGGCCACTTCCCACGACCGTTATGTTTATTGCCAAGGGGCAACAATTCCAATAGGAGAAATGGCCAGAATCACCACAGGCATGGCCCTCGGCCACGACCATGACAAGCCAGAGTCACCACGGCCGTGGCCTAGTCCCACGGCCGTTATGTTTATTTCCAAGGAATCAACATGAGAATGTTCGCCAGATGCCACACGCGTGGCCACACACCACGCCTGTGGCCCAGCCTCCTCACCACGGCCGTGGCTCCTCGCCACGGTCGTATTGATCCACTCCATTCATTTCTAGTTTCCCTTCACCATGATCGTACCACCTGACCACAGCCATGTTATACCATCTTAACCACGGCCGTGGCCCTTCACCACAGTCGTGGTGGCCCTCTTTCCAACAGACTTTTCCACTGTTTTTCCTATTATACCCCCACTTAGCCCTAGCTCCTATATAAGCACTAGTTGCTTCTAGGGTTCGAGAGAGAGCACCCCCTAGCCGCAACCCAGCTGCTCCCTTGCCTCCATTGCTCCCATCCACCTACTTTCCTTGCATTTAATCCCATTTCCACCCACTTTCCACTCATTTCCACCATAGAAACCTAGTTTCTCTAGGTTTCTATCCATCCATTCCACCATTTCCATGCTCTTGGGCACCATTAGAGGAGGAGGCTCATGGCTGGCAGCAAGGAGGTGAAGAAGTCAAGCTTCATCAAGCATCCATGGCGTTTCCTACTCTCTTTCCCTTCTCCTTTGTTTCTATTTTGATCATGTATAGCTAAGCCCCCCTTGGGTGGGCTGTTTGGGACAAAAATGTGACTTTGATACCATGTTGGGGGAATATAATTTGTAATGAACATATTTCACTTCTATGATGATTGCCTTTGCTTGTATCTCATTTCCCATTACTTGTGCATGTGATTGTTGTTTAATTACATTAATTGCTTGCCTTGTGGTGTTTGAAGACATTTGCCTCTAGGATGTTTTGGTTTCTATGTAGCTATCATAGGATTGGCTCCCTAGGTCCTTAATTTAGATCCCTAGCTAGCCCCCTATCTTCCTACACAATCACCTTCTTCCTACATGCAAATGTGAGTTCTAAGTGACTAGTATAAGTGTGATTAGTGCAATTGCCTAGGATTTCCTAAAGGCTGAGGTGGCTAGTGGCATGAGGTGAAATATCCTCATCTCTACTCCCATCCTTACCCTTGGTCCTCAATTGACTAATACCACTTATCCTAGAGACCTAGACTTGGTAAGTCCTATGAGAATTACACCTAGCCCTAGTTCTCCAACTAGTAGCATAGGGTACATCCTCATAGAACCCACCTTGTTGTTTGGTTTGGTAGTCTAGAATGAAATATGTTAATTGCTTATTATGGTGACATCCCCCAATTAATGTCAAGGTCACATTCCCAAACGGCCCACCTCCTTCATCTAATTGCTTAAAACCTTAATTGCTCTGTTTTCTTGTTAATGCTAGTGTAGTTCAATTACTTTAGTTAACTTAGGTAATTGCCTAGTTTTGTTAGCTAAGTGTTAATTTAGGTCTTTGATCTTGATTAGTGGTTAACTTAGGCTCTCAATTGCTAGTTGCTTGCTTAGTCTAGTGTTAGTTTGTTCTTGCTCTTGTTTAGATAGCTTGTTGACTTAGTTTGCTAATTTAGCTTTTTGATAACTTAGTTTCATATTGCTTTTCCTACTTGCTCACTTAGCTTAATCAACAACCAACCAACCTGAAAACCCTAAAAACCTTAATCTCCGCAAAAGGAACGTAGCTTGCGCCTTCTAACTCTAGAGACTCCTCTATCTCCGTGGATCGACCCTGTACTTTCCGCCTCACCTATACTACGACACGACCATGTGCGCTTGCGGGTGTAGTGTCTTAGTAGATGTAGGTAGTTAGTGTAGGTCTTACAAATTTCGAAAGCATAAGATCCCACATCCCGTGCGCTCCGATCTCGTGGGGTGTAAAAGTACCACTAGCGGGGACGCACCAAGCTTTCTGGCGCCGTTGCCGGGGATAGAGGTGCTCGACCTAGTTAGATAGTGTAGCTTAGCCCTTCCTTTTACCCTCACCATTTCTATTATTTATTCTTTGTGTTACTTCTGCATCTTGGTTTGCTAACTTGCCCTCTTTTGTTTGGTTGTGCCTTGTGCATGTGACAAGCAACCCTTTGGAGTCAAGATGGTGGATCGAGATGCGCAAGCCCCTTCAATCCCTCAACCGTCCTACATGATGAAGATGTTGGAAGACATGATGTATCTCATGCAGATTCATGTGGGAGGTTCTTCTCATCATTTTGCTGACTCCATGGTGGCTCTTTGTGGAGACATGGTTCTACAATCCTATGGCATTCAAAACAACCAAAGCCCCATGTCAAGCTCTTACACTTTAAAATGTAGAAATGGTCCAAACTTCTCATGGGAACCACAAGAAGACCGTGAGACAAGAGATAGCTCCATGTTTGAAGAAAAAGTCCTTGCAAGATTGAGAAGCCTTGATGAAGTGAAGAGAGAGGTGTCCTTTCAAGGACAAACCATTGATTGACTAGAGCAAAGGCTGGATGAGATTTCCCTTTCACTTTCCCTTTGTGAGGAGGGAAGATCCTTTTTCCAAACCATAGCCAACCCAAACAATGCAAATAGTTGTATGGGCTCCCCTCAAGTTATATATGATCCACCACCTCCTCAACCTTCGTATAACTTCCAACACACCTCACAACCACCACCACAACATCAATCACAAGAACCACCCCCATACCACCCACCTCCACAACAACAATCCTACATCCTTCACAAACATAATCTGCCACTACCACCAATACCACTACAACCATCACTTGCTCTTCTTCCTCCCCATGAGCAAGTGGATACAATTTCAATCCTGAGGTGTGATAAGGTTATAGAGGAGCTTAACAAGGGAGGGAAGCAATTAGATGAAGATCATGATGGAGAACCCCTGCCGCAAAGTCCTTGTGAGAGTGCTAAGTACACTAAAAATTCTGCAGTCCTGGCAGATTTTGAGAAGATAATATCTTGTGTCCCATCTTCCTTTGATATGACACCACCAAGTTCTCCCATTGCTGATCCAAGACATCCCAATGTGATATTTTTAGGATTGCTAGTGTCCAATAGGATGGAAACCCCTCTCGTTGATGCCTATGAAGACCCATTCCTCAAGGGAAGGCAAAACTATGGCATGTAAAGTTTGAAGGTCTTAAGATTGACTAAGGCAGACAACTCATTGCTTGCCATCATCAAGCAAATACCAACTTATGTAAGGTTCCATAAGGGTGTTTTCCTCTTCAAGAAGAAGATGAGAGGGAAGATGCCTAAGGAAGTCATCTTAAATGAGCTAAAAGGGTTTGTTGATGAGGATTCTTACATTGAGACCTATGATGATGACCCCGGAGGAGAGAAAAATGAAGAAAGACAATTGAGAAACTCACATAACCCTTGGGAGACAATGAAGGCATTTGAGAGGATTACGTGTGATGAGGAAGAAAACATTTTTCTTTTGGATAATGGTTGATTGATGAAAAAGGGCAACAAGCTCGTCTGAAGGCTAAAAATTTAGTGCTAGTGGGAGGCAACCCACGTGGTTTGAGATTCTCAGACCTTCACTTTTTGATACTTTTACTTTGTTTTCCACAAAGATACACACACGCACATTTGTGCTTGATGTTTTTGTTTGAGTTTTTGATGAAATGGCAGATGATACGCACTAAGGAGAGAAATATCGAAGAAAAAAATGAAATGTTGCTGAGTTGAGGTTGTCCAAGAGCCCAACACGACCGTGGCACAAGGCCACGACCGTAATGTTTATTGGTCGAAAGTTACAGGAGCCAACAAGAATTTTAGAGATTTGGCCCACGACAATGGCCATCTGCCACGACCGTGGCCATCTGCCATGACCGTGGCACACTCAGAGAAATACGACTGTGGCCTTCGGCCACGGCCGTGTTGAGGACAGACGAGGCTCCTTCAGCGACAACACGCCCGTGGGCTGACGCCACACCCATTCTTTGAAGGTATTTTCTTCTTCTTCCCCGCGCAGAGCCACGGCCGTGACGCCGTCAGCACCAAAGTGGGCACTCGTCCTCCACCTCCAATCCTCCAGATCACCCCCAAGGGCCGGACCAGTCCTCGCAGCAGCACTGACACTTCCCCTATCTACCCTAAGCTATAGTTTCATGCTAAGGACAACATGATTCTAAAGTTTGGGGTGGGTAGGGCGGTACACACCTCCCTTCTCTCTATCTAGTGATTTTGTTCTACATCTTGCCATTTAGTTTAGTTTTCATTTTATTGCTTCTTCTCTCATATCCATGCATGTCATGTAGTTTTCATTCTCGTCATTTTTACGTAATTTTTTTAAAATTTCAGCCATGCATTGCATCTCATGTAGGTTTTGCTAATTTTTGTATGTTTTAGCTAGGATTTACTTGCTTTTTACCTAAAATTGTGTTTGAATGTGATTTAGTGCAATTTGGCACCTTTTTGGCCAATTTTGCCCATATTTGATGTTTCTTGTCCAAAAAGCGGGGTTTGACTCAATCTTTACCATATTGAATGAAATTGCTTATCTTTGACAAATACAAGATGATATGATGTGATGAAGTGCTATGTGGTATCAACGAGCGACTTCTTACATGCTCGTTGCCTCCCTTGGGAATGTGTTGGTTTGATTGAATTATGATCTGAGCAAGCATAGAACGTTTAATGTTTGTGGAGTTACTTGATTGATATATGGATTTCATTTGGTTCATTCATGTGATGTGATATCTATGGTGAAGTGTCAGACTAGTTTTCATGCATGAGACCTTATGTGGAAGATCATGCCAAGTGACCCCTCTTTGACCCGACCACTCTTTCATCATCTTCATACCTCTCCGCCTCATAAAAAGATGCCAAAGTGCACATATTAGCCGTGGCCACCTCCAAAAGTTTGGGGTGGCCACATCTCTATCTCCCCACTTCACTCTATCCACCATATGCCCTATCTACACCACGGGCAAAGAAAAAGAAAAAAAATAATAAAATAAAAGGATGCTCCTGTTTAAGAGCATTCAAATAAAGAAAAGATGAGTGCTCCTCTATGTAATAGCACTCCAAATCTTACCACAACCCTTTCTTCATTCTTTCATACCCATGGAGCTAGGAAACATTAAACCTAGCTCACTTTATCCCTTTCCGCAGCCATGTGGGTCATTTGGCATGACTTGAAGCATAAGGTTGAACGCATGAAGGTGAAACAACACTCCTAGTCATCGGCGATTAACATCATCATGAAACGGTCTACCCGGAACCTTATGGATGAGATATTGATAACTTGTGCACCCCATGTATTATATGCGAAGTTCATGTGCTTTGTGCTCTCTTCATGGTTGGTTTGTGAAAGTAGAAGAGGAGGGAAGTGATTTGCATGTACCTAGTCACCATTGATCCCATTTAGCATTTGTCACCCATCATATTGCATTTGTCATATCTTTTGATTGTGGAAAATGGAAAAGAGATTGAGTTGGAGCATACTTGAGGACAAGTATGTTTCAAGTTTGGGGTGGTGATCCAACCCTATTCAAGGGTTGTATCTTGTGTCATTTTGTACATTTATCACATTCAAATGTAATAGAATTACATGTTATTCCCCCTAATATGAATATCAATGCAATTTGTGCTTATAGATGTTCTTTGCACTATTTTCAGGTATTTGGACCACAATGGATGGACGAATGTGATGGAGGGGCCCAAAGAAGGCCCCAAAGCTCCCCCAACCTACCCTAGTGGCCAAAGAGTCATCACCAAGCAAGGACATCCAAAATTGACAAAGTTTGAAGTTCATCAGCCTGCTCAAGCCTTCACCATGGCTGTGGCCACTGCCCACGGCCGTTATGTTTATTGTCAAGGAGCAGCAATTCCAAAAGGAGAAATGGTCAGAATCACCACGGGCATGGCCCTCGGCCACGACCATGACAAGCCAGAGTCACCACGGCCGTGGCCACTTCCCACGACCGTTATGTTTATTGCCAAGGAGCAGCAATTCCAACAGGAGAAATGGCCAGAATCACCACGGGCATGGCCCTCGGCCACGACCATGACAAGCCAGAGTCACCACGGCCATGGCCTAGTCCCACGGCCGTTATGTTTATTGCCAAGGAATCAACATGAGAATGTTCACCAGATGCCACACCCGTGGCCCAGCCTCCTCACCACGGCCGTGGCTCCTCGCCACGGTCGTATTGATCCACTCCATTCATTTCCAGTTTCCCTTCACCATGACCGTACCACCTGACCACGACCATGTTATACCGTCTTAATCACGACTGTGGCCCTTCACCACGGTCGTGGTGGCCCTCTTTCCAACAGACTTTTCCACTGTTTTTCCTAGTATACCCCCACTTAGCCCTAGCTCCTATATAAGCACTAGTTGCTTCTAGGGTTCGAGAGAGAGCACCCCCTAGACGCAACCTAGCTACTCCCTTGCCTCCATTACTCCCATCCACCTACTTTCCTTGCATTTAATCCCATTTCCACCCACTTTCCACTCATTTCCACCATAGAAACCTAGTTTCTCTAGGTTTCTATCCATCCATTCCACCATTTCCATGCTCTTGGGCACCATTGGAGGAGGAGGCTCATGGTTGGCAGTAAGGATGTGAAGAAGTCAAGCTTCATCAAGCATCCATGGCATTTCCTACTCTCTTTCCCTTCTCCTTTGTTTCTATTTTGATCATGTATAGATAAGCCCCCCTTGGGTGGGCTGTTTGGGACAAAAATGTGACTTTGATACCATGTTGGGGGAATATAATTTGTAATGAACATATTTCACTTCTATGATGATTGCCTTTGCTTGTATCTCATTTCCCATTACTTGTGCATGTGATTGTTGTTTAATTACATTAATTGCTTGCCTTGTGGTGTTTGAAGACATTTGCCTCTAGGATGTTTTGGTTTCTGTGTAGCTATCATAGGATTGGCTCCCTAGGTCCTTAATTCAGATCCCTAGCTAGCTCTCTATCTTCCTACATAGTCACCTTCTTCCTACATGCAAATGTGAGTTCTAAGTGACTAGTATAAGTGTGATTAGTGCAATTGCCTAGGATTTCCTAAAGGCTGAGGTGGCTAGTGGCATGAGGTCAAATATCCTCATCTCTACTCCCATCCTTACCCTTGGTACTCAATTGACTAATACCACTTATCCTAGAGACCTAGACTTGGTAAGTCCTATGATAATTACACCTAGCCCTAGTTCTCCAACTAGTAGCATAGGGTACATCCGCATAGCACCCACCTTGTTGTTTGGTTTGGTAGTCTAGAATGAAATATGTTAATTGTTTATTATGGTGACATCCCCCAATTAATGTCAAGGTCACATTCCCAAACGGCCCACCTCCTTCATCTAATTGCTTAAAACCTTAATTGCTCTGTTTGCTTGTTAATGCTAGTGTAGTTCAATTGCTTTAGTTAACTTAGTTAATTGCCTAATTTTGTTAGCTAAGTGTTAATTTAGGTCTTTGATCTTGATTAGTGGTTAACTTAGGCTCTCAATTGCTAGTTGCTTGCTTAGTCTAGTGTTAGTTTGTTCCTGCTCTTGTTTAGATAGCTTGTTGACTTAGTTTGCTAATTTAGCTTTTTGATAACTTAGTTTTATATTGCTTTTCCTACTTGCTCACTTAGCTTAATCAACAACCAACCAACCTTAAAACCCTAAAAACCTTAATCTCCGCAAAAGGAATGTAGCTTGCGCCTTCTAACTCTAGAGCCCCCTCTATCTCCGTGGATCGACCCTGTACTTGCCACCTCACCTATACTACGACACGACCCCGTGCGCTTGCGGGCGTAGTGTCTTAGTAGACGTAGGTAGTTAGTGTAGGTCTTACAAATTTCGAAAGCATAAGATCCCACATCCTGTGCGCTCCGATCTTGTGGGGTGTAAAAGCACCACTAGCGGGGACGTACCAGACACTCATCTCAAAGCATCGAGGAACCATCAAAAGGGTTTCTAACAACAAGCTATCTCTCTTACAACTAACAGGTAAACGACAGTTCTCAAGCATATTATAGGCGATAAAAGAGTGTGTAGCACCCGGGTCAACCAGAACAAATATAAAGCAAGAAGAAGACATATCAGAATGAAATAACTTCATCTAACCTGTCACCACTCGCGGGTTGACTATCGCCTCCGGCTGACTCATAGCATAGAATCGAGTCGTTGCTTGCTGTCCACGTCCTCTGCTTCCTTGAGCAAATGATCCCGCTTGCGACGCTTGACTACGTCCTTGCCCTCTGCTACTACTGGGCTGTTGTCTATTTGACCCTTGTTGATTCTGCCTCGGCTGGTGCGTCACTTCAACATCTCTATTCAGGCAATTTAACCTGAAATGCCCGATCTCACAACAAAAATGGCATGACCTATCTTCAAACCGTGGCCTAGATGGCCCTGTCACTGCCACAAAAGTTGTACTAAATGCCTTTGACGGTGAAGATACATAACCTCTTCCCTTACTCGGGGACCACTGCGACGGTATACTGGAACCTTTCATCACAGAAGGTGCTGAAAACCTAGGCTTCTTGAAGCCACCAAACCTCTGTCCTTGGAACTGAGCAGGCCTCTTCTTAGACACGGATTCTCTTTTCTCCCTAACTGACCGTTCAATCCTCCGGACAGTTTCCACAAATGTAGCAAACCGCTCTCGGTTCTCCAACGCAGAAGCAGGTGTTGTTAGCTCAACACTCAAACCTTTCTCAAAATGTCTGATCCTCTCTTCATCTGTTGCTGCCATGTGAGGATAAAACCTCAACAGATCCATGAACTTGGCTTCATACTTGGTGATGTTCATCGTTCCTTGGCGTAAGCATTCAAACTGGATGATCTTCTCATCCAGATACGTCTTCGGAAAGTATCTGCTGACCAACTCGCGCCGGAAAACCTCCCAACTGATCACCTCACCATACCGCTTCTCTTCCTTGACGGTCCACCAGTGACCAGCACTACCCTTCAGAAGGTAGACAGCGTGCTTTACTTTGTCTGCTTTGGGGATGTCGAGGATCCAGAAAGCTTTTTGAAGACCTGTCAGCCACATATCTGCATCCGTTGGATCAGCCGTCCCAGCATAATCCGAAGCTCCGACTCGCCGAAGCCGCTCAAAGGTCTTCCCAATACCCGATGTTTCACCATGGGGAGCCTATGCTCTCAGCGGAGGCACTGGCAATCTCTCTACTATGAGATTCATCGTAGCCATCGTCTGCCCCGTAAGCTGTTGGTAGGCAGGGTGTTCAAGAATGGCTGGGTCAGGTTGGGGGACCTTAGGCACCCGATCTTCATGTGCCTGCCCTATAGCTCCATCAACAGATGCAGCATCGTTGTTCTCAGCAGCATGTTCTTCATGGTTTCCAGACATTTTGGCTTTTCTTCCGCTGAGGGCATAAGATGGTGGTAAGAAAAACTGGAAAACTCATAAGAACAGACACAACCTAGTCCTAAATCCCTGTAGACTCAGTGAACCTAGAGCTCTGATACCAAACTTGTGGCAACACATCCCACTATCACACAGACAGCGAGGTGTTACGTGAAAACGTGCGGAAAACACCATAAACCACAATTTACCAAAAACACGGGTTAATTAAAACCGATTGCAGAAAGCGGAATAACTGAAACACTATTACATTTAGGTCCTCATCCTACAAGGAAACATGTTATATAAACATTTACAAGTTTTGATACGTGTCCACATCTTAGGAGATCAGCTGTCTAGCCATCACATGAGTTCATCACCTGTTATACATACATAACGGCCCACAACCGGCCAACAACAGGATATACAAAACATCAACGACTATACATCGTGAAACAACGTCAAAACGCTCCCAAGGACCTGAGGGTACATGGATGACTCTAAGACTCTACTACAAAATGACCAAAACATCAACATATCCACCTCTTGTCTTCTACTGCTCGTCTTGTTGCTCGGCCGCAACTCCACGAGAGGGTACAGGGATGACTCTAAGACTCTACTATAAAACGACCAAAACATCAGCATATCCACCTCTTATCTTCTACTGCTCATCTTGTTGCTCGGCTGAAACTCCACGACCCCCACCACGTCTAGCTCGAACACCTAAATGGTTGTAAACTAGCAGGGTGAGAAACACAGTCCCAGCGAGAACCATAACTCCCCGCCGAAACTATAAAACCATAGAAGGATTAAGGTAATAGCAGCAGATAACTGATAAGAGGTATAACAAGAGCAGTTTATATAACAAAGCTATTCATACCATCAAGCTTACCAGATGTACGAAAGGCATATCACCAAATGTCTCTTTTATGGAACATGATTAACAAGATAAGATTTATAGGATTTCACCATATAACATGGGGAACACATAAGTAACTACAAGGTATAGCAAGACTAACTACACAAGCAAGGCCTCAACCAATGTTCCATGTTTTGCCTTAAACAGTAAATACTATACGGCTGGATTACGTATTATTATGCCTTAAGTGAGCCGTACCGCTTAAATCCAACCGACGGATGCGAAACCCGGAGCCGGTGCCATACAAGGTCAATGGAAGAGACAGACTCCACGACCTCCCACCTTGTGGTCAGTGCACGAGAACCAAAGCAGGAACGCAATCTCATGCTTAAGTGGCCTCAGCCACAGGGTCAGGCTACCCTCTGCCTAGCCCGCCTCGGTATAGGTATCGGCACTAGTGAAGCTAATCCACGGGCTTGTTCACCATGCTCTGAGCCATGAATGCATTCATGCTCCTATATCACGTATCTTGAGCCATGGGCCTGTTCACCATGCTCTTCATATACTGAGCTACAAGCCTGAATCCGCACTCTGGAGTCTACAACCAAAGTTGCACTCATACCTCCTCATTTTAGGCTAGGAGAAACCTCACATACTCAACAATATGCGCTTCAGATTAACCCGTAGGAGAACCCGTTTCACCATCACCAGCTCCTGACGATGATGGATCTATGGCTAGGGAAAACTACATGATATGTTCCACTGTGATTAATTAATATCTTTTATGTGGATTGCAGGATTCAACCAAGTTGTATAACATGCAAACTTATAACAATAATAAACAACATGAACTCAGAATCATGCTTTTACTGACATCAACATCATCCTGATCCATCACAAGGATCCAACATTACATGTTATCACTTGGCCTCTTGCCAATCATCAAGATCCATCTCAAGGATCATCACATTGCCATGGGATCTCAATCCCTTATCACATAGTGCCATTGCCTCTCAAGACATTCTTATCAACCTAGGCACTTTAACCAAACTCAGGTCCTCAGACCAAACACATCATGTATGTTATCTCATTATCAAGAGTAATTTAACAAAGCAGTATTACTCATCATATATACCTCATAGCCCTTTACCTGGCTATGCATCACCTGCATGGTTAGTATACTCAATCATCATGGATTAACAGAAGAATTATATTATCAACATAGGGCAACATTGATAATTATATATGTTATTATTCATGCCTCAACTTGTGACCATAGGTCATATCATCTTGCAAGGCTTCTTACATGCTTATCATTTCTTTATCATTATACAGATGATTCAAGATGATCATAAACACATGTACTATCATGGCAAGATACATAGATGTAATCTACTATCACAATTACCATCAAGCATGTCAAGAGTTACTATCAAAACCAACGTGATTCATGCATAAGAGCTAGCACATAGATTTCCATAAGAGACAAGACCCTCACTAGAAGTGCCCACTACCCTCACAAGAAGTGTGACGGGTAGGGCACCCTCACTAGAGGTGATATCGGGAAGGGTACTCTCCCCTATCGTTCATCATTCAAACGCATACCAACACCTATCGGCCAAGCATATCAGTAAGGGTGTACCATGCAACGCTGTGTTGTGCAGCAGGGTCTATTGTGCAACTGAGCCTAAGGGGCGTGTCGTGCAAAGTGTATCTTGCACCATGTTGTGCAACGCTCCGTCGGGTATCAAGGATAATGGGCAACCAAGCATGCAACTAGCCAAAGAAGTGTAACATGCAACGGTGTGTCATGCCTCATGGCATATCGGTCAGCACATGTATCAGGCACTAAGGTGTCATGCTGTTGGCTGACACACACAGAGCTAAGGCCAAAGGGTGACACCCACCAAAGAGTAGCTAGCAACGCTCCACCACAACAAGGCATAACGATACCAAACCATCACATAGGCCAAGTGTATCGGGCAAGTTACTCATCAAGGGGTGATGCCCGACACACACTCAAGGAAGGGACCAAGTGCAATGCCCGACACAACCACACATGTTTCGTCCAAGGCTCAAGATCAAGAGGAATATCGGGAAACACCTCCCCCAAGATCATAACGGTCAAGATGCAACTCTACAAGGTCATCATCAGCCTCAAGCACAAGGGCACCAAAACCCTAATGGATCAAGAATATGGCTCACCTCTCAACAACTAAGAGAGAGGGGTCTTGCACATCTATTATCACCAATCGGGCAACACAAGGAACAACCACAACAAGGTCCACAATCACTACATAGCTCATCTTTCAAGTCCATGGTGAGAGGAGGGTGTTGCTCAAGTAACTAGAACACAAGCTCACCTCTCAACTTAAACGAGAGAGGAGTGTTTCCCATATTACTATAACTTAAGCTCACACCTCTAGACCAAGGAGAGAAAGGGGTGTTGCTCACCAAGAAACCCTAGAACATAGGTTCGGCCAACAAGGTGCAACTAAAGCAAGAAACTAAACTAGAAACACACATAGCCAATTATGATCACAAGAAACATATAAGAATATAGAAGAGGTAGTATAGTTAGGGTTAGGAGTTATGTAACCCACCTTAAACAAGCCCCAAGCTCCTAGCTCCAAGCTCCACGCACCATCACAAGAAGGAGAGTAAGGCACTCTAGGGTTCAGCCACCACTAGAGGAAGAAGGAGACTCCAAGGCAAGGATCGGCCACCAAGCTTGCAAAAGAAGAGGGGTGTCGTGCACCAAGGGAGAAGGAGACTAAGGAACTAAAGGGATCCTTAGCAAGGGAAAGGAAATGCATATATAGAAGAGGATGGAGGAGAAACCAAGGTAGAGCAAAGTAAGGTGTCGCCCACCTAGGGACACTTGTCCATGTGCAAAGCCACCACTCTAACATGTCCTAAACACATGTCCAAGGCCATCACCACATGCAAGCATCAAGCTCCAAGTGTCCACTAGTGGTGACACAAACGAGGTCAAAGAGAGTCAAAGAGGTCCATGGGCGACACACCCTGGGCGACACACTCTGGGCGACACAAGCATGGCCGACACACCACTGGCCGACACAAGCTCTCTTGTCCGACACAAGGTCCAAAGAAACAAAGGCAAGGCACCACAAAGCCCAACAAGCTCAACCAAGCCCAAAGGGACTCAAGCAACAAGCCCAACCCTTCCTCTCAACACTAGGGGAAGCAAAGAGAGGGAGGAACACCTCACAAGGTGGCAAACTTGCCCACAAACCCTAGACTTGGGTTAATTGCAAGTAGCACCTCCAGCTCTCAACAAAACACCAACAAACCCTAATCACCACTAAAGGTGATTAGCAAGCAACTAAGCATCAAGGTTAAGCAAAGTAAACAGGATAAGCCCTAAACGGAGGTCAGGGTCCTTACATTTATTGTATATATTTTTCATTCTCAAATTATTTAACTATCTATAATCTGAGATGGGTTTATTTCCCCATTGGCGGTTGGATATAGATCAAAATCAGAAATGACAGTGGTGCTATAAAAATATTCACATCCATGAATAGTTGCACCAAATTTTACATTGCACAATTGCACCAAGTGCTTATGGTGCAGATACAATTTTCAAAATTTTCAACTACTATAATGTGGTGCAATTATAGTTATAGAGAGAAACTTTTGGAAGAAAATCACACTGCAACTAACTTCTATTATATATGTATACATACATGCATGCATACATACATACATACATACATACATACATACATACATATATACATACATACATACATACATACATACATACATACAAACATACATACATACATACAAATATATGCTGATTATATTTACCTGATTCTAATACATATATATGCCGACAAGGAGTGGCTCAAGTGGTCAAGAACAGTGTCTCCTAACAAAGGGACCCAGGTTCCAATCCCAGTTGTCATCTCGGTTTATGACCCTCCCATGCATTCAGCCTCCACTACGGGCATAGGAGAGGGGGAGAGAATGCCTCTCTTTATCCCATACATACATATATATGTATGTATAGCCTAGAATACACTTTAGTTTGTGGATCACACCCTCCACTTGAGTGGGGTTTACATGTCAAGATCAATTATTAGGGAATTATAAAGTTTTGATACTACCATAAATATTGACTGCTTGCAAAATTTGAACTCATTTGGAAGTTTGTATTCACTCAACCAAGGCCCACAAAATTGACGTACAAAACTAATTTCAAGTGCATGATTTTCATTATCTTTATATGCATAAACTATAAGTGTCCAAACGATCTCAAATCTTTTATTTAGTCTATTCATAAGGTATTTCATAAGGCCAATGGCTTGAATATTAGGAAAAAATATGGCACAATGCAAAACAACTTGAGGGTATTGCATCTCCAATACACTCAAGTCTATTCTACATTGACTCTCTCTCTCTCTCTATATATATATATATATATATATTCTATTATTGTGGCTTTTCCCTTACATGTGTGCCTCTTGTACGTGAAAATATAACTAAACTTATTTTATATTGATACTTTTCAATTGATATTTATATGTGATAAAAAATACACATGGTTATCTATTTTCTACAACTAGTTACATACATGTACCTCTTCCTAAGTTATCAAGATGCCCTCCTAGGTGCCCTAGGTGCTAGGTAAGGCACCTAAACTAGGCGCCCAACCTATTACATGCATTATGTGGGCGTCTAAGGCCTTTAAGGCCCAATTTAAGCGATTTAAAAAATAAATTAGCATGACACAAGTTTGCATTTGGTCAAGTTAGATAACCTTGAGTCAATTCATGGTTTAAATAGGTCTAATTTAGGAAATATTAGGTCAAATTTTAGAAAATTAGGGGAAAACATGTCTGCTTTGGGTCAAATTGGTAAGTCATCATAGCTTGTTTGTTAAAAAAATTACTTCCTCATATGTTTTTTGTTCTTGCTTCGTTTTCTTTTATTTTTTATCCTTTTTCCTACATTTTATTCCTGAATCATATTGTTGTTGTGTTTTTTTGTGTGAGTTATTCCTCCTATATTCCCTTCCTACTCCCAAATCCTACTATTGCTATGTTTTTTTAATAAATTTTGTTTTCTTGCAATTCTCTTTCACATCACCTATGCTTTGTAATGTTGTTGATGTTTTACTATCTATTTTCCTCTTTTACATCACATTTTCCTCATGATTTTGATGTTGTTGTAAATGTTTCTTATCTTTTCTTTCCCATCCTCCATTTCCTCTCTATTGAGTTACAACCTCTTTCCACCCTTTTTTCCATGTTTTCTTTTATTTCTTTTCTACATCTCCTGCTATAGTTGTTGTTGTGGGCTTGTTGATATTACTTCCTTTTTCTTACTACTTCCATCTCCTGCTATTACTATCATAGCCTTTTTCTACCATCTTTTTGTGTTTCCTATATGGTATTATATGTAGTATATATGTATAAATGGAAGCAAATTAACATATTGAAAATAAATGAAAAATAGAAAAAGCCCAGAATATCCTAGGTTCCCGCCTAGGCGCCACCCCTTGGGACATGTTGATCGGCTAGCCGCCTTGACAACTATGTCCTCTTATATGTGAAACTCTAACCAAAAGTATCATACTTTAACATATTGTGCACTATATATGTGTGTACAAACTTTTGCATCTAATGTATTCTGCTTAGTTTTGATTCACTTATTTCAACAAGATATCAAATCAAAATGTGCAAAAGTTAGAAGAAGAAAAAAGAGTACATAATAAGGTGAGAATTTGGTTTCTTGCTATAGGTGAATTCAATTTATTGACTAAGAGGTGCAGTTATTACAAAATAAAAATTCAAATTACTAAAAGCAAAGAAGGATGGGAATATTGTTGAAAGACTAAAGAGAGATAAAAAGAGTTTAGAAGAAATAGTTACATCCATTATTATTAGTAATTATTTATCCATTATTAATTTAAATATTATGTTTCCCTCCTATAGTAACTATTTTGTCACTCGACTCTTCTAAAAAGCGATCATCACATATAATTTTAAATATTACATTACTTCTCTCCAATTATGTACAAATGTAAAGAGTAAAGAAACATAACTTACATGCTTGAAAATGAGAAAAAATGGTAGTGGGGGGTAAAAAAAATATCATATTGGATAGTTAGGGAAACATCTTACAAGGGGAGAAAGACTTGATGGGCCATTTTAAATAGTATAATATTATTTGAAAAGAAAAAAATTGTATAATAGTGAGATCAAGAGAACTTACCTGGGGGTGGTACCACAAGTCGTAGAATGAATCTTGAATCTTGTTTGGTCACTACAAGAGAATCCTTGAAATTCTCTTTATATACTTGCAATAGGCCATGGGCGCCTCCTAGAAAAATAATAACATTAAAAAAAAGTAGTTGATTAAGATACTTAATTAGCCATTATAAAAGAAGGTGATGTTCAAACTTGAATGGAAAATGTATTGTTGGAAAAGTTAGAGTGTCTATTGGTGTGAAAACAACTAGTTCACAATGTGGTTTTGTATGGTGCAGTGCAGTTAACCATGACTTTTTATGGCATAAATATGATTTCTCATATAAAAAACTACAATGGATATGGTGTGAATATGATATTTAATTTTTCTAGGTGGTGCACTTGTGGTTTTTGTACAAACCACACCATATTTTCCCCACTATCATCCCTAGTCAGAATGATGCCTTTGTGAAGATCATCTCTTTTTTTGGGGCCCCAAACACAATCTTTCCTTTGAGGTCCTTTCATGTCAAGGATTCTTCTATAATTAATTTTTTACAATAGATGGTATAAGTAGATTATGTTTGATGAATCATGCAATTATATTGGGTATACATATATATATGTTTAAATGTAAAAAAATATATTCTAAATAAGTGAAGATTTACACATAATAAACACAAACTATCTACATTAATAATGGTGGTAAATTTCAATATAAAAATCAACTCCAATAAGATTCATATGCTAGGAAAGATCCTATTTCCAAAAGAGCTAAAAGGGTGCCATCATACCTTGATGTAAGGGAAAATGACAAATTTCAACACCACAAAATGGTATAGATTCCTAAGGTATTTATGTCCTCTTGTGGCCTCACACTTTGAGTAAAATTGGATCAGAAGTTATGCCATATTAAAGTTTCTTTCTATTGAGACTCTTGCTGCTCTATATATTATATAATAACTATGTTGGATGATAAAGTCACTTGTAGTTAATTCATTGAGGCACCTACAATGAACTTTTATCATAAAGTGTGTACATGTTAATAACTCAAGTTATTAACTTAAGTATCCCTCACTCAACTCACTAGAGTTAGCTCACCATGCCTATGAAAGGAAACACCCATTGTTTGCTTCACAAGGAAACACATATCAGGAACTTGTTCCATGTGTGTATCAAACTACAAATGCAAGAGGAATTTGACCCAAATATCTCATGTTATAACGAAAATGGACCCAATAAGATGGACCCATACTCATGCCCATTTACACTTTGGTCAAGCCATATGTACCCCATTAAAATAGGTAGAAAAGACATGCACATCCTTTTCTATATGGGTCATTGGGACCCAATTTGACCATATATGCATGAAAAGAAATCAACATACTATATCAAACCAAAAATATAACATAAAAAAGATAAAAATATTATTGATGCCTTAGAATCCCTACTCAATTGACACCTTCAACTCTACCTTCCACGTTTATCTTTTCTCTTTCTTAAAGGAAGAGATGCTAACTACACCAAGCACATATCACGAATCTTATGCGGTTTTACCTATGCAAGTGGTCCATGAATACGTCATCAAACAAGATAGTTGTTTTTCAAAATGTAACCTTAAATCCAATAAAGAAAACATAATATATTGAACTTGTGATCATTTACAATTAAGTCATCAATAAGATGTTATATTAACAAGAAACACCTTACTTCATTCTGCTAACAAGACTCTTTCTCTCTAGAAACCTACTCTGACTTCTCTCTGGAAGCATGAACCCTTCATCACCCTCTCCCAACACATAGACCAAAGTAGAGGATAGAGTTAATTGAACATGTAAATACTCTATCCACGCCACTCTGATGTCTATTCTCCCCCTTCTTCCTCTACCCTTGGTGGGTTCAATTTGACGATTCACATTATGGGAACATTGACAGATTTCTAAAGAGTCTAAGCATATTCTACTCTCACTCTAAGAGGTGTCTACCATTACCACAACATTCACAAAGGTTGCACTTCTCACATGTTCTTATTCTCTAGGACAGACACAACACCTAATACTCCTCCCAACTAACTTATATCCACGACCCTACTTGGTTTTGCTATTATAAGCTCACTGGCATTGAATACATACACCCACTTATACACCACACAATACATATGTGGATATCCTATTTGGGCAACAATGAGAAAAGGAGGACTGCACAAATGTAAATTTAGTACAACTAAAAAAAGGCCTCATATCAACAACTATATCAAGATCATCACCAGATCTCCTAAAACCAAACTTGTAAGGATACAACAACTACCACCGCTTTCCTCCACATGCACAATGACATGGTTTGTCATTAAATTATTCTTGATCACATCCATCTGATACATCTGCATCCCCAGACCATTGAGATATATGGAATGTGACTATGCACCAGGATGGATCACACTCCATGTGAAGTATGAGGTTTATCACATCCTACTCCATGGAGACTGTAATGATGCCTCCAATTTGTTTAAGACTCCCATGAGATCATGATGATCCTAGATCTTTTCCAAGGATGGCATGTCACCATGTGGCCATGCACCCACCATGCTATCACCATTTGTCTCACCGACTACAACAACCATATCCCAGTACACATTCCTAGCTTATATCGAGACCCAAAGAATGATTCAACTAGTTTTCTAGAAGACACAGTTAATAAACAAATTGAAAGCTTACCACAACATTATGACACCAATTCTACCCGATACGAAGAACACACAATGTTTCCTTTAGAGGAGCCATTTATGTACGATACAACCACATCCTTGGCGCTACTATCTCATCCACCAAGGTTCATTGAGCTTGGGAGGAGACACATGTTATATAATAACACCACCAACCAAGTTCCAAATGATTGTATTCATATGCTTTCTCCTATGATAGAGATAGCATTGCTTATGATATTCTAATATTTCACTATTTTAATTAATCACCATTAAAATCCAAACCTATTACATACATACAACTATATGATTATTGTGACAACTCATCTAATATATGGACTGTGGTTACCCATAAGCATGACCGGCCACATAGATATCACCATTGTTCTAGATGCCCCCATTTAGGTCACACTAAATATGGGTTCCAATATTCGATCTTACATTTTGCTTTCTATGGACACCAAAATCTCTCATATTACAATCTCGAACCCAAATCTCAATGGAGAGCATACAAATCTAAGTATAATTACACATTCAAAAACAAGCTTCCTACCACCCATACTACTACAGAAAAACCATCACGACCTACCACACATCGATAGAACTCCACAGTTCACCATACACAGACTCAGGCTAATACGGACCATGCAAATCTAGCACATATTCTTCTCTAACCCCTTCTCCCCATAGTACAAAAAACCATGCTCCTTTATATCCCACATGCAAGAGACAATGCTAGCGGATACCCTCACACATTCCTTCTATTTCCATAGATAGATCCACCCTAAATACACACTAATGTATACCTTCCAAACCTACTTCCCATTTCCATTTGAGACATGATCCAGCTCCACCTACCCCGCTACAATCTGACACACTAAGCTTCTCCCTTCACAGCCCAGCTTCATGGATCAACAACTAGACTTTCCCACAATTGAATGCCCACAGACCATTCTTGCCTCCTGCATGAGACTTCTGAAGGTTCTTACTGGTCGCTTCATCCTTAACATCATCAACAACCCAAACAAACTTGACACTTAATGCATTAATGTCACCATGGCCCTTGCTATCCTCTTACATGGATGCACTATCCTTAAACCCGAAGTCTTATTTCTATGTGGGCTTCTTTACTTCCTACCTACTGGAAGACATTTTGAACACATCATTGGACAAATCATCACTTTTCCTTGTAGAGAGGGTTATATACAAGCTCATATTAGCAAATGGGTTGTGGAGACTGGTGCATCCTATGTCAGGCGGGGGGATCTGGCTAGATATCCATCTCAGACCTACCACTAAATCTATGGGATGAATCCATCTCCAAAAAGATAGTCAATGCATTCAGAGCTACTCTATAATTCATTTGTCCTGACACTTTATACACTACGAACTATGTCAAAGGCATTTGTGTGTTCTCGACAAACAAAGAGACCATTCTACCCAATTATCTGAACCTTTGATGTGGGGAGACAATATACATTATCAAATTGCAGGATGAACATCCCAACATCAGTCACATCCACTTCAAGGAATATACTAAACACCTTGTTACATGGTTCTTCCCACCTTGACCCAAACAATCTGCCCAAACCACTGCATGTAACAAAAACACATGCAATAAAAAAGTCTAGATTTTCAAACAACCCCACTTTGTACCACCAAACAATCAGAAGTCATCATCCTCACCATAAGCCAAAATACAAAATATCTCTAGAAACGACAAAAATAGCCAACCCCCTCCCAAACTCAACCCCCTCCCCTCAACTTACACATACATACCTGATCCACCCATCATCGACCTAGACACTATGAACAAGATCAAGAATGTGAATATTGAGGACCTCGGGATGACATATAGCTCTGATCTGCATGATATATCACCCAAAGCATATTAGGAGGTTTCATTCTTTCTGCTCACCAGTTTGCACTTTAGACCTCAGAAGAAGAACAACTTCCTTACCTTGGATGATCTTGATACTTCTATCTCATCTTCCACACATGGCACTAATGATTAGAAACATGTTCACTCTTCTATTATGTCATGCTTTGATAATAAGACTACCGATAGGGATCATATCAATCAACTTGCTACATGGAACACCATAGATGAGTTTATAGCATTTTCCAACAAGCTTGGAATTATATTCAGTGTTTACAACTATGTTGACACCTTTTATAGGGACTAGAATCATTTATGGGATGGGAAAACATCTGCAACGACCACACAGCCCTTGGCCTTCTATCTACTTTTAAAATTTAGAATACTTTATATGCATCCTTTATGTTTTAGTGTTTGGGTCTCTAATATTATGCATATAGTATCATGATAGGTATGAGAGGATGCAAGTGTAAGAAGAAGACGAAAATTAGAAAACAAATATAACTAATAACATAAATCTAATCACCATCCAAGAAACCAAAACACATGTTAGTAATTTCCAACTCAAATCTATGGATGACATCATCTTAATAAATGGGCACAACTGTCTCTGATAGATTTTCAAGGAGGTGTCATTATAGGATGGAACAACATATGCATGAATATCACAAATATAATTTTCAGCTAAAACATAACTATACATATACGTAACCTAGATGACCGATTCCATTGGTATTTTAGTGAGGTCTATGGTGAAGACATAAAGAATAAACAACCCTTTATCCACAAACTCTATGACGTTACCTCACATGTTTCAACTCATCCATGGTTGATTGGAGGGGATTTCAATCTCACTAAAAACATTGACGAGTGAACTTCTATATACCCAACTCTATTGATCAACACCATATAAACAATGCCTTGTTTAATAATTTTACATATTAGCATCAACTTAATGATCTTAACATGACTAATGGTTGTTTACTTAGCATCCTTGTATGCATGAGTCTAGACTTGACCATTTTTTATTTTTTCATAATTGGGATGCTTGGTACCCCTGGCTTGCATCACTATTTGATCATCTAATTATCTAATCATTACCTTATCATCCTTCAAACTAACAACATATCATGGGTCCATAAACCTTACCGATTTGAACAGTTTTAGACCAATCATCCCTCATTCTTAACCCTAATTAGGGACCTTTGTCCATAATTTATGGTAAACTCAAATCGTGGTGCCAACATACACAACAAACTCAAGAATATGAGATGCAGGCTCAGACTTTGGAATAAAAACACATCCAAAAACCTTTAGGAAACAATTAAGCACAAAGGAATGAGCAAATAGTTCTATCTAATGACTCACAAATAATTCCACTTATCAAGATTTGCTAGATGAAATCACACAACTAACAACTTTTGAGGAAACTCTCTGGAAACAACAATCAAAATGTTGATGGCTAAAGGAAGGGGATAAAAACACAAAATTCTTTCATGCATGATGCAACGATAGAAAAAGAATGACCTTTATACACAACATTAACAACATGGATGCCCACCCTCATAGTCAACAAGAGATCGTCTCACATATCGTCCAACTCTACAATACCTGTTGAACAACATGCATGGCCCTCCAGATACTATGAACCTTAACTGGGATATCATATGCTCGGTGAAAATTAAACAAAACAACAACATGTTAGATCCATTCACATAGATAGAGACTCAAACAACTATGACCATCCTAAGAATTGAAAAATCCTCCAGACCAGATAGATACAAGATGACATTCTATAGAATTATGTGTGGGTACATTAAGGATGACTTTAATAACCTATTCTACACATTCATAAGGAAGATTGTATTGCACACCACATCAAAATTCTCAACTAGACTCATATTTCTTTAATCAAGAAGAAAGAACAACCTACATCCATTAGAGACTTTTGACCCATCAACCTTACTAGTGCATCATACAAGAACATTGTGAAATTGCTTAGTACAAGGATGAAATCCTATGTCGAGCACATCATAGACATATCCCAATGTGTCTTCCTTCCTAAATATGTATACAAGATGCATACATCATTGTGTAAGAAACCATCGATAGATGATAGGCACAAAAACACCTTTGCTCACCATGAAACTAGACTTTGAAATAACTTTTGAAAATATTAGTTGGTACTTTTCCTTCAATGCCTTAGAGGCTATGGTTTCCCTGAGAGATGAACTACATAAATGCTTTCATGTATTATGGCATACACCTTCTCGGTTATCATTAATGCCTCTACCTTTGGGTACTTCAAGATATGAAATGGACTTCATCAAGGTGACCCCTTACCCTCATATCTTTTCATCATCATCCCATTCATCTTGGACCATTTCATCCAATTTGGTACACAACATGGTCTTCTTGAATGACCAGAGGGGTGTTGTGACACCCATTGCCACACAAAGCCAGATTACTCAAAACCAAACAAGGAAACAACACTAAACAAGCAGATTATCAAAAAAAACACAAAAATTAAAACTGGTTGCACAAGGTACCAACATTAGAAAACTCGTGACAAAGATCCATAACCTATCATATTTATCATATATCTCATAAAGTGCCATGTTTACAACATGTTCCATAAATATGCCTATCACACATGATATTTGTTTCTCTTGCATATACATGTACAACTGCCAGCTATATACAACAAAGGGGCACGTAAGCCAAAAACTCATTTCGATAGCACAATCACATAACACACTGAACTATCCCCAAGACCCAAGTGTATAGGTACGACTCTAGGACTCTAACACCAAAAGACCAACAAGCAGCACAGTCAACCTTATCAGCTACTGATCTTGTTGTTGCTCCTCCTCAGCTGTATGATCTCTACCTCCTCATGCACGGCTACCTAAAAGATGTGGAAACCCACGGGGTGAGACCAAATGTCCTAGCGAGATATATAACTCTCTACCAACACTATTAAAGCATAGGTAAAGAAACTAAAGAACAAAACTAAATCTACAACTATGTTAAGAAGATCCAATTTTTGATATAAGTAGGTCAGTTAATATCATCTAAGCAAATCAGGTAGCTATAACAGAGTAGTGTAACATTTTATAAACTAAAGAAGAATATGAAGAACATGTATATTTACACCAACCAAGTTATACAAAAGCAAAGCAAGGCCTCATATGTTTTTGTATTTGATTCTAAGCAAACATGCTACACGATTGATTACGTATTTTGTTTACTACCCCAAGGATTTGAGTTGTACCACCCAAATCCAACTGATCACTACTAAGTCGAAATTGGTGACATACAAGGTCAATGGAAGAGCTATAATCCACAACCTCTCCAACACCTCTCGGTCAACACGAGAGTAACACCATAGAGACAAGTCAGTCAATGGCAAAAGTGACTTATAGTCAATAAAAGGTTCAGCTCACGCATGGCCCTCCACCTAGAACAACACCTAGCTCACCTTGGTACAGGTGACGGTGCTAGAAGAACAGGCTCACACATGACCTTTCTAACAAGGAGTGGCTCACACATGGCCATCCATATCACAACGAGATCGGCTCATGCATGGCCATCTCATACAACTTGAAATTAAGGATGCAAGTGGAAACTCAACTTGCAACCCGCATATTAAAAAATATGTGCTCCGAGTAAAACTTGTTTCACCTATCCAGCAATTAAGGCTGACACTAGAAATGATCTATGGCACACGACACCTATGTTTTTAAGGCTCCACTTGATTAGTTAACCAATTGGGTGGCTTTTAGCATCAATCAAGTAACAATATATAAAATGATAACAAACTCTACAAGATTAAGGGTATAATACAATTTTAGAAGATATAAAACATATAAAGTGTGAACTTGTCACACTATCACCACATAACACTTGTAAACTGCCATTCACAATACCATCACCACTATTACACAACCACTCAAGGCTATCACTAATGTCACAATAGGCATCAGGCCATCACCAGGTCATAAGACCCATTTATATCATTCATGTATCACAAGTATTTCAACATGCCTCATAAAGGATCATTAAACCAATGTCACATCATACTCATCATAGCATGCACTAGCTATGATATTTAAGTTCATATCACCTGCACGGTTAAAATTGATAATCAAGAAAGAGTAAACATCCTAATTCCATGTGTCACATCATTATTTCCACATGCCTTAATTATTCCTAACCATCATCATAGCATACCAAGCAATGGCAGACGTTCAACTTTCAATGTTAAGGGTTCCAAGAGAAGAGAGATAATATCATAACATATTAGCCATTACAAGAAAGAAAAGCAAACATGTCATCCTACTCGTCATTTGGGTTAGGGTTTACCCTCCATATCGGATTAGGGTTTGGAAGCTAAATTCAATTACCAAACCTAGGTTCACCATCTCCCACCATCTTGGAGCATATTTAAGGTTAAAGGACATGATTAGGGTAGGTTAAATATTATCCAAACAACATGTTATATGGCTTATGTATTACTCTTATAAGATGTCATCTTACTTTTTCTTACTACTTCCATCTCCTGCTATTACTATCATAGCCTTTTTCTACCATCTTTTTGTGTTTCCTATATGGTATTATATGTAGTATATATGTATAAATGGAAGCAAATTAACATATTGAAAATAAATGAAAAATAGAAAAAGCCCAGAATATCCTAGGTGCCCGCCTAGGCGCCACCCCTTGGGACATGTTGATCGGCTAGCCGCCTTGACAACTATGTCCTCTTATATGTGAAACTCTAACCAAAAGTATCATACTTTAACATATTGTGCACTATATATGTGTGTACAAACTTTTGCATCTAATGTATTCTGCTTAGTTTTGATTCACTTATTTCAACAAGATATCAAATCAAAATGTGCAAAAGTTAGAAGAAGAAAAAAGAGCACATAATAAGGTGAGAATTTGGTTTCTTGCTATAGGTGAATTCAATTTATTGACTAAGAGGTGTAGTTATTACAAAATAAAAATTCAAATTACTAAAAGCAAAGAAGGATGGGAATATTGTTGAAAGACTAAAGAGAGATAAAAAGAGTTTAGAAGAAATAGTTACATCCATTATTATTAGTAATTATTTATCCATTATTAATTTAAATATTATGTTTCCCTCCTATAGTAACTATTTTGTCACTCGACTCTTCTAAAAAGCGATCATCACATATAATTTTAAATATTACATTACTTCTCTCCAATTATGTACAAATGTAAAGAGTAAAGAAACATAACTTACATGCTTGAAAATGAGAAAAAATGGTAGTGGGGGGTAAAAAAAATATCATATTGGATAGTTAGGGAAACATATTACAAGGGGAGAAAGACTTGATGGGCCATTTTAAATAGTATAATATTATTTGAAAAGAAAAAAATTGTATAATAGTGAGATCAAGAGAACTTACCTGGGGGTGGTACCACAAGTCGTAGAATGAATCTTGAATCTTGTTTGGTCACTACAAGAGAATCCTTGAAATTCTCTTTATATACTTGCAATAGGCCATGGGCGCCTCCTAGAAAAATAATAACATTAAAAAAAAGTAGTTGATTAAGATACTCAATTAGCCATTATAAAAGAAGGTGATGTTCAAACTTGAATGGAAAATGTATTGTTGGAAAAGTTAGAGTGTCTATTGGTGTGAAAACAACTAGTTCACAATGTGGTTTTGTATGGTGCAGTGCAGTTAACCATGACTTTTTATGGCATAAATATGATTTCTCATATAAAAAACTACAATGGATATGGTGTGAATATGATATTTAATTTTTCTAGGTGGTGCACTTGTGGTTTTTGTACAAACCACACCATATTTTCCCCACTATCATCCCTAGTCAGAATGATGCCTTTGTGAAGATCATCTCTTTTTTTGGGGCCCCAAACACAATCTTTCCTTTGAGGTCCTTTCATGTCAAGGATTCTTCTATAATTAATTTTTTACAATAGATGGTATAAGTAGATTATGTTTGATGAATCATGCAATTATATTGGGTATACATATATATATGTTTAAATGTAAAAAAATATATTCTAAATAAGTGAAGATTTACACATAATAAACACAAACTATCTACATTAATAATGGTGGTAAATTTCAATATAAAAATTAACTCCAATAAGATTCATATGCTAGGAAAGATCCTATTTCCAAAAGAGCTAAAAGGGTGCCATCATACCTTGATGTAAGGGAAAATGACAAATTTCAACACCACAAAATGGTATAGATTCCTAAGGTATTTATGTCCTCTTGTGGCCTCACACTTTGAGTAAAATTGGATCAGAAGTTATGCCATATTAAAGTTTCTTTCTATTGAGACTCTTGCTGCTCTATATATTATATAATAACTATGTTGGATGATAAAGTCACTTGTAGTTAATTCATTGAGGCACCTACAATGAACTTTTATCATAAAGTGTGTACATGTTAATAACTCAAGTTATTAACTTAAGTATCCCTCACTCAACTCACTAGAGTTAGCTCACCATGCCTATGAAAGGAAACACCCATTGTTTGCTTCACAAGGAAACACATATCAGGAACTTGTTCCATGTGTGTATCAAACTACAAATGCAAGAGGAATTTGACCCAAAGATCTCATGTTATAACGAAAATGGACCCAATAAGATGGACCCATACTCATGCCCATTTACACTTTGGTCAAGCCATATGTACCCCATTAAAATAGGTAGAAAAGACATGCACATCCTTTTCTATATGGGTCATTGGGACCCAATTTGACCATATATGCATGAAAAGAAATCAACATACTATATCAAACCAAAAATATAACATAAAAAAGATAAAAATATTATTGATGCCTTAGAATCCCTACTCAATTGACACCTTCAACTCTACCTTCCACGTTTATCTTTTCTCTTTCTTAAAGGAAGAGATGCTAACTACACCAAGCACATATCACGAATCTTATGCGGTTTTACCTATGCAAGTGGTCCATGAATACGTCATCAAACAAGATAGTTGTTTTTCAAAATGTAACCTTAAATCCAATAAAGAAAACATAATATATTGAACTTGTGATCATTTACAATTAAGTCATCAATAAGATGTTATATTAACAAGAAACACCTTACTTCATTCTGCTAACAAGACTCTTTCTCTCTAGAAACCTACTCTGACTTCTCTCTGGAAGCATGAACCCTTCATCACCCTCTCCCAACACATAGACCAAAGTAGAGGATAGAGTTAATTGAACATGTAAATACTCTATCCACGCCACTCTGATGTCTATTCTCCCCCTTCTTCCTCTACCCTTGGTGGGTTCAATTTGACGATTCACATTTTGGGAACATTGACAGATTTCTAAAGAGTCGAAGCATATTCTACTCTCACTGTAAGAGGTGTCTACCATTACCACAACATTCACAAAGGTTGCACTTCTCACATGTTCTTATTCTCTAGGACAGACACAACACCTAATACTCCTCCCAACTAACTTATATCCACGACCCTACTTGGTTTTGCTATTATAAGCTCACTGGCATTGAATACATACACCCACTTATACACCACACAATACATATGTGGATATCCTATTTGGGCAACAATGAGAAAAGGAGGACTGCACAAATGTAAATTTAGTACAACTAAAAAAAGGCCTCATATCAACAACTATATCAAGATCATCACCAGATCTCCTAAAACCAAACTTGTAAGGATACAACAACTACCACCGCTTTCCTCCACATGCACAATGACATGGTTTGTCATTAAATTATTCTTGATCACATCCATCTGATACATCTGCATCCCCAGACCATTGAGATATATGGAATGTGACTATGCACCAGGATGGATCACACTCCATGTGAAGTATGAGGTTTATCACATCCTACTCCATGGAGACTGTAATGATGCCTCCAATTTGTTTAAGACTCCCATGAGATCATGATGATCCTAGATCTTTTCCAAGGATGGCATGTCACCATGTGGCCATGCACCCACCATGCTATCACCATTTGTCTCACCGACTACAACAACCATATCCCAGTACACATTCCTAGCTTATATCGAGACCCAAAGAATGATTCAACTAGTTTTCTAGAAGACACAGTTAATAAACAAATTGAAAGCTTACCACAACATTATGACACCAATTCTACCCGATACGAAGAACACACAATGTTTCCTTTAGAGGAGCCATTTATGTACGATACAACCACATCCTTGGCGCTACTATCTCATCCACCAAGGTTCATTGAGCTTGGGAGGAGACACATGTTATATAATAACACCACCAACCAAGTTCCAAATGATTGTATTCATATGCTTTCTCCTATGATAGAGATAGCATTGCTTATGATATTCTAATATTTCACTATTTTAACTAATCACCATTAAAATCCAAACCTATTACATACATACAACTATATGATTATTGTGACAACTCATCTAATATATGGACTGTGGTTACCCATAAGCATGACCGGCCACATAGATATCACCATTGTTCTAGATGCCCCCATTTAGGTCACACTAAATATGGGTTCCAATATTCGATCTTACATTTTGCTTTCTATGGACACCAAAATCTCTCATATTACAATCTCAAACCCAAATCTCAATGGAGAGCATACAAATCTAAGTATAATTACACATTCAAAAACAAGCTTCCTACCACCCATACTACTACAGAAAAACCATCACGACCTACCACACATCGATAGAACTCCACAGTTCACCATACACAGACTCAGGATAATACGGACCATGCAAATCTAGCACATATTCTTCTCTAACCCCTTCTCCCCATAGTACAAAAAACCATGCTCCTTTATATCCCACATGCAAGAGACAATGCTAGCGGATACCCTCACACATTCCTTCTATTTCCATAGATAGATCCACCCTAAATACACACTCATGTATACCTTCCAAACCTACTTCCCATTTCCATTTGAGACATGATCCAGCTCCACCTACCCCGCTACAATCTGACACACTAAGCTTCTCCCTTCACAGCCCAGCTTCATGGATCAACAACTAGACTTTCCCACAATTGAATGCCCACAGACCATTCTTGCCTCCTGCATGAGACTTCTGAAGGTTCTTACTGGTCGCTTCATCCTTAACATCATCAACAACCCAAACAAACTTGACACTTAATGCATTAATGTCACCATGGCCCTTGCTATCCTCTTACATGGATGCACTATCCTTAAACCCGAAGTCTTATTTCTATGTGGGCTTCTTTACTTCCTACCTACTGGAAGACATTTTGAACACATCATTGGACAAATCATCACGTTTCCTTGTAGAGAGGGTTATATACAAGCTCATATTAGCAAATGGGTTGTGGAGACTGGTGCATCCTATGTCAGGCGGGGGGATCTGGCTAGATATCCATCTCAGACCTACCACTAAATCTATGGGATGAATCCATCTCCAAAAAGATAGTCAATGCATTCAGAGCTACTCTATAATTCATTTGTCCTGACACTTTATACACTACGAACTATGTCAAAGGCATTTGTGTGTTCTCGACAAACAAAGAGACCATTCTACCCAATTATCTGAACCTTTGATGTGGGGAGACAATATACATTATCAAATTGCAGGATGAACATCCCAACATCAGTCACATCCACTTCAAGGAATATACTAAACACCTTGTTACATGGTTCTTCCCACCTTGACCCAAACAATCTGCCCAAACCACTGCATGTAACAAAAACACATGCAATAAAAAAGTCTAGATTTTCAAACAACCCCACTTTGTACCACCAAACAATCAGAAGTCATCATCCTCACCATAAGCCAAAATACAAAATATCTCTAGAAACGACAAAAATAGCCAACCCCCTCCCAAACTCAACCCCCTCCCCTCAACTTACACATACATACCTGATCCACCCATCATCGACCTAGACACTATGAACAAGATCAAGAATGTGAATATTGAGGACCTCGGGATGACATATAGCTCTGATCTGCATGATATATCACCCAAAGCATATTAGGAGGTTTCATTCTTTCTGCTCACCAGTTTGCACTTTAGACCTCAGAAGAAGAACAACTTCCTTACCTTGGATGATCTTGATACTTCTATCTCATCTTCCACACATGGCACTAATGATTAGAAACATGTTCACTCTTCTATTATGTCATGCTTTGATAATAAGACTACCGATAGGGATCATATCAATCAACTTGCTACATGGAACACCATAGATGAGTTTATAGCATTTTCCAACAAGCTTGGAATTATATTCAGTGTTTACAACTATGTTGACACCTTTTATAGGGACTAGAATCATTTATGGGATGGGAAAACATCTGCAACGACCACACAGCCCTTGGCCTTCTATCTACTTTTAAAATTTAGAATACTTTATATGCATCCTTTATGTTTTAGTGTTTGGGTCTCTAATATTATGCATATAGTATCATGATAGGTATGAGAGGATGCAAGTGTAAGAAGAAGACGAAAATTAGAAAACAAATATAACTAATAACATAAATCTAATCACCATCCAAGAAACCAAAACACATGTTAGTAATTTCCAACTCAAATCTATGGATGACATCATCTTAATAAATGGGCACAACTGTCTCTGATAGATTTTCAAGGAGGTGTCATTATAGGATGGAACAACATATGCATGAATATCACAAATATAATTTTCAGCTAAAACATAACTATACATATACGTAACCTAGATGACCGATTCCATTGGTATTTTAGTGAGGTCTATGGTGAAGACATAAAGAATAAACAACCCTTTATCCACAAACTCTATGACGTTACCTCACATGTTTCAACTCATCCATGGTTGATTGGAGGGGATTTCAATCTCACTAAAAACATTGACGAGTGAACTTCTATATACCCAACTCTATTGATCAACACCATATAAACAATGCCTTGTTTAATAATTTTACATATTAGCATCAACTTAATGATCTTAACATGACTAATGGTTGTTTACTTAGCATCCTTGTATGCATGAGTCTAGACTTGACCATTTTTTATTTTTTCATAATTGGGATGCTTGGTACCCCTGGCTTGCATCACTATTTGATCATCTAATTATCTAATCATTACCTTATCATCCTTCAAACTAACAACATATCATGGGTCCATAAACCTTACCGATTTGAACAGTTTTAGACCAATCATCCCTCATTCTTAACCCTAATTAGGGACCTTTGTCCATAATTTATGGTAAACTCAAATCGTGGTGCCAACATACACAACAAACTCAAGAATATGAGATGCAGGCTCAGACTTTGGAATAAAAACACATCCAAAAACCTTTAGGAAACAATTAAGCACAAAGGAATGAGCAAATAGTTCTATCTAATGACTCACAAATAATTCCACTTATCAAGATTTGCTAGATGAAATCACACAACTAACAACTTTTGAGGAAACTCTCTGGAAACAACAATCAAAATGTTGATGGCTAAAGGAAGGGGATAAAAACACAAAATTCTTTCATGCATGATGCAACGATAGAAAAAGAATGACCTTTATACACAACATTAACAACATGGATGCCCACCCTCATAGTCAACAAGAGATCGTCTCACATATCGTCCAACTCTACAATACATGTTGAACAACATGCATGGCCCTCCAGATACTATGAACCTTAACTGGGATATCATATGCTCGGTGAAAATTAAACAAAACAACAACATGTCAGATCCATTCACATAGATAGAGACTCAAACAACTATGACCATCCTAAGAATTGAAAAATCCTCCAGACCAGATAGATACAAGATGACATTCTATAGAATTATGTGTGGGTACATTAAGGATGACTTTAATAACCTATTCTACACATTCATAAGGAAGATTGTATTGCACACCACATCAAAATTCTCAACTAGACTCATATTTCTTTAATCAAGAAGAAAGAACAACCTACATCCATTAGAGACTTTTGACCCATCAACCTTACTAGTGCATCATACAAGAACATTGTGAAATTGCTTAGTACAAGGATGAAATCCTATGTCGAGCACATCATAGACATATCCCAATGTGTCTTCCTTCCTAAATATGTATACAAGATGCATACATCATTGTGTAAGAAACCATCGATAGATGATAGGCACAAAAACACCTTTGCTCACCATGAAACTAGACTTTGAAATAACTTTTGAAAATATTAGTTGGTACTTTTCCTTCAATGCCTTAGAGGCTATGGTTTCCCTGAGAGATGAACTACATAAATGCTTTCATGTATTATGGCATACACCTTCTCGGTTATCATTAATGCCTCTACCTTTGGGTACTTCAAGATATGAAATGGACTTCATCAAGGTGACCCCTTACCCTCATATCTTTTCATCATCATCCCATTCATCTTGGACCATTTCATCCAATTTGGTACACAACATGGTCTTCTTGAATGACCAGAGGGGTGTTGTGACACCCATTGCCACACAAAGCCAGATTACTCAAAACCAAACAAGGAAACAACACTAAACAAGCAGATTATAAAAAAAAAACACAAAAATTAAAACTGGTTGCACAAGGTACCAACATTAGAAAACTCGTGACAAAGATCCATAACCTATCATATTTATCATATATCTCATAAAGTGCCATGTTTACAACATGTTCCATAAATATGCCTATCACACATGATATTTGTTTCTCTTGCATATACATGTACAACTGCCAGCTATATACAACAAAGGGGCACGTAAGCCAAAAACTCATTTCGATAGCACAATCACAAAACACACTGAACTATCCCCAAGACCCAAGTGTATAGGTACGACTCTAGGACTCTAACACCAAAAGACCAACAAGCAGCACAGTCAACCTTATCAGCTACTGATCTTGTTGTTGCTCCTCCTCAGCTGTATGATCTCTACCTCCTCATGCACGGCTACCTAAAAGATGTGGAAACCCACGGGGTGAGACCAAATGTCCTAGCGAGATATATAACTCTCTACCAACACTATTAAAGCATAGGTAAAGAAACTAAAGAACAAAACTAAATCTACAACTATGTTAAGAAGATCCAATTTTTGATATAAGTAGGTCAGTTAATATCATCTAAGCAAATCAGGTAGCTATAACAGAGTAGTGTAACATTTTATAAACTAAAGAAGAATATGAAGAACATGTATATTTACACCAACCAAGTTATACAAAAGCAAAGCAAGGCCTCATATGTTTTTGTATTTGATTCTAAGCAAACATGCTACACGATTGATTACGTATTTTGTTTACTACCCCAAGGATTTGAGTTGTACCACCCAAATCCAACTGATCACTACTAAGTCGAAATTGGTGACATACAAGGTCAATGGAAGAGCTATAATCCACAACCTCTCCAACACCTCTCGGTCAACACGAGAGTAACACCATAGAGACAAGTCAGTCAATGGCAAAAGTGACTTATAGTCAATAAAAGGTTCAGCTCACGCATGGCCCTCCACCTAGAACAACACCTAGCTCACCTTGGTACAGGTGACGGTGCTAGAAGAACAGGCTCACACATGACCTTTCTAACAAGGAGTGGCTCACACATGGCCATCCATATCACAACGAGATCGGCTCATGCATGGCCATCTCATACAACTTGAAATTAAGGATGCAAGTGGAAACTCAACTTGCAACCCGCATATTAAAAAATATGTGCTCCGAGTAAAACTTGTTTCACCTATCCAGCAATTAAGGCTGACACTAGAAATGATCTATGGCACACGACACCTATGTTTTTAAGGCTCCACTTGATTAGTTAACCAATTGGGTGGCTTTTAGCATCAATCAAGTAACAATATATAAAATGATAACAAACTCTACAAGATTAAGGGTATAATACAATTTTAGAAGATATAAAACATATAAAGTGTGAACTTGTCACACTATCACCACATAACACTTGTAAACTGCCATTCACAATACCATCACCACTATTACACAACCACTCAAGGCTATCACTAATGTCACAATAGGCATCAGGCCATCACCAGGTCATAAGACCCATTTATATCATTCATGTATCACAAGTATTTCAACATGCCTCATAAAGGATCATTAAACCAATGTCACATCATACTCATCATAGCATGCACTAGCTATGATATTTAAGTTCATATCACCTGCACGGTTAAAATTGATAATCAAGAAAGAGTAAACATCCTAATTCCATGTGTCACATCATTATTTCCACATGCCTTAATTATTCCTAACCATCATCATAGCATACCAAGCAATGGCAGACGTTCAACTTTCAATGTTAAGGGTTCCAAGAGAAGAGAGATAATATCATAACATATTAGTCATTACAAGAAAGAAAAGCAAACATGTCATCCTACTCGTCATTTGGGTTAGGGTTTACCCTCCATATCGGATTAGGGTTTGGAAGCTAAATTCAATTACCAAACCTAGGTTCACCATCTCCCACCATCTTGGAGCATATTTAAGGTTAAAGGACATGATTAGGGTAGGTTAAATATTATCCAAACAACATGTTATATGGCTTATGTATTACTCTTATAAGATGTCAACATGTGTCCAAGCATACCCCTCAGCCACCATCAAACCACCCATTAGTCCTAGGTCTCAACCACACAAGCAAATAGGTCGCAACTACTCATCCCACAACATGTCGCACCCACGACACATAAGGTTTCTAGGTTGCGACCCCCCTCAAGATTGACCTCCTTCATGTCTCGACCCATCTAGGGTTAGGGTTCCAACCACACACAAGGTTGTCATGATTCTAAGAAGCATGGTTGTTTTGACCTCAAGCCATGACAGCATGTCACGACCCAACACCACATGTTGCAACCTCTCTCAAGGGTGTGTCACGACCAAACTAAGGCAAGGTCAAGTCCCAAAACTAGGGCAACAACCTCATCAAACAGGGGTCAACATGACCATCAATCCTCGAGTGTCGCAACTTCCATCAATGCTAGGCACAACATATCAAAAAGGGAAGCATCTTGCCCAAGATGAACTATGGTCACGATCAACATGGGGTAAGTGTCTCGACCACCCTAAGGGATGATGTTAGGGTCTCAAAATAGAAACAAGACTAAGGGTAAACCATGATCATCAGAAAGGGAAGGATCATGCAAAATGATCACCATACACCCTAAGTCATACATCATGATACCACATGGAAGGATCTCATCTAAGAGAGACGAAACCATGAGTAAGGTACCCAAAATAGAAACTAAACTTCCCTTAACATATAGGTACACGAACATCATGCATGTGAGAAAACTAAGGTTAAAAGGATAAAGGAATATCATCATAACACCATAATCACCAAAATCGGGTATTTGAAATTAGGGTTTCGGATTTCATCCAAGCTAACCAAGATAATCACCGCCAAACAAGTTCTAGATATTATCATCATCTACTAGAATGTTATGGGAACGTTTTAGATAGAACATAGTATCTTGTATGTATGAAAGAGTGCAAGTAATAGAGAGGGTAAAGATTTATATAACCCATCTTAAGATGATCACAGCCAAGAGCTCCAAACTCCAAGATCAAGAGTTCCAAGTACACGATCCAAGGGTTGAAGAATCTTCACCAAAATCTCCACACTCAGCCACAAGAGCACCTCAAAAAGAAGAAGACACCATGGTCAAAGCTAGCCCAATAAAAGAAGCAAATAAGCTCTTGTCCGAACCAAAAGATAAAGGGAGAAATAGAGGAGAAATCCTCTTCACACTTGGGTCTACCTTGTCAAGACATGGTCTATGACCGTTGTGATGAGGATTTTCTCTCCCAAAATGACCACCATGGAAGAACCATGGTCTAGGGTCAAGAAAAGAGAAGAAGATGAGGGTAGGAGATTAAAAGGAACATCAACTTAGAAGACAAACTACTACAGAATAGGCCTTTAGCGTCGGTTAATTAAGGGCTTTAGTGTCGGTTTCCAAGCGACACCCAAGTGGGCGCCGCTAAAGGTGGACCCCTTCGGTGTTGGTTCCCAACTGACGCCAAAAAGCTTCCCGCCACTGAAAATGCACCAGTGAAGGGACTATAGGCGTCGTTTTTTTAAGAACACAGACACTATAAAATTGTTACAGACGTCGGTTATTAAAAGAACCGACGTCACAACGCTTCCCGCCACCAAAAACATGCCAACAAAGGGTCTATAGGTTCCAGTTTTATAAGATAACCGATGCCATCTGCCCTACCACCACGGTCATGCTTCCCTGCACGACTGTGGTTCCTGGCCATATCAGCTGAACCGATGTCAATTTTGTGCAAATAACCGACGCCATATCCCATGCCATCTACCATGCCACCACGGCCGTGGTTTGGCCATATCAACTGAACTGACGTCAGTTTTGTGCAAATAACCGATGTCATATCCCCTGCCTGCTACCACGGTCGTGCTTCCCAGCACGGCTGTGGTTCCTGGCCACATAGACGTCAATTTTTATCAAAAACCTCCACCGTATGTCTTTGGTGTCCGTTTTTATCAAATATCCGACGCCTATGTTAAGATTTTTTTAATTAGTTTGCATGCATGTTGTATGGCTAATCAGTAGGATGAGAACCTGTAGTTCAGTTATGAACTGCAAGTTTACGACATCCATTGATATCAGCCAACAACAGGCCACAAACCTGCAAAATTAACAAGATGGGCAATATGATATATATATATGTGTGTGTGTGTGTGTGTGATTCACACACATGTATAAGCACATTTAATTCATATTATATTTTCATCACACATATGTAGAAACCAGTAGCAACCTGCAGTTCCATTCATTTCATCTCTTTTCACATTTAGACACATGTAGAAACATTTATGTATTGATCATCTTCATACACATATGACAATTCATAAAAATTCATTCACATTCACATAAAAATAATTATGAGAACAAAGTTAGTCTTTATTCATCATTTTCATCATTGTCATCATTGTCAATAAAATTAAATCTAAAAATTCCCACTCTTTGTAGGGCTTTTGCCCATTCTTCTCTTACATCATCTAATTCATCTCTCGTATATGGAGCATGTACATCGAAATGCTTTCCACCTGTACTGAAGTCAGTAGTTTTAAAGACCTGCAGAGAGAATGATGTATATATATAATTAATAATATATAATAAGATTGATATATTTCATATTATGTAACGAGACTATGTATAATACATGTTGTATCTTATCAATTTCCATTACGACATTTTTGATGATTAGGTCCATAAATAGCATCACATAGTAGGCACATGCCCAACCATTGTCTTGTGTAGCACACTATAAATTGAAACATACAAAATATTCAAAAATACAAATAAGCATAGTTCACATAAATAATATATACATTGGAGTCAGGAAATTACTTTCACATTCTCCCAAATTAGTGATAGATCCTTTTCCTGGGGACCTTTCCTCCAGCTTTTTTGTACTCTTGTAAAGCCCTACATATGTTAATGCAACCCATAAAATTGCATAATTAAATAGTAATGTAGTAACAAATATTAACAAATATAAAAATATGAAATATTTCTCACGAGAATAATGGCCTTTTAACTGCATGTCCATAAAATTCCAACTCATTCCCCACATGATTTAGATAATAGACAGTGAAAATCTTGGGGACAAAACTAGTAACTCCCAATGCCTACCACTACAGGTAAGAAAGTTAAAAATCAATAACTCAAAATCCACAATAAAAATGTAATTTTCTTAAGTCCAAATTATACGCAAAGTAAACTTACTCGATATTGAATGGAGCTATTATCATCATCTTCTTATTTTTACCAAAATATTCAAAAGCATCACAACAGTATGAAGTAACTGAAGAAGGGTCTGTATCTACAAGACTAATCAAAGATGGAACCAAAAATCCCACATGGGAAAACCCAAAATCTCTACAAATCTTGTGTAAGTGGCTACAAAACATGTGTTTAAAAGATTAGGGTTTATGGTTAAAACTTTAGGGTTTAAGGTCTTATATATAATCAATGGTTAAAACATCCTAAGTGAGATTAGGTGTTCAAGAACAATCCCAAACCGGGGACTATCCAAGATTTACTCCTTATGAGTAAATCTTGGATGGGTTTCTAGGCCAACAAATACATGTGTTGTCATTCTTATATATAATAAATGTGTACCACCTATCCCATTCTTGAACATCTAATCTCACTAGTAAGTGTATAATGTGTATTGGGTTTTCAAGAAAATTTCGGCAGCATTTCCCCATTATTCTCTAAGTACATATGTACTTAAGAGAACAACGGGGAAATGATGTCAAAATTTTCTTGAAAACCCAATACACATTATACACTTACATCCTAAGTGAGATTAGGTGTTCAAGAACAGTCCCAAACTGGGGACTATCCAAGATTTACTCCTAATGAGTAAATCTTGGACGAGTTTCTAGGCCAACAAACACATGTGTTGTCATTCTATAACATTGATTTCAACATTTCGAGTGTCCATGCATGTTCATCATCAAGATAAAGATTACACATAAATTAGTATGACCTAGGGATGGAGAGATTCATAAATGATTTCAAAATTTCAAACTAGCTAATGCATTATCATCAATCTACATCATACAATAGGGATTCATGTAGATGTTAGGGTGACACATCACTACAAAATTAGAGATTTATCATTAGGGTTTTAATATCTTAGATAGATTGATCACAAGATTTCAGCAATATAGTTAACTCAATATTATGGTGAAATGTGTATTAGGGTTTTAATATCTTAATTCAACATGCATCATAAATTAAAGAATTAGGTCAAGCATTAGTATTCAATTGCAAATGTATCTTCTTCTTCATGCTCCCTCCTTTCCAAATGGATAAAAGTAAGGCACAACATGTGGGCTGGACACGAACATGGATGTGCTGGCCAGTACGGCCGTGGTCGGAAAAATTAACACAGCCACTCCCCTAGGTCCTGACCAGCTACCTCAACCACATGTGCGAGCAGAGGAGGAAGAAGAGGAGGAAGAGGGTACCTCGAGCGGCAGCGGCGACCAGCAGGTGCAAGCAGCGAGGAGCTCTAGAGAGCGGCGGCGGAGACTAGCAGGTGAGGAGTAGGCAAGGATCGAGCAGGTGCGAGCAGGAAAGGAGCAGGTGTGGTGGCGTAGGAGAATGGTAGAGGAGAACAGCGGCGCAGCGTCGACCACAGGAGCTTCGACGGCGACAGCGGTGTCGACCACAGGAAGGGGAACAACTCACGATCAATGCAACAGAGGGGGATCGAGTGAGAGTGTATTTCTCACGGGGGTTATTAAGTTAACAAAGGTGTCAGTTATCTAAGAAACTGACACATAACATCCATCAACGTCAGTTTCCAGAAAAAACTGACGTCCATTGGACAATCTTAACCCTAAAAATTTTCGCAGGGACGGCGCGCGAAACCTTATCAGCGTCGGTTTTTACACAAAAACTGATGACCTTTGGAGGTAATTTTTTTCGTCGTTAGGTGTCAGTTATTCAGTCAAAAAACTGACGTCGTATGTGAAACTTTGGGGGTAATTTTTTTCGCTCGAAAATTGGATTTGGCGGGCTATTTTAGGCATTGGTTCATTATAGGCAACCGACGCTAAATAAAAAGTGATACTCATGTCTAGCCGGTCTTCAAATATAGATGTTGGTCTCTATAGTTAGCCGACGTTGTAGGTTTTAGGCGTCGGTTTTCATTAATAACTGATGCCTCTAAATGTGACGTTATAAGCTATTTCTGTAGTAGTAAACTCTATGATGTTCCCTCACATGTTTCAACTCATCCATGGTTGATTGGAGGGGATTTCAATCTCGCTAAAAACATTGACAAGTGAACTTCTATATACCCAACTCTACTGATCAATACCATATAAACAATGCCTTGTTTAATAATTTTACATATTAGCATCATCTTAATGATCTTAACATGACTAATGGTTGTTTACTTAGCATCCTTGTACGCATAAGTCTAGACTTGACCATTTTTTATTTTTTCATAATTGGGATGCTTGGTACCCCCTGGCTTGCATCACTATTTGATAATCTAATTATCTAATCATTACCTTATCATCCTTCAAACTAACAACATATCATGGGTCCATAAACCTTACCAATTTGAACAGTTTTAGACCAATCATCCCTCATTCTGAACCCTAATTAGGGACCTTTGGCCATAATTTATGGTAAACTCAAATCGTGGTGCCAACATACACAACAAACTCAAGAATATGAGATGCATCCTCAGACTTTGGAATAAAAACACATCCAAAAACCTTTAGGAAACAATTAAGCACAAAGGAATGAGCAAATAGTTCTATCTAATGACTCATAAATAATTCCACTTATCAAGATTTGTTAGACGAAATCACACAACTAAAAACTTTTGAGGAAACTCTCTGGAAACAATAATCAAAATGTTGATGGCTAAAGGAAGGGGATAAAAACACAAAATTCTTTCATGCATGATGCAATGATAGAAAAAGAATGACCTTTATACACAACATTAACAACATGGATGCCCACACTCATAGTCAACAAGAGATCATCTCACATATCGTCCAACTCTACAATAGCTGTCGAACAACATGCATGGCCCTCCAGATACTATGAACCTTAACTGGGATATCATCTGCTCAGTGAAAATTAAACAAAACAACAACATGTTAGATCCATTCACATAGATAGAGACTCAAACAACTATGACCCACCTAAGAATTGACAAATCCTCTAGACCAGATAGATACAAGATGACATTCTATAGAATTGTATGTGGGCACATTAAGGATGACTTTAATAACCTATTCTACACCATTCATAAGGAAGATTGTATTGCACACCACATCAAAATTCTCAACAAGACTCATATTGCTTTAATCAAGAAGAAAGAACAACCTACATCCATTAGAGACTTTTGACCCATCGGCCTTACTAGTGCATCATACAAGAACATTGTGAAATTGCTTAGTAAACAGATGAAATCCTATGTCGAGCACATCATAGACATATCCCAATGTGTCTTACTTCCTAAATATGTATACAAGATGCATACATCATTGTGCAAGAAACCATCGATAGATGATAGGAACAAAAACACCTTTGCTCACCATGAAACTAGACTTTGAAATAGCTTTTGAAAACATCAGTTGGTCCTTTTCCTTCAATGCCTTAGAGGCTATGGTTTCCCTGAGAGATGAACTACATAAATGCTTTCATGTATTATGGCATACACCTTCTCAGTTATCATTAATGCCTATACCTTTGGGTACTTCAAGATATGAAATGGACTTCATCAAGGTGACCCCTTACCCTCATATCTTTTCATCATCATCCCATTCATCTTAGACCATTTCATCCAACTTGGTAGACAACATGGTCTTTTTGAACTACCAAAGGGGTGTTGTGACACCCATTGCCACACAAAGCCAGATTACTCAAAACCAAACAAGGAAACAACACTAAACAAGCATATTATTGAAAAAACACAAAAATTAAAATTGATTGCACAAGGTACCAACATCAGAAAACTCATGACAAAGATCCATAACCTATCATCTTTATCATATATCTCATAAAATGTCATGTTTACAACACGTTCCATAAACATGCCTATCACACATGATATTTGTTTCTCTTGCATATACATCTACAATTGCCGACTATATACAACAAAGGGGCACGTAAGCCAAAAACTCATTTCGATAGCACAATCACAAAACACACTGAACTATCCCCAAGACCCAAGTGTATAGGTACGACTCTAGGACTCTAACACCAAAATACCAACAAGCAGCACACTCAACCTTATCAGCTACTGATCTTGTTGTTGCTCCTCCTCAACTGTATGATCTCTACCTCCTCATGCACGGCTACTTAAAAGATGTAGAAACCCACCGGGTGAGATGAAATGTCCTAGCAAGAGATATAACTCTCTACCAACACTATTAAAGCACGGGTAAAGAAACTAAAGAACGGAACTAAATCTGCAACTATGTTAAGAAGATCCAATTTTTTATATAAGCATGTTAGTTAATATCATCTAAGCAGATCAGGTAGCTATAACAGAGCAATGGAACATTTTATAAACTAAAGCAGAATATGAAAAACATGCATATTTACACCAACCAAGTTATATAAAAGCAAAGCAAGGCCTCATATGTTTTTGTATTTGATTCTAAGCAAACATGCTACACGACTAATTACGTATTTTGTTTACTGCCCCAAGGATTTGAGTTGTACCACCCGAATCCAACCGATCACTACTACATCGAAACTGGTGACATACAAGGTCAATGGAAGAGCTATAATCCACAACCTCTCCAACACCTCTCGGTCAACACGAGAGTAACACCACAGAGACAAGTCAGTCAACGACAAAAGTGACTTATAGTCAATAAAAGGTTCGGCTCACGCATGGTCGTCCACCTAGAACAACACCTAGCCCACCTTGGTACATGTAATGGTGCTAGAAGAACAAGCTCACACATGACCTTTCTAACAAGGAGTGGCTCACACATGGCCATCCATATCACAATGAGATCGTCTCATGCATGGCCGTCTCATACAACTTGAAATTAAGGATGAAAGTGGAAACTCGACTTGCAACCCCCTATTCAAAAATATGCGCTTTGAGTAAAACTTGTTTCACCTATCCAGCAATTAAGGCTGACACTAGAAATGATCTATGGAACACGACACCTATGTTTTTAAGGCTCCACTTGATTAGTTAACCAATTGGGTGACTTTTAGCATCAATCAAGTAACAACATATAAAATGATAACAAACTCTACAAGATTAAGGGTATAATACAATTTTAGAAGATATAAAACATATAAAGTGTGAACTTGTCACACTATCACCACATAACACTTGTAAACTGCCATTCACAATACCATCACCATTGTTACACAACCACTCAAGGCTATCACTAATGTCACAATAGGCATCAGGACATCACCAGGTCATAAGACCCATTCACATCATTCATGTATCACAAGTATTTCAACATGCCTCATAAAGGATCATTCAACCAGTGTCACATCATACTCATCATAGCATGCACTAGCTATGATATTAAAGTTCATATCACTTGCATGGTTAAAATTGATAATCGAGGACGAGTAAACATCCTAATTCCATGTGTCACATCATTATTTCCACATGCCTTAATTATTCCTAACCATTATCATAGCATACCAAGCAATGGCAGACATTCAACTTTCAAGATTAAGGGTTCCAAGAGAAGAGAGATAATATCATAACATATTAGTCATTACAAGAAAGAAAAGCAAACATGTCGTCCTACTCGTCATTAGGGTTAGGGTTTACCCTCCATATCAGATTAGGGTTTGGAAGCTAAATTCAATTACCAAACCTAGGTTCACCATCTCCCGCCATCTTGGAGCATCTTTAAGGTTAAAGGACATGATTAGGGTAGATGAAATATTATCCAAACAACATGTTATATGGCTTATGTATTAGTCTTATAAGATGTCAACATGTGTCCAAGCATACCCCTCAGCCACCATCAAACCACCCATTAGTCCTAGGTCTCAACCACACAAGCAAATAGGTTGCAACTACTCATCCCACAACATGTTACGCCCCATGACACATAAGGTTTCTAGGTCGCGACCCCCCCTCAAGCTTGACCTCCTTCATGTCTCGGCCCATCTAGGGTTAGGGTTCCAACCACACACAAGGTGGTCATGATTCCAAGAAGCATGGTTGTTTTGACCTCAAGCCACGGCAGCATGTCATGACCCAAGACCACATGTTGCAACCTCTCTTAAGGGTGTGTCATGACCAAAAATAAGGCAAGGTCAAGTCCCAAAACTAGGGCAACCACCTCATCAAACATGGGTCAACATGACCATCAATCCTCAAGTGTCACAACCTCCATCAATGCTAGGCACAACATATCAAAAAGGGAAGCATCTTGCCCAAGATGAACTATGGCCGCGATCAACATGGGGTAAGTGTCTCGACCACCCTAAGGGATGATGTTAGGGTCTCAAAATAGAAACAAGACTAAGGGTAAACCATGATCATCAGAAAGGGAAGGATCATGCAAAACGATCACCATAAACCCTAAGTCATACATCATGATACCACATGGAAGGATCTCATCTAATAGAGAGGAAACCATGAGTAAGGTACCCAAAATAGAACCTTAACTTCCCTTAACATCTAGGTATACGAACATCATGCATGTGAGAAAAACTAAGGTTAAAAGGATAGAGGAATATCATCATAACACCATAATCACCAAAATCGGGTATTTGAAATTAGGGTTTCAGATTTCATCCAAGCTAACCAAGATAATCACTACCAAACAAGTTCTAGAGATTATCATCATCTACTAGAATGTTATGGGAACGTTTTAGATAGAACATAGTAGCTTGTATGTACGAAAGAATGCAAGTAATAGAGAGGGCAAAGATTTATATAACCCATCTTAATATTATCACAGCCAAGAGCTCCAAACTCCAAGATCATGAGTTCCAAGAACATGATCCAAGGGTTGAAGAATCTTCACCAAAATCTCCACACTCAGCCACAAGAGCACCTCAAAAAGATAAGACACCATGGTCAAAGCTAGGCCAAGAAAAGAAGAAAAGAAGTTCTTATCTGAACCAAAAGATAAAGGGAGAAATAGAGGAGAAATCCTCTTCACACTTGGGTCTACCTTGTCAAGACATGGTCTATGACCCTTGTGATGAGGAGTTTCTCTCCCAAAACGACCACCATGGAAGAACCTGGTCTAGGGTCAAGATAAGAGAAGAAGATGAGGGTAGGAGATTAAAAGGAACATCAACTTAGAAGACAAACACTTACCAAGGATGAAAGATGAGCTCATATCACCACCACCACCATATGCAAGAGGAGATTGATCCCTTAAGATCCAAGGACAAACCTCCTTGCTCCGCTAAGCACCAAGAACAAGCAAAGAAGGAGGAAGAAGATAGATGACTAAAAGGGTTGCAAATAAGGAAAGTTAAGAGGTTATATAGATGAAGGATGAGAGAGAGCAAAGGGGTGAGGTGTCAACACTCCAAGGTACCAAAGAGACACGTGTCCTTACAAAAGACCAACAAGCAACCACTTAAACATGACATGCAAGACATGGTGATACACTCTAGGTAGTTTCTTGACCACCATGGATTCCCACATGGTCATGGTCGCGACCCTCCTAGGTTGCACCATCCATGGTCGCGACACCACTATCTAGGTCGAGACAAGGTACCACCATCAACCCTACATCGAGACAACACATGCTAGGTCATCCATCTCGACCCAAAGCCTCCCTAGACCTCCTAGGTCGTGACTTAGACACCTGGAGGAGGTGTCTCAACCATGACACCCTCCAAAACTAACCTAGGCCGCGACACATGGCCGAGACAACCCAACATACTCATGGGTCAAGGCATCCAACATGCATGGGAACCCTAATCATCCTTCAGGTGTCAATTCCTAAACTAGAGCTCAAACAAGGCGCCTTCCTCTTTCTTTTTCCTCTAAATGATGACAAGAAAGAGAGGAACACTCTAGAGGTGGAAAATTGCACATCAACCCCTTACATTGGGTAAATTGCAATTTGCACCAAAACTAGCACATAAAGCACAAACTTCATCCAAACAAGATCAAACTTGAAGCTTAAGCTCTCCAATCCCTAATCACATCCCAAAGGATTGAGCAAGGTTCTAAGCACAAGATTTAGCCAAAGCAAACATGATTACTCCAAAACTCAGGTCAGGGTCCTTACAGATGCCATAACAACATTGTCTAATATGTTGATGACACTATCATAATCATCAAACTTGGTGATTATCAAGTCATTAATTATCAGGATCCTTGGCATCTTCTCATATATTATTTTAGACCCAAGATTAACTTCCACAAGTCAACCATCATTGGAACACATGTTAATCATGCTTATATTAATAAATTTCAATTCCTTATGGGATGTACTATATCATCCTTCCCATCAGATATCTCAGTCTACTCCTTTCTCCCTAGAGGATCCCAGTTACAACTTGCAATCCCATCATTGAGGCATGCAACAAAAGCATTTTCAAATGGCAAAACAATTTTCTTTCACTTGTTGGCCATCTTACTTCTCAACTCATCACTGACACCTCTCAGTATCTACCATCTCGGATGCATTCCACCTCTCGGGACAATTATCAAATGCATTGATAAAATTTGTAGGACTTTTCAATGGGACCCACCGAAATAAGTGTACATCTAACCAACTGGGTGGCCTTAAATCATTTGGGGGATGGGGGCATCATCTACCTGAATGTTCATGCTCTATGTCTCATGCAAAAAATTATGGCCTCCATCTGCCATAAAGAACACCAGTTATGGACTGATGTCATCAATGATAATATGTGGTGAAATATCCATATACATGGCCTATCGTCTCTATGGAAGCACATATCTAAAACTATATACATCATCCAAAGTTTCATACGCACCCCCACCACGCAAATGCTTCATATTCATTTTTGTCAAGACCTATGGTGGCATGGCATGGCTTGGCACCCATTAATCAAGTTACAAATGCAATATGATTCCTGACAAACTCAAACACATCACAACATAAAAGACATTGATACTCCTTGTGTCACACAGACAAATCTACTTAAAATATCGTTACAACCACTTTCTCTACCATTGATACTGAAGATATTCTAAAATACCTAGAGAATAAAATGCATACTTTCATTTACTAGATCTAGGGTGCACTATACACTACCAAAGTTGCATATCAATTCTACACTTATAGAGGACACATTATCCCACACATATACATATGGAGTATCCAATGCCCACCTAAAATGCACATCATCTTATGACTCATGTGGCACCGGAAGAAACCCACAAACACACAATCAAAGAGACTAGGATACTAGGGACCGACGATATGCTTGATGTGCCATGCTAGTGAATAAACAAACCATCACTTATTTTTTGCTTGTAATGAGGCGAGATTTTTATGGACATACTACACTACCACCACCATTATAAAGACGAACACTAAGTTGAATATGGAACAAAGATTTCTTTATAACATTACTCACCGAAGCAACATATAGAACACCCAAAATATGTTTGTCACTATCATCTGGGCTATCTGGAGAGAAAGAAACAATAGAAAATACAATAACAAAAGCACTGATAGGGAACAACTCATACATGAATTGCTCACTTATTGCTATGATTTCCTATTATGCTGATGAAACTGGGATCGGCCGCCTTCTAGCTATCAGGACCACTCCATTCAATGAAGGCATCAACAATGGTCCACACATCACTACCATGGAACCTATCCTTGAAGAGGATGATGAGAACTAAGATATATTTTCAGCACTTTGTATGTGGGATTTGTATAAGGTTACCCCCATGTTTAATTTCAGACTTTCATGTTTTCACCTTATGATATATGGCCGGTAGGCACCACTAGTGCATACTATCACCATATGATGCTACCATATATATCAACTCTTATCACCTCTATGTCGGTTACAAAGATGTATATTATATATATAACCATATGATTGTTGAAAAAAGGCTTAATAAACACAATAGCAATGAAGAGCATTGTTAGTAAAAGAACTACATTCAAGAACTAAAAGTGTATATTAGCAGCATGTGAAAGAAAGGGAACATAAAATCGATATGGGGACATTTAAATGCACATTGCGATAGTTCATGTTGTACATCTTTCTTTGAATAATACGTGACACCTCACATAGAAAGCCAACACATATATGTTCACAACATAATCAAATAAGCGGCATTAGTGAACACCAATGATATTGTTTGTTAGTTACTTAATTCCAACGGCGAGTTTATGTAGCTAAAGAGAGTTTAAGAAGGTTAGCTTTTTTTTAGCAGAGGAAAGTTTTTGACTAAAACCATATAAAACTTAGTTTGCAATAGCAGATGGTCTTGTATATAAGAACCGGAAATAGCCACTTTCGAAATTTTGTGATGATATGTTGTAAAGCTTCTCCTAGATTAACCTCCATAACAAGTTAGTTTCTCGTTAGGAAGGATGGTTTGTAGAGGCATACCTTGTCCCGAGGCTTGCTCGACGATGTTACCTCACGACTTGCGCGGTCTTCACCTCCGGTCTTGGACAGTGTTTGTGCATCTCCTGGTCTCACCGAAACTATCAGGATTGACAGCTATCCTCCGAGCGGCAGAAGTCTCCCGCCTCTGCAGTCGTCCACATAGACTGCCTGGAACGCCGATCTCCTTGTCCCATAAGGAATCAAAAGGATTCACACCCTCCTCTCGGCGTACTAGTCACCGACACACTCTCCTGCCACCAGTCACTTTTTTGCAGTTGTCTTTCCCTTGCTGTGCCTCCCTTATCGGGTAGCACTTGCTCGGTCTCTCTCGGTTACCAAAACTAGAGAGAATGACAACTTTGTAGAGCAACTGGTGTTCTGATTTTTACTTTGAGAAGCCCCCAATACCCCTATATATATAGGAGGGTCATGGGACAGGGTTCTCTACCCCGGGCAATGCAGGATTAAAGTAGGAGTAGAAGGGTTTGAGATTTTCCACAAAACAACCAACTGTGCCAACTGAATCGATCGTTTCAACCCTGAAACGGTCGGTTGGTGACCTCAACCGATCGGTTCACACCTGAACTGATCGTTTGGGGAATCTGATCCAATCGGTTCATGCTTCTGGTCCAACTCGAATCGACTTTCCATGTATATTTCTGACTAATCAAATATTAGTCCTTGTTCAAATCAAATTTGTACAAGTGAAACAAATGTGTTTTTGTAAAAAGAGTCTTCTGACTTTCCAAACGATCTCAGTTGGTCACACGAATCGACCGGTTCAACAATTGAGCCGATCGTTTCATTGACAGATGATCCGATCGACTCACCACTTGCCGATCGGTTCACCAACCTAAGTCGATCGGTTCATCACATGAGCTGATCGGTTGGAAGTGCAGAATGTGCAAAATTAGTCAATTGTAGTTTCAATCAACCCGATACTCTAATCAATTGGTCCAACACTTTGAACACTATGGTTTTGAGCTATCAATCAATTGTGTGTTTAATTGAACTACTAAACTCCTTTAGTAATCAATCTAAACATCATATGTGGATAAACTCCTCTTCCAGGTTAAATCCTATGTGTGTGACCCTACAGGTCCATTTCACGTTGGCAGTGAAAGTCCATAACACTTATGACTTCACAAGCAAAGAGCGGTGCCTAGTCACACATCAGTGCTACCCAAGTGAAATAGAAAGTTGGAGAACAACTTTCAATCCTACAATCTGTGAATGGTGCTACAATGATTGTATAATTCCTTTGTCACTAATATCTTGAATGAACTAAAGGCATGGTACAGTCATCCTTTCAACGTTCATCCATTTCCTCGATCTCAGAGCAGACTGGGTGAGATGTGTGTGGCATCAATATCACATATTGATTCACACATGCATGCGCATGCCTTTCTCAATCCTACCCATCAAGTGGCCATGGACATCAAACTCCCTTAGGAGGGACAAATCCCATATCTATCACTCACCCCTCAAAAGCCCCATGTGTCAAAGTCACCCAATCATCATCTTTATAGTAACCCATGTTTTAGGATTGTGTTTGATGATATCAAAGTGTAGCCAATGATATGTGTCAAGTGTGGTGATTTTAGGTCGAAGAATCACACTCACCACCATCACTGTGAGAGCTAAATGTGACTACCAAATCATGGTTCCATGTGTCACTCTCACGGTGGGTCTGTCTGGTAAACTTGTTCTCTAACAAGTACCTATGTGCTTGGTTTGATATCACTATATCATGACTAATAAGATTTTGTCATCAACCAATGCACAATCTAGTCTTTAGTGTTATTGATGTCTATGGTTATTTCCACAATAACAACCGACTAGGGATTAAACAAGAATGTATACTCTTAACATCCGTATGATCTCATCGTTTAGGTCCTCAACCCAAAAGCATACGTCATCGAGTAAAATAATTCTTTAGACATCTATCATGTTACACTATCATCTCAGAAATAGTTAAAACATATCGATCGGAAATTGCCTTTATTATTATTCAAATCATTTACAAAGTATCCCATTACAATCATCACATGACTTGCTCTATGGGCATACATACCAACAATAGGGACTTTGTATTTGAGGACCAAAGCAACATTAACTCTAAGATTATATGACACCTAAAATTTTATATGATGTGAGTGGAAGTGTAAAGATCATCCAAAATGGCAGAGAACTTGTTATGAAATCTTTAGCTACCTTCATAAAAATATTCTAAGATTATGCCAGTGGCAAGTGTTGACCAATTATCCTTCCATTTGATATCCATAGACTTAATTTTATCAAATAGAAGGTGGTTTATCCATTAGTGAATACTTTAGAAAGATCAGGACATGTTGAAGAAGTATGCTAGATAGCTTTGACAAAATTACAAGTAAGAAAATTATATGTATTCCTTCTTATTTTTTCCTACATATATAATTAGTTTGTTGGTAAAGAAAAGCATAACAACAGGTACCTCTCTTATGAGTTGTACTCTATGACCTCTATGCTCGTACACTACATACTTCTCACGTTTTGATGAACAATACAATGACAAAGAACAACTACTTTCGCAAAGGCTACCACTAGCTACTGGAGTCAGGATTATTAGATTGATTAAGTGCTGGTGTGACCGCTTCCTTTTCAAATCCCGGTAGTCATAAGCAGATAATGTTTCAGACTGTAACTAAGATCTTGTTGTTTATGCACAGCTCACGCAGTGGTGGAGCTCGCTCTGCTGTCAGCCATGTCCAACTGCTATGTCAAAAAGAATGAACGGCGGAGCAGAGTGGCAGTTGCCACTTCCCCTGATTTTTTGTTGCCTCCATTACCGGACAGTTGTTGCAAATTCCTTATATATGCAGATTTATTAGTATTTAATATCTTAACTACCAGGGCTTGGAACGACTTAAACAAACGTAACCTAAAGATGGGAGACCATTGCATTCATTAACTTTGGCCCAGTTCACTGAGCAGATCACGTTTTTATTTCTAAATTTCGCGTGAGATTGCTGACAAACCAACAAAGGATACATACCAAGCGAGAAGGGTGACTGATTCATAATTTAGAAAGGAAACCATTGATGGAAAAAAAATGGAAAATAAACTAGCAAATTTTATGGTAGCAAAGAAGACAAAAAAGTCAAAAGTCTCACCACGGGTGCCAAAGGAACGTTGTAGAAGTTGCAAGTCACGGGGGATATTTCACATGATTGCTGGATTCAGCCATGCCTAGGCTTGTCGTGGATCCTGATCAAAAGTCAACGAGGAGTAACCATCGTGTAATAGTTAGACGTAGCCTGACTCGGTTAGTTGGAAATCCTGGTAGTTGTTGTATAATATGCACAGCAGATTAATACTATCCGATAGTTCTGCGTAATGATTTGTCACAACGAATGAATGTTACAAATCCCTGCTCAGCTGTCATCCAATAAAATACCAGCCAGTCGGAATTAGCACATCAACTACCAAATTTCAGAAAACTTAATCCAAGCTGGGCCTTAGGCTCCGATTGATTTGTCGTAACTGGTCTTGAAAATACATGAATTGAAATTCCCTGAACAGGTTTTCATGATTGGTTTAAAATTAAGTATTGGAACTTAAGCTCTGTGACTTTTGGGGAGTTACAGACTTACATATAAAACACAGTTCCTGAGTTCCCTCTTAAAAAGAGCGGAAAACAAGTTCCGGGACAACTAACAAAATTTCTTATACAATTATATTTTTCATTCGTTATAAGTGACACATTTAAAATATTTATGACTAAAACCATTAACGGTGAGGATATAGTTCGTTGCTAAAACTACAACATCATATGACAAAATATCATACACTATAATCGCACTATGTAACAACCATTATCAGCAAAATCTACAAAATAAAAAATACAAACATCATGAAAAAAAATACCACACCATGTGAAAACAATGTGATTTGCATAATGTATTTTATTCTTTATGTTTAAATAATGTGATGTGAAAAATGATAATTAACTGTAACTATGCATGAATAATATAGTAAAAATTTCCTATAGAAATAATGTAAAAATTTATATTCTACATTGCGTTAAACAATGATGAACCAAAATTTATATTTACAAACACATGAAATGCGGATATTGTAAAAATACTTTATATACACAAAGTGAAATAAAAATATTGTGATATGATTTTAATCATAATATTTTTATTAAGATTATAATTGTACTATAATAAAATATTTTTAAAGAAACTACATCTGCATCATAACCACTTGTTATAGTTGTTATAATTTAAGAATATTATGATTTTTTACGGATATGATTCCATTTTTTATGCCTTTGCCCTCCTCACTATTTGTATTATATAATAAAAATTAACAATATTTTTAATAATTTCCACATTTACACTTGCAACAAACCAATCACATGGAAGTAAATGGAACTTAAGTTCCAGAAACTGAACTGCAAATTCCAAAAAATGAGTTCCACGGAACTCATGACTTACACCAAACCAATAGGAGCCTTAATGTAACCATAGCAGGCGGAGTATTAGAGGAAGAGCTCAGATAGAATTGCACTCACGTGAGCTCCACCTGTTTGCCTGTATGGAGACCTCGTCCGCCACAATATAAAGACTGGGATTCAGGTATCTTTTTTTTAGGGTACAGACCGAGATGCGATTTAAAGGGGAGAAATATGTTGTTAACTATCAGATTCTTCATCTCTTGCAAGAGTAATCACACCCAAAGGCACTTTGCCCATCCACTTAGTTGATCTTCACTTGTTAAATTTATGGCCCACCAACTAATTAAATCAATTACCAGATACTACCTTACAATTGCTTTCCTCGTGTTCGTAGCGTTAGGATGGGCAAACGAATCTATACGCAATTGAAGCACACAATTGACAGTACAAAATATAGACTAGGTTGCTTTAGGCAATCCACTTGTGTACATACTATTACTTTGTTGGCCTTCACACCGTGTATCATTTGACACAACTTTGTGATGTGTTTGCATACACATCACAACCTAACGTAAATAACCAAAATGGATTCCAACCCTTGAGTACATTTGTAGTTAAACAATGGTTAGCTTCCACGGTAAGTAGAAACCCTACATAGTTCACAAGAATAATAAATGATCGACCAAGTGTAAGAATTGAGCCCATTGTGGCAGTCAAAAAGTTGGTGTCCCATTTTTCTATATATTGAAAATTTTATGCGTGATCGTTTCTAAATGAAATGTCTCCATGATTTTAGGAGCTATAACGGCTTTCACTCAATAAACTGCAACACTTTATTTTCGCCCAAGTAACTAGACTACCAGGAAACATAAATAGAATCACTACGTAATCAAATACCAAACCCGTTATAATCAGAAACTTAGACAATAAGCAACTAGGTTGAGCTTGATAATCCCAAAGTGTATATATCTTACAGAAACTGATTGTTCCGCTATGTACTATTATATTCCACATGAATATTTTTGATACAAGAAAAATAGTACCACAGGATTACAATCTCGATTGAACATGCAATAACATTGCTCGAGTTTCTTTGAGCCGGGATAGAAGCTGTTAACTGCACCTTCAAACAAGTTGAACACGGCCGTCAATCATATTCAAGTTCATCTGGAGTAATTGGTCTCTTAAGAGGAATAATGGATTTCTTTTCCGTGTCACGGGACAATGCTTTTCTCATATCTTGAAAGGTGATTGAAGACAGTATTAAAACTAAAATGAAATCCAGTAACAAAAATACACACAAAAGTATGCAGCTCACCTAACCCATCTTCTTCCCCGGAATAATAGCGCAATACACGACGGTAGATCACATATCCTAGCTGCATAAAGCAAATTTATATAAGAAAGACATGCATCACATAATATGTGCAACAACACGCCTGCACACTTGCACTATAATTTAGGCACAAGACCGAGCCACCCATAGAGGACCATCTGTCTAACTGCTATTATCCAATTAGAGCTCCCCGCCACCAAGATACCATACTACAGCAATAATATAGATTCTCTGCACAAATGATTACATTAACTAGCAAGGGCAGATATTCATTTTAAGGAAAGATCCAGCAGGCTAGGATCATTTATTCAAGGTTTCTTGCCTCTATAGCAAGTGCAATCCAAAGTAAGAACTTTGGTGGCAGGTAGATCAAGCCTGGTGCAGAGTGGAAGCCTGGAATCCACCTTAATAAGACAAAACAATTATGGGGACTCAAATACAAGCCCCTAATGCCAGAATATCCTTGAAACTGAGTATCTTGTGCCCTTGTAAGCAGTGTAGGAACAAACATGTCCGACAAGGGGCTTGTTTGTTTATAAATAAACCTTTTTCTATCACATTTTTTATGATAAAATCAGAGCAGTAATCTTTCTACATGGTTGTGCAAGTTGTAAGATTTTAACTACACCGACCATACCCTGACGGTAGTATCAGTTGGACGCGTTAATTTTTTTTGAGGCTGGTAGCACTTGTTAGTTTGACATGTTGACTATAACTGAACTACATACCAAACTGATTCTTGTACAAATATAGATTCCTCTGTGTGTTGGGGGGAGGGGGTGCAGTTTGGGGTTCACCTTCAAACATTCTATCCCATTGCCTAACTGCAGTGCACTCATACATATGGATGTAAATAAAGGTCAGGGCATTCATCAACTTGATGTTAAGAATGCTTCCTTGTATAATGATAAGTAAAAGACTGTCTACAACCAGTCTGAACACCAAGCAGAGATCGACAGTGTCAGGAAGGTAAGGTTGCACAACTGGTCTGGTGGTGGCATCAGGTATGCATTCGTAAAATCAGGAATTGCAGCTGACCTTCTAGTGTCTTAAATTGGTATCTTATTTTTTTGCCTCTACACTTCACATACTTTCCAAATTATTAGCTGTTCTCTGAAGTATCCGCCTTCTGTTTCCATCCATCCTTTTACTATAAGGACGTCCCAACCTACTCTTCTTTTCCCTGTCATCATATTTCACCCTTTGAAGGCCCCTTGTTCCAAATGAATGAAATATCATCGAGATGGGCAAAATTTTGCTCAAAATTCCGATTTTGACGCCATTGGTTACGATTTGCTGCGAGTGATCGATACGATGGCAAATAACGTATACCAATGGGTATACTGTCAAATTTCGGCAAATAACACCAAATATTGCCAAATACTGCCAAATATCGACAAAATTTACTGGTATACTGACAGAAATACCGATTTTTGTGTGTTTGAATCTGTTTTTGTTGTTTGAGAGGAGGAAATGGCAGAGCAAGGGGATCTTGACAACTAGGGCTCAAATAAGCCTAATCCAAGGTATGCCTTTATATTTTCTACCATTTCTCTCATTTTCACTTCATCTATCTCAATTAAAATGTAAATTCATCCCAAAATGCCTTAAATTAGCAAAGAACCCGCGAACTGCTTTTTTATGTCTTCCTAATTGTATGTGTTCTTAGATCTACAACACAATCTCATAATATATATTATAATCATAGTAATATACCTAAATAATCCACAAAATATAAGTATAACTTGCTATTATTTTAGTAGTAAGCTAATTAGTATACGTAAATACTTATTACTAGTATTTTTATCATACAAAGGAAGAAAATGTACTACTTCGCAACACAACAAACAAATATTGCAAAAAAGTATAGGTTTTAAAATTTTCTAGTTTTATATTTTTGTTTATATATGGCACTTGCTACATATATCCCACAAAATGGACATGGTTGACATGGTAACTATGCTTTTATATTATCGCATCCCCACGACATGCATATAGTGGGCATGGTAATAATGGCTCTTATATTTATCCCACTGTTGTGCATAATCCATGGAGAAACTTAGTACCGCATATCAAGATCATGTGGTAACAAACGACGACGGGGAGAAAAGGTGTCACAATAGTGATGGTGCCTAACTTCCTTGAAAGTCATGAAGTTAATTGTCAAAGTCACAAATGGAAGAAGAGGAATAGAAAGCCCCTGGTATATAGTTTCTTTCAGAATCTAATATGATGCATATAGAGACACAGTATTGTAAAATTCTGAATCTATCGTGCTTGATTACATAATACTAACGAATATTATGCACTTATATAGTATTGTACATGACGTGTATGAGCAACATGTAACTTCATACCACCAACCTTACATAATGTACATGTCATGGGAGCAATATGGCAACCATAACAACTCAATATGTATGGAGAATTAGTGTGTAACTCGACACACAACTGATGTGAGTTATTACTATGCTATTCATGTGTTGTATATTGGATATTATTGCATAAGTGTGTGTTTATGTTTATGGGTTGTGCTAGTAAAATTCCAAATCTTAATTCCAATATTTTGTCATCAAAATCCGCAGACAACAAGACATGTTCCCTACCTCCCACATGATGGACAACCCACCCACATGCCCCTTATAGAATTTTATTGCATAAAACAATGCATTTAGGTGTATAGATTACACCTGTAAAATTCCATGATTTAATTCGTTCATTTTGGCGTCGAAACGGCCAGGATTGCATCTGTAGTGTTCAGGAAATTGGTCTAATCGACCGATTAATCGGACGAATAGTCGGTTTGGTACACCTACCGCTCCAAATATAGCAAATCGGACCTATAATCGGTCCAGGACCAATTAATCGGCCGATTATTTAAAATCCCATAGGTGCAGATTTTTTTATAGTATTTTTTTCTAAAACCTATTGTTGGTCATTACAATGTACATTCCCTTCACCCTCTTCACATATTTGATCTTCTCTCCTTGTTTTCTAGATAAGTACATAGTTTAATGTTCATTGAATTGCTTCTCATTGTTGATTTTCCTTTCTCATATATTGTCATTGTCTCCGATCACTTATTCGATGCAAATGGAGCCCCCTACTCCTCTAATTACTACTCCATTCCCTGTTTAAACCAACTATCAATCCAAGACTGACCTTGCTTCTTATTCCTTTCATGTTTTCCTTCCATCTCCATTTCAAATACTACTGTTGCAATTTCATATTAGCAATATATTAGTTATTATTTGTTATAAGTCAGTAGTAATAATTCGATTAATTGTCTTTTATATCAGTAAAGACTTGTTGTTATTATTCGTTCAACCAGTTATATGCAACCAGTTAATCTAATATGATGCATACAGAGACAGTATTGTAAAATTCTGAATATATCGTGCTTGATTACATAATACTAACGAATATTATGCACTTATATAGTATTGTACATGACGTGTATGAGCAACATGTAACTTCATACCACCAACCTTACATAATGTACATGTCATGGGAGCAATATGGCAACCATAACAACTCAATATGTATGGAGAATTAGTGTGTAACTTGACATACAACTGATGTGAGTTATTACTATGCTATTCATGTGTTGTATATTGGATATTATTGCATAAGTGTGTGTTTATGTTTATGGGTTGTGCTAGTAAAATTCCAAATCTTAATTCCAATATTTTGTCATCAAAATCCGCAGACAACAAGACATGTTCCCTACCTCCCACATGATGGACAACCCACCCACATACCCCTTATAGAATTTTATTGCATAAAACAATGCATTTAGGTGTATAGATTACACATGTAAAATTCCATGATTTAATTCGTTCATTTTGGCGTCGAAACGGCCAGGATTGCATCTGTCGATATTTCTGTCAGTATACCAGTAAACAGTGTTCAGGAAATTGGTCTAATCGACCGAATAATCGGACGAATAGTCGGTTTGGTACACCTACCGCTCCAAATATAGCAAATCGGACCTATAATCGGTCCATGACCAATTAATCGGCCAATCGGGAGTATAATCGGCCGATTATTTGAAATCCCATAGGTGCAGATTTTTTTATAGTATTTTTTTCTAAAACCTATTGTTGGTCATTACAATGTACATTCCCTTCACCCTCTTCACATATTTGATCTTCTCTCCTTGTTTTCTAGATAAGTACATAGTTTAATGTTCATTGAATTGCTTCTCATTGCTGATTTTCCTTTCTCATATATTGTCATCGTCTCTGATCACTTATTCGATGCAAATGGAGCCACCTACTCCTGTAATTACTACTCCATTCCCCGTTTAAACCAACTATCAATCCAAGACTGACCTTGCTTCTTATTCCTTTCATGTTTTCCTTCCATCTCCATTTCAAATACTACTGTTGCAATTTCATATTAGCAATATATTAGTTATTATTTGTTATAAGTCAGTAGTAACAATTTGATTAATTGTCTTTTATATCAGTAAAGACTTGTTATTATTCGTTCAACCAGTTATATGCAACAATGTTTTACTATGCGTCCTTTCGTACATTAGCATAAATTGTTGTAGTCTTCTGGTCTTGTGTGTGTTTGGTTTGATGTGATTTTATAGGTTATATATGGTCAATATATAAATTTATGTAAATAAATAATTAATTTATTATTGTGACAGAGTCAGGGTTTTCAAAAAGCTCAGAGTTGCACAATGTGTGCACCCTCATATATATAATACTGAGAGAATTACAGAGAGGTCCACATATAAAAGAGAAATAACAAAACAAATAACAGGTTATGTAAAACAGGAAATATACAATGTTACACTCCCCCTCAAGTTGGAGCATAGATGTCAATCATGCCTAACTTGTCCATCAGGAAGGGCTCCTCGTCCAGCACCAGGTCCACGTCCTCGTCCTGCACCTAGGGGAGGACGGCCATCAGTGGAACGGCCACAGCCACGACCACGGCCACGCCCGGCCCAAGCAGCCAGGGCAGTAGAATCTCCAGTCTCAGTAGGAGGAGGCGGTGTCGATGACAGAAGGCGCTGGAGGCACTTGTAGGCACTCTGTAAGGTAGGAAGCAGATCACTCGCCAACATCTGATCCACAACGCCAGCATAGGACTCTGGCAAGCCACTCAGAAACTGGATCAGCTGTAGTTCCGCCTGTTGTTTCTGCATAGTCACCAGATCAGTAGACAGCGAGTGGTAAGTCTCCAACTCACCCCACAGGCCGATGAAGGTGGAGAAGTAGTCGGAGATGTCAGATCCCGTGAATTGGAGTTGCCCCAGTTGCTTGGTTATGTCAAAGACCTTCTTGGGATTCTAACTGTGAGAGTAGGTACTGGCGAGCTGATCCCACATCTGCTTCGTCGTAGGTAGCCGAAGTAAAGTAACACTGATCTTCTCAACGGCGTTGTTGAGAATCCATGTCATCACAGTCGAGTCTTCACGGACCCAATCATCAAAAACTTTAACGTCCTTTTCATCCGCGTTCTCTGCAAGCTGAGGCGGACCAGTGCGGATCAGATGATAATACTTCCCTTGTAATTTGGCATATATCACAAAGGAGCACACCCAAAGCTGGTAATTGGGCCTGTCAAGTTTAACAGTGGTCACTTGACGGCGCGAGTCTCTCCCGAAGTCATCTCCAGAAGACGCCATGAGGGCAGGCAGGAAGGCAGGTACAGACAAGCAGGCACAGGCAGGAGACGGACTACACCGTCAGGCAGGTAGAAGAAGGCACAAAATCACCACAAACCTCTCACATATGAACGGCGCCGAAGCGTATTAGGAAACCCGGAGGCCGAAGCCTACACGGGCAGGCAGGCACAGACGAACACGAACAGAAGGTTGTCCCTCAGACGAACACGAACAGAAGGTTGTCCCTCAGACGAACAACTCGCTGATCTCCCCCTGAAGATAAATCTAGTCCAGATCTACAAGCGGCTCAGTGGTCCCGTAGAAGACGGCCACCCGGCAGTGCACCTGATGTGCGAACAACTACCAAAAAAAATTGGTTATGTTGCTCAAGCACTAGCGGCACACCGAGCCAGGAGGCTAGACGGAGCCACGAGCGGGAGAGAACCGGCGACGCGAGGAGAGCAGGCTGCCCCTACACGAGCGGCGGCCCCTGCCGGCAGCCAACAGCATTGCCGGCGGGCCGGAGCGCCTGCTGCGGCGGCGGGTTGGGGCGCGGGGGGGGGGGCGGAGAGGGAAGAAGAGAGAGATAGAGAGAAGGGAGGGAGAGACGGCTAGGTTTCAACCTGCTCTGGTACCATGTGACAGAGTCAGGGTTTTCAGAAAGCTCAGAGTTGCACAATGTCGTGTGCACCCTCATATATATAATACTGAGAGAATTACAGAGAGGTCCACATATAAAAGAGAAATAACAAAACAAATAACAGGTTATGTAAAACAGGAATATATAATGTAACAATTATTAAAAAATGATTAAAATCGATTATTCTCCTGCTTATACTCTTGCATACCGTATATATTCTACCTGGTGTCATGTTTGTCCGTACACCAATTGCCGCTTTTAAGAATATTGTCGGTAAATATCTATTTCCAGGCTGACAAAACGGCATCGGTATCGAACACCTCGTTCCTTATTTGTTTCTAGTTTGTGCCTAGTGTGGTCGCAATTCCTACATTGTACCTTATTATATATAATGGAAATAAGGTACCTACAGGACGGTTGTGGATTGTAACAAGAAATAAGCATGTATTCAATAGTAAGTAAAAATGTTTTGGTTTCTTATATATAGGAGTCCAGGGATACATGTGTATACTTAAGTGGGTAGTGGATCCTTACTTAAGTGAACTTACATGACAATAAGAATTACAAATACAATGAGCCTAACCCAATCAGCAAAAATTAAGAAATAAACCACTTACGCTAACACTCCCCCTCAAGCTGGAGAGTAGATATCGTAGTCCCAACTTGGCACCCATACACTAAAAGGTGATGAAGTGGTTTAGTCGAGCGATCAGCAATTTGATCGTCCCATACACTAGGTTTTGGAAAGCGCGAAGCGCGAGGCGTGCGGATTTCCCTACTTGAAGCGGGAAACGGGAAGCGCGAAGCGGGTTTTGAAACGGACTAAAGTGGACGCTTTAAAAAAGCGGTTCGCATTAATTTTAAAAGTTTAGGAAAATCGAGAAAAATTTAGTGATTTCCATACTACCAACAAAAAGAAAAATTTCTCAACATTCACATATTTTGAATGAGATATCATTGCATCAAATGACTTCATACATCAAAATTGCTCCAAAGTTATCACAGTAGGTAAGGGAAATTTTTATACAACCTACAGTAAGTGTAAGAATTAAGAATAGATTATTAGGACGTTGCTAGTAGGTGACTAGGTGTACATTTACAGTAGATGATTTAATAGCATTAGAACAACAATCGTTTTCATATGGATCAGTTAGCGATAGCATTAGGCTATTAGTAAGGGAACAAGCAGCAAGGAAGAGGGACATAACTGATTAACTGTACACAGCAATCAGACAATTAACCGTAACAGGGTACTTATCAGAACAATGCAAAGTAATGTATCCTACTGGTCAAACCATGGTACTGATCAAGACAACAGAACGCATATGAGTACATATTAGATTAAGATTAGATACATGATTTCAGACTTTCAGTATTAGAAGTGGTTGCACTTCAGCAGGTGTACGTTCACAATCATCAAGGTAAAACTTTTACATTGACAGCAGGTGTTTTTTATCTAGTTAGCATTAGATCATTTAGCATTAGCACGGAAGAGAAAAGAACAAATCAACAACTTTGGAGATCATATTGCATTGCAATTCAACAGCCTATAGTAGTTACTAGTTGTCAAAGTCGTGTACATATGGATCAGTCAGCAATGTCATCCGCATTAGAAAGGGAGGTTGAAGGAACAAGCAAGGAACAGGGAATAAACTGTGGGGACTTGGGGTTTATCGAATTTGGAAGCAGGTGGAGAACAGGGTAAGAATACTTACTTGAAACCTTTCAGCTGGAGTCGATCGCTCTCCTTGGCAAGTCTCTCCTTGACTCGTCTCTGCTTGGCGCTTGATAGAGAACTCGTTCAACCTTTGAGCCTTCTGCGCCACCCCGCCGCTAGCAGTGGGTTGCTGATACTCGCCGCTTCGTCTCTGCTTCATGTTTCTAGTGTGGAGAGAAACCGTAGGGAAGACGGCTTTTAGTAAAGCCAGTTGACGGGAATCCTTTCCTCATCGGGAAAGTCCCCTAGGTCAGCGGCTGTTTTCGGAAGGGAACGGAGGCGTCGAGGAGTAGTGAAGTTCCGTGTTCGCATGGTTTTCGAAAATACAGAGCAGCGGCTCATAAATGTTAACGCAGGGCCCAAACGAGGAAAATGACTCAAGGCGCCCGCTCCATCCGCTGAAGCGGCTTCTAGATAAGCGGCCCAAAGCCCGCTAAAGCGGCCCAAAGCGACCGTTACAGTAAAAAAATGCAAAATTGCCGCAAACTCAATATTTGAAGCAGAGAAGTGGATCTGGAGCGTATGCGGCCGCTATAGCGGTTGGTGCGTCCGCTTTTTAAATCGCTGGTTGAATAGGCCTCTTCTTGGGACAATCTTGAGATAATGAAGGATACACTGAATGTTGCACCAATTTTGTTGGAGGGGTGCACTCATGTGCTGATTGATAACTCCCACAACATATGTTATTTTAGGTCGAGAAATTCTTAAGTAGATCAATTTTCCAACTACTCGACGATGTCTTTTAGGATCAGGAAATAGCCCCCCCCCCTCAAGAGGAGCCTTAGTATATGGCAATCCATAGAGATGGAAACAGAGGAGCATCTGTCAACCCAATCTTTTGGAATAAATCCAACACATAGCATCCTGGGGTAAAATTGATCTGTGTGAGTGAGCGAAGGACTTCTATCCAAGAAAATACCGCAAGTTTTCCAAATCCTTTGTATGAAAATGGGCTTGTAGAGACTATTTCAATTTGTTGAAGTCAATGGTGTCACTTCCTATTATTATAATATTGTCAACACAAACAACAACAAGAATATGCCTGCGTGCAAATTTTTATGATAATAGTGAATGATCTATGGTTGATCGCTGGAAACACAACTTTTCAAGTAATGTGCTAAGTTTGTTCAACCAGGCTTTGGGAGATTGCTTGAGACCATATAACAATCTTCTACGGTGACAGAATTTATTAGAAGACTCCATCTCAGCAACAAAACCGAGAGGTTGTTGCATATAGACCTCTTGTAGAAGATCTCTATGTAGGAAGGCATTCTTGATATCTAACTGAAAGAGTGATTAGTCGAAATGTGTTTCGAAAGAAATAAGAATGTGCCCCAAAGCAATCCTTATAACAAGAGAGAATGTCGCAAACCATGTCAAAGGTTTGAGCAAACCCTTTTGCACTAGAAGAGCCTTTAGTCTCTCAATAAAGCCATCGGAATTATGTTTGACAGAGAAAACCCAGCTATAGCCGACGATATTCTTTCTAGATGGAGGATCAACCAGATCCCATGTATGATCATCATGTAGAGCCTGCATCTCTTCTAGCATGGTAGATTTCTACCCATGGTGTTTCAAGGCATCTGCAAAACATGGTAGATTTCTACCCATGGTGTTTCAAGGCATCTGCAAAACACTTGGGAAAAAAGACGTTGTGATATGCATAATAAGATATCCATAATTAAAGGAAAGGCGCTCAACCATGTGGGATACCAAAACCACATGGAGAGGAAAGAACAAAGAAAAAGTTTCCCCTTTTATTGTTTTGGCGATTCATAAATTAACACGGGATACTTTGTTTTTGCATTTTTGGTTTCTCTCTCTTTTTGCTGCTATTGTTGTAGACAGTCGACGGGTGTACGGCTAACAGAATGCAGGCAATTGCGATCAGGAAACAAATTAACGAATTGGAAAGGGAATTGACGATATATTGTTGCATCAACTATTACGATCAGGAACAAAATGTGGAGAGAGAATCATCCACTATTGCAATAAGGAACAAATGAACAAACTGACAAATTGCATTGAGTATCCCATTGACAATCCAATAAAAATGAACGAACTGGGAAAATATCCCTCGCTTCGCCGACCACTCGATCTCCTTGTTCTTTCTTTATCCTTCGTCCAGTCCTACGCCATACTTTGGATCTGAAGTCTCAACGCCAGTCCTGGTAGTAGCAGCCGTCATCGGGAAGAGAGAAAGACAAAGGGAGGAAGGGAGGGGAGAGGAAGAAGTAGGGAGGATTAGGGTTAGGACTTAGGACACTACTTTGATACCATGTAAAAAGAAATAACCATGTATTCAGTAGTTTGAAAGATGTTCAGGGTCTCCTATATATAGGAATCCAAGGATACATGGGTATACGTAAGTGGGTAGATAGATCATCACTTAAGTGAACTTACATGACAACAAGAATTACATATACAATGGACCTTCAATTAGCAAGAAATAAGAAATAAACCAGGTTGTAAAGTAAAAGAAGGCTAAGCGTTCTATTTGATAAGAGGAATCCCCCTCCTTTATATAGGAGAAGAGGGAAGCATACAGACTTTAAACTAAACTCTAATGGGCCAAGATACATTTAGACCCATATACAAATATACTCAAATAACTTAAGTAACTAGACTCTCTAACGGAGCATTTCTGAATACTGAAACCACATGAGTTATTTGCAATAACATATTTGTGATTCTCGTTTGAAATTGAATAATCTAAAACCTGATTATGGTGTCTAGTCTACAGTTACATTCTAAACTTATAAGATTTGAGCCTTTTAATTTGGCCCCCACATTTCTGACATTTGCATGTAGTCCCTACAGGTTTTAGAATTTGCATTTAGGCAAGCTCCTCTGCATCACTATCCCAGAAAGAAGCAAAACGCCCTTAGGCGTGAAGAACACAGGCACTAGAATCCCTTCAAATGGATGATGAATGGTTCCAACAACCAAGGATAGGCAAGAGAGCATGCACACACGTACTCAGGGCACTACGTAATATTCACCAAGCTCTCTGACAAAATGTGCACTTTTATCCTGTGGGCCCAGGGCAAGAGGGGGAAGAGATAGTACCAAGTTGATTTAACAAAGCCCCTGTCTCCTCGCAGAGATGGATCCTCTCAACAGTTAGAGGGGATTGCATGCATAGGGTTACTGGTCCATGTGGTGGGTGAAGAGAGCAGATGTCCTATCTAAAGGTAAGGGGAAGGTCAACTCTTAGTGACAACTGAGAAGGGTTCCAACAATGCAGACCTGCAGGGAGAGGGACACTGCAGAAATTACTCCCTAGGCAGCACACAAATTTGAGACTTTGTAAAAGAAACTATCATATCCAAGAGAAATCTGCAACAGATTCCCTTTTGTGAAAGACAAAATAAGAACTGTTGTAACAGGTTCCAATCTTAGAGCAAAATAGAAGAAAAAAACAGCAAAGGAAAGAAAATAATGAAACATTGATAGTTTTGAGGGAAAATGTAATAATATATTGTGCATCACTCATTCAAAACAGAATTATTTCTGAGGTAGCAAAATTTCAATATCTGATCTGAAACCAACCAAATAGAAGAAGTTATCATTTAATTTGGCTGATTTTATTTGAGACTGTGTAGCAGTAGCAGTAGCAGTTTTAGATATTACCAATGGTATGGGCTTGAAGTTTTGCTCGAGATCCAACAAAATCACACTAGACCACGCCCAACACTAATTAACAGTCAAATCATAAAGCAAATATAAAGCTAAGAAAACAACTATGCAAACAAATAAATACGTCATCAAAGAAGGATGAATGTTTAAAATAATATTTCCAAGATGTTGATCATAATTATGTGCAAATATATAAGTGCTTCAAGGATTAGTCATGAATGTTACACACATCTCACCTAAAAGGCAACCCCACTATTCACGTAGACATAAAAAGTGAAGCCACAGGCACACATTCAACCCACTATTGTTGTTTTCTTAATAGTAAATACCTGTTTTTTTAAGATGGATCTATATAGATGTACCTATAATCTACAGTGTTGGAGGATATTTGAACTATAATAGTCCTGCATAAGAATACAATGATGTTGTTTTAGAACTGGGAAGCAATAGCATGGCCTTCTAGCATCCAAGAGGATCCAAATTTTGTTATCAGTAATGCTAGTGTAATTTAACAAAACCATTGTTTCAATATCCTGATAAATAACTATATCATCTAAAATGATCTGAGGGCGTCATAAAACAAATATATATCATGACAACAACCCTCCCTGTAGATATTTTTGTTAATAGCCAATTAGGTACCTAATAGTATCAGTCCTCGATTAGGTACAAAAATGGAGCAATAGGCAGATCTTAGACATATGTGAAAACTAGGCAAAGAAGATAGACTGTCAAGTCAAAATAAAGATTTTTGAAAGAAAATCATATGTGACCGTTTAAGTATAAGTGTAGAACAATACCAAAAAGAGTTATAGGTTGATTTGTTTTGTAAAGAAAAGAGACAAACCTTTTCATACATCTTAATAGCTGGTGTATTGGATGCCCTTACAAAAAGATCCACGAAATAAGCTTTATCCCTGTTGAATAATCAGTCCTCAAGTGTCAATTTTGGGTTAAAAAATTTGAACCTGAAAAAGTGACTAAAGCCTAGAAGCATATCTAAAGAGAAGCCTGAACTACAAACAAAGTGAACTTGTTTGGCATAGTCTGAATAGGTGGTCACAACTGTATTTCTTAAGAAACAACAGCTTGAATCCATGTATATCCAACATTTCTAGCATTCCTTGAAGCGAATCAGCAAAAAAAAAACCTTTTGGAGTGTCTTCCCACATAAAAAGTGATTGGTGAACAACAAATTCTATAGACAGTTTCTAAGGACTGAAAGGCCTTGCCAAAAGCAGTATAGATAAGAAGTCGTTTGTGTGGGACCAGTCATCAATTTCAGACTAGTAACACAACAAAGATGTACAACATGTGTGCATTGCAATATCTAAACTAAATACTTTAAGTCGTCAACTGATGCACAGTTATAAATTCAATCATGAAATTGTTGCTACCTTGGGGATGATGCTTTAATATAGACAGGAGTCATACAAATGGTTTTTTCTTTTTCTCTACACTTGGTAGGATGTCTATGTGATATCTAAGAAGATCAATGGTTTGAATTTCCCATTTGACTTCCAAGTAAAGTCGCCTCAAATGTATGGCATCATATACATTCCGCATACTTGAGTGTCTTAGTCCCGTCCCCCTCAAGATGTATATATCAAGGAAATGAAATATATACAACATTGCACCTATGATTTCTCTGACATCACGAAATATATAATATCTTGCTAGACATTTTAAAATGAGTATGTTAAACTATACAAATAAAGACTTTTACTTGTATGGTGTTCTTAGAATATAGAATGAGACATCATAGTTCTATGGTAATTTCCAAGCTAACCCCCTTGTGACACCAAATAAAATCAAATACTACAAACTATGATAATTGTTGAATGGTAATTAGAAAGGTAATTGTATTGGGATGATAAAACAGTACAATATGGAGCTCCTTATATAATATGGAGAAAAAATAAGGAAAAGGAAATTAAGCAATATGGGACCAAACACGACATAACAATGGTAATATAAATCTTAACACTCCCCCCATGCTAGAGCTGATGTCTCTCATGCCCAGCTTGTCTGTCACCTCTGCAAGTCTCCTCCATGGAATAGCTTTAGTGAACAAGTCAGCAATATGGTCCTTTGAGCGTGTATATAGAGTACAAATGTCTTTAGCAACAGCTTCCTAAATGTGGTGGCAATGAACCTCAATGCACCTAATGCCCTCATGGAAAACAAGATTACTAGCAATAAAGGCAGCGACTTAAATATCACTAGAAAATCTATAATAGGTAGATCAAATTCCTTAACAAGGGGCCTGACCCAGAGAAGCTCACAAGTTGTTTGGGCCATGGCCTTGTATTCTGCCTCATCACTAGATCGGGCTACAATATCTTGCTTTGTATTGCTCTAGGATACGAGATTATTTATCACCTGCATAAGTACAGTAGCCAAAAGTAGACTTGCAGTTAATAGGGCTTTCCGCATAATATTAAAGAATGTTTCCATGACCATGTACTAAACATAATAGACATTTGCAATGATTTGCTTTCAAAAATTGAGACAAACAATTTCCCAGTGACATTGTCTATGTTTAACCTAACAAACCCAACGTTAGCAGTGATGTCGATATGGGTCACTAAAAGATAGATAAGTTTATCATCAAGTTGTTTATACCTCAAGTGATAAAAAAACATTGGCCCTTTGTCATTGAGTTTGGAATTAGGATCCACTGGACTATCTGCAAGCCTTGCCCCTATCATGCCAAGTTCAAAAGGTATTTTTAAGAACAGAGAAATTGGAGAACGTAGGGTTACACAACGTGTGTGCCCTGATATTTATTTAAGTGGTACAATTACAATGAGGTCCATATAGAAATGTAAAATAACATAACAGTAAATAAAGCCATATAAATAAAGACATATATGAACACCCCCTCAAGTTGGAGCATAGATATCAATCATGCCCAACTTATCCACAAGAGAACTGAAGTGCTTCTTTGCCAGTAGCTTGGTAAATATGTCAGCAACCTGATCTTCAAAGCGGGTGAAAGGAGTGCAAATCTTGCCAGACAGAATAGTCTCTCTGATGAAGTGGCAGTCGACTTCAATATGCTTTGTGCGCTCATGATATACAGGATTGTTAGCAATGAAAATAGCTGTCTTATTATCACAGTGCGTAGGAATAGGAGTAGAAGACTCAACACCTAAGTCTTTCAGAAGAGATTGCACCCATAGGAGTTCACTGGCAGTGTGGGCCATGGCCATGTATTCAACTTCAGCACTAGATCGAGCAACTACATTTTGTTTCTTACTTCTCCATGTGACCAGGTTACCTCCAACATAAGTACAGCAGCCAGAAGTAGATTTCCTGTCTTTCTTACTCTCAGCATAATCAGAATCAAAATAGCCTTCCAGAGAACGGTGCCCATTTTTCCTATAATAGAGGCATTTTCCAGGAGACTTCTTCAGATATCTCAAAATATTGCATAGAGCATCCCAGTGACACTGTCTAGGCTTATCCAGGTACCTGCTAAGAAGACCCACAGCAGTAGATATATCAGCTCTAGTCACAGTCAGATAGATCATCTTGCCAATCAACCTCCTGTATTTTTTGTTGTCTTGAAATAGAGGGGAAGAGTCATCATCCCAATTAACATTGGGATCCAGAGGAGTATCAGCTGGTTGTGCACCAAACATCCCAATTTCCTGTAATAGATCAAGTACATACTTCCTCTGAGATAAAACAAGAGCATTAGAAGTTCTAGATACCTCAATGCCCAGAAAATATCGCAGTTTCCCCAGATCTTTAGTAGCAAAATGTTTACACAAATGAGTTTTAGTAGCCTGAATTTCAAGAGATATCATCAACATATGCTATAAGAATCACAATACCAGAGGGGGTCTTTTTTGTAAAGACCGAATGATCAACCTGTGATCTCTGAAATCCAAAAGTAGTCAGAATTTTACTCAGCTTGTCAAACCATGCTCGAGGACTCTGTTTGAGTCCATAGATAGATTTCTTTAACCTGCAGACTTTATGTGACTTCCCCTGATTAACAAACAGAGGAGGTTGCTCCATATAGACCTCTTCTTGAAGATCACCATACAAAAAGGCATTTTTAACATCTAGTTGTATAAGAGGCCAGTCAAGATTAATAGCAACAAAAAGTAGAACTCTGACAGAATTAAGGCGGGCAACAGGTGAGAAAGTCTCAAAATAGTCAATACCATAAGTCTGCATATACCCTTTCGCCACCAGGCGTGTCTTCAGACGTTCTATTGTACCATCAGGTTGATATTTCACAGCATACACCCAACGGCAGCCAACAGGTTTGCACTCAGGAGGTGGATCCACCAACTCCCAAGTTCCTCGATCAGCAAGAGCATTCATCTCCTCCTTCATGGCAGTAGTCCACGTTGTACTTTGCAGGGCATCATGTACAGTCTTTGGAATAGCAATAGCAGATAAGGCAATGACAAAATTACTTGCATGAACACTCAGATGTGTAGTAGAGACATGATTAGCAATATTATTAGTACAGGAACGAGTGCCCTTTCTAAGAGCAATGGGCAAATCTAAATCAGAAGTTACCTCAGGCAGTGCAAGACCTTCTGGAGGAGAGGATTGGTGTTGATTGGGGGGTGCTTGACCAGGTTGGGACATGTTCTTGCGTTGATATACAATAAGTGGAGAGGTAGTATTTTCAGTACTTGAATTATCAGAAAAACAGTCACTGGTAATAGGCAGACGAGAAGCAATAATATCTGAATTCAAACTATCTCCTTTAGCTGAGTAAAAGGGTGTATCCTCAAAAAAGACATCACTGCTTGTTAACCACTTTTTAGTAGTAGGGTTATAACACCGATACCCTTTCTGCGTTCGAGAATACCCCAAAAAATGCATTTGGCGGCTCTTGGAGATAATTTATCATAGGTTGGCCCAAGTAACCGTACAAAGCAGGTAGAACCAAATATCCGCGGAGGTAGAGAAAACAATGGTGCATCAGGTTGAAGAACTTGCATAGGAATCTTATTGCCAATCACAGAAGAAGGCATTCGATTTATTAAGAAGCAGGCAGTCAGAATGGCTTCAGGCCAGAATAGGCGAGGCACATTAGAATGCAGCATGATAGTTCTAGCAACCTCTAGTAAGTGTCTGTTTTTGCGTTCCGCATGACGTCTGATGAATAGTACCCACCGATTTACAAAACAATTGGTCATCATTCTGAACAAACTCCAATGCATTATCAGTTCTAAAAACTTTAACAGGCATAGAATATTGTGTTTTTATTTCAGCAAAAAAGAATTTAATTATGGACAACACCTCAGACCGACTTTTCATAATAAACAACCAAGTGGCACGAGAGAAATCATCAATAAATAATATAAAGTATTTGTATCCAGACAGACTCGGAACATGACATGGACCCCATACATCAGCATGCACAAGATCAAAAATATTTTTACTACTAATTTGAGATCGTTTAGGATAAACAGCCCTAGTCTGTTTTCCTAACTGACATGACTCGCACTGAAACAAATGTGTCCCTACACCAGATACTATATGTCTCAGCTTCTCAGAAGATGGGTGTCCAAGTCTGTAGTACCACTGTAAAGCCGAAACAGATGAAGATAAAGCTAAAGCCAACGCCACATTGTCCACCTTTTTTAGATAGTCCAGATAAAATAATACATCAGATCCTTCATGCCCCCCACCAATCTTCATCCTCGTGCGAAGGTCCTGAAAAACACATGAACCATGTACAAAAGTAAGACTGCAGTTCAGGCTACGCACAGCTTTGCTAACATATAATAAATTGAGCAGAAAGCAAGGCACATACAGGGCAGATTTTAACAAAAACTCAGAAACTATGTCTCCAATCCCAAAAATAGGAGACTTGGAGCCATCAGCAAGCATAACAGAAGAATGAGATACCGGTCTAGATAAACTTTTGAAAAGAGACCGATGCCCAGATATATGAGATGAAGCACCCGAATCAATAACCCATTTGGTATTACCAGTACTAAATGAGAGTGCACTAAGGAAGGCAGTATCACAACCAGAATAAGTAGCAGCATGCGCTCCAGAAGCAGCTCCAGAGGATGACCCAGTACGCTCAAGCAGTAAACGCTCCACCTCAACACGGATGAAGTCGGCAGTAGTAGAACTGGATGCATAAGTAGCAGCAGACTGTGGCACTACCTCAGTGGTAGTATGAGTATCAGAAGCTGCATTAGCCCAGGCGGGCTTTCCATATTTCTCCCAGCATTTTTCTTTAATATGATTAGACCGGCCACAGAAGCTGCAGAACCGTTGACCAGTCTGAGGACGTGCAGCATTAGGAGGACCAGAAGATGCTCCACGATCAGAAGAGCTCCTCCCCCTACCAACATCAAGAGGAGGACACGTTTCGTGAGAACGGCCGCGTCCACGACCACGGCCACGACCAGACATAGCAGCAAGTGCAGTGGAATCGCCAGTATCAGTAGATGTCTCAGATGAGGATGCAGGCAAGCGATGTAGACGCTTAAAAGCACTCTGTAGAGTAGACAGTGGATCATTGGCCAAAATCTGATCCACAACCCCAGCATATGAATCAGGTAAGCCACACAGGAAGTGGACTACTTGCAACTCCTGGCGTTGACGTTGCATAGTAGCCAAATCAATAGACAAGGGATGGTAAGCCTCCAATTCCCCCCCCCCAAGTCCCTTGAAGGTAGAAAAATAGTCAGTAAGATCAGATCCCGAGAAGTGCAGACGACTGAGCTGCTTGTTGATATCAATGACTTTCTTCGGATTCTGGCTGTGTGAGTAGGTACTACAAGCTGATCCCACATCTGCTTGGTTGTCTGCAGGTATAATAAGGTGACACTAATTTTTGTCTCACTACTATTCAGAATCCAAGTCATAACAGTAGAATCATCTTTAACCCAATCATCATATGCTTTGACATCCTTGGAGTCGGCAGTGGTAGCAGGCACAGGAGGTGGATCACGTGTCAAATGTGACAGTTTGCCTTGAGATTTGACATAGATCTGTATGGAACAAACCCAGTGCTAGTAGTTTCTCGCATCCAGTATAACAGTGATAACCTGGCGACGCAGATCATCATGTGAAGATGCCATGGCAGGCAGATCACCAATTGCCGACAGAGAGAAGAACACGCAGGCGCAGGCAGAACACGACCGCCTAGTTCCTCAGCTAGGCGGCAGTACGCACAGTGAAGCGACTGGACGGACCAGTTACATACGGGCTACGTCGAGGCACAACAAAGAACCCAGTGGCTCAACGGGCCAACACGGGCAGGCAAAGAACGTGGCTGGAAAAAAACGCAGCACACGTAGGAATCAACCAGACGAAGGACCGCAGTTGGATCACACCAGAGGGGCAACGAGAACAGCCCCTAGGTGCGTTGGGCCACTGGTCGTGCCAGGAACAGCAGCGCCGGCTGCAGCGGCGGCTGCGGGCAGACCGGCCGGCGGGTGGCAGCAGGCGAAGGGGCGCGGCGCGGCGGCAGGGGGAGAGGGGGGGAGGGGAGGGAGGGGAAGAAAGGCGGCGCCGAATCTACGCCTACTTTGGTACCATGAGAACAGAGAAATTGGAGAACGTAGGGTTACACAACGTGTGTACCCTGATATTTATATAAGTAGTACAATTTCGGTGAGGTCCATATAGAAATGTAAAATAACATAACAGTAAATAAAGGCATATAAATAAAGATATATATGAACAATTTTCTAGTGTGATGGGTAAATAGAAGATACTTGGTAAGCCATCTGATGTAGGACAGGCCCCACCTTTACGCACTTATGAGCGTAGGCGTCGTTGTGTCATTAGTTAGGCTTTATTAGCATGTCTTAATTTATTATGTCCTTTTTTCTCCGTTTTGGGCTCTTGTCAAGTGGTTTAGTCCCACATTGACTACCGCCCGTTTAGTCTTTCTTTTAGAAGCCTATATAAAGGCTCTATCTGCGTCCATATAGAGACACAGTTGATAAATAAGAATTATTTTTTAGCCATTGCTTCATCCTTTTTTTAATAGTTAGTTTGTAGTTTTACATTAAGTGGTATCAGAGCCTAACCCTAAAAACATTTGGGTTAGGTCATGCCTGAAACGGTTGTCATTCTCCACCAACCCGTCCCAACTCGTCACCCCCATGTCATCCGCTGCCATCTCCAACCATACCCACACCCGTTGTCTGTTGTTGCCCTGTTGCCACCGCTGCCTGTTGTTGTCGATGTCTGTTGTTGGCGTCGTTGTTGTCCACTGCCTGCTACCACCGTCGTCGTTGTCGTCGCCGCCCCTTTAGTCAGCCAACCACTACCCCGCCGACAACCGGCACCCCAGTCCGCTACTAAGCAGCCCCAAAGTTTGGGTAATTCTCTCCGTCTATATCAAAGTCAAGGGAGCAACAATTGTCATCACTTTGGGTAAGATCTTTTCATTTTTATTGTACTTTCTGCTCTTCTTCTGCATTTTTAGTACATTCGCAAACAGGTCCATATGGGAGTTTTGATTCCTCCACTAAAAAATTGCAAGTCCTAATTTTGGAAAGGTTTTCCCTTGTTCGGTGAACTAATTTACTATCATATATTTGTCCACATTGTTTTCTTGAATTATTTTGCATTGTTCATTACAGAATTCAGTTTTCATTTGGCACAATACCAGCCTTTCCTCAAAATCCTTACAGTCAGTACCACCCAGGACACCTACCTCATGAGTCAAGGTCGATGCCCCAACTTTCGATGGTAAATTTGACCCTTAGGCTTTTCTCGATTGGATTGCTAGTATGGAAGATTACTTCGACTGGTATAACATGACAGACGCCAATGGATTAGGTTTGCCAAGATGAAACTCGAAGGGTCTGCCAAGAGGTACTGGCAAGGTGTCCAACGTGATACGGAGCGTAGTGGTCAACCTCCTATCCTCTTCTAGGATGAGATGAAAACTAAACTACGTGAACACTATGTACCCACACAATTTTGGCTGGATGGCCCTTAGCCAAGGGACGTCTTCTGTCCAAGAGTACACGGAACAGTTTGAGGAGGCTAAAAACCATTGTGCTCACAATGACTCGGATTGGCAATTAGTCGCTCGCTTTGTGCACTGTTTACACCCCGATATTAAGTGAGAAATGGAATTACAACAGTTTGAATCCTTAGACGATGCTTTTCATCGTGCCCAAAAGGTCGAGAGTTACCTATAACCTGCTACTCGATCAACCAATAACCCCGTCACTACCTCGTCTCGTTCGGCCTATCCTATACCCCAATCATCTCCCCAGGGTTCTTCAACTCCTTCATCCAGTAAAGGCAAGGAGGTAGTTACAACTCCAGTCTGGCCTCCTCCGCGAGGTCGTGAATGCTTTCATTGTCACTTCAGGACTCACCTAGCTGCCCAATGCCATGTGAATAAAATAATGTTTATTTGATGTGTCTAAACAATTACAAGGCACTCTCTTTTATAGGATAAAAGAGTAGGCGAAAAACAAAAAACAAGCAATATGGGATAAAAGGAAAAGCAAAAAATATGATAAGTCTAAAGCATAAAAAGCATAAGGCATATATATCAATATGTATGTTATGTGTGCACGTGCATGTGTGTGTATTGAAATGTATAAATCTAGGTATATGAATGATATGTGTGGGTTGAACTTTATCTATCTATCTATCTATATGTATGTATGTATGTATGGTTGTAGACAGCAGGTTTTTTAGATAGTTTTGTTCATACAGCAGCTAAATCAGCTAGGTGGCTGGATATATAGTTGTGGATGGATAGCCTAAAAGTGGTTTCAATATGTACGTACCTATATAGGCAATGGTAATGTAGATATTCATTGAAAAACATTAACATGATATGTACACAACAGTGTTTTAAAAATCGGTCTATGCGGCCGCATACAAGGTGCGGGCCTCCAAAAAAACGCATAATGAAAATCCCTCCAAAAAGCAGACCAAGCCGCATAATCGGTTGTACGGCCGCATACAAGGCCGATTAAACCCCAATTTTTAGATTATAGTGCATGTTTGTATTTATTTAAGTTGTGATGATTGCATATTTGCATAATTGCATCCATTATTCTTGTAATTGTACTATTTAGATACACAATTGCACAAATTAAATATGTAAATCATGATTAATATATATATATATAATAATTAATTAAAAAAATCCAAAACCGCATATACTCCCGCATACCGCATATACTCTACAAGGTGACCTCTCCGAACGCATAACGCATATCGCTTTTTAAAACACTGGTACACAAATTATAAGAAAACTGATAATAGTGATTGCCATTGGAATTAGTGCCTGTCGATATCCAAAGATGCCTGATTCTTCTGGAATAGGTGGTCGTCCTTAGAGTGTGCCTAAATGAGAAAGCTGTCATGTTGGGTACCATTATGGTTAGGAAATTGGAAAAAATTATATTTTCAGAATTGAATATAGTTTTCTAACCCTAGTAGTATTATAGTGCAACCCAGATTGGGCTGATTCATTCAAATAGAAAAGAGTCTGAACATATTATGAAAAGGCAAAAATTAACATACAGCGGCGTCCTAGGCTACCCCTCAACAAAACCCAAAACACCCAATACAACACAAATCTTCCAAAAAAACATTAAAATCAACTATTCTTGAAAATTCTTCTTTCAGTAATAACACTTGACCAATGTGAGAACATTTAACACTTTGCAATTTCCATTGTGAAACGTCAGCCGTGAACGCTATTAAGAGTATGCTTGACTTGGATCTTCCACCCCTTAAGAGGAAAATCTGCAATTTTCTCCACTTTCAATCACTAATCAAGAGCCAACTGTTTACTTAACTTGGATCACAACTCACGATACCATGAGCTCCTCAAATCCCACTGAAGCCTCATCAACAGCCGCCTTCCATTCGACCTATTCTAAATACAGAAATTTAAAAAGGGATCCCCTCAACCAGTACCAATGCAAAGCAACTCTCCTTTCACCAGCTTCACTGCTAGCTGCTCTGAACAAACCGTGACCATAGGTGGTGCAGGACCCTGCCTTCAGCGACGGCTCAAGATATCAGATGAGAACCAATGAAGGATCCCCCGCCTTTGGCAAGCTTGACTCTTCCCGGACCACATAAAGGGGCTATAACTACAATTATAGAAAGTAATATAGAGAAATAATTGGAAAGAAGAAGAAAAACCTACAGAATGGACTCTAAGAAGATATCATGATAGAACTTTAAGACACCACTACAGAAAGGAGGAAACTCCAGTAACCCCACACCAAGCAATAAACTCAAGCAATGATTATCAGAAAAGCTCCTTCCAAAGTTCTCATTACCAATAAGAAATTTGCATGATTAAAATCAACCCACCTCAACATTCCTTGCAAGATGACTAAAGTCAACCCCGACAAAGCGAAAGCAACACCCCAATCAGCAGCGATACAAGAGCCCCCACCAATAAAGTCACAGGTCCCTTAGTCGGGAAGTATTCTCCCATGATCTCTCAATTGAAGCTAAAGGAATCTTAAGAGAAACATCCTACCAAAGTCTTCTATAAACAATATCGTTGGGTTCCTGTGCAGATATCATGTCATTGTCATAAGAAGCATGTACTGGCTATTTTCATCTCAACGGTGCAACACAAAAATAAGCCAAATTATTCTAACGTTGATCTTATGGGCTTCAAGTTCAAGATGGGCTATTAATCATAAGCCCAGACCAGAATAAGGCAGTTCAAGTTTTCCGTTTCTACTTTCAGCAAGCTTCGCACTCAAAATATCTAGGAATGATGCAAACTATGCAGTTCTTATATAACTTAATTCTTTAACAATCAGTACGATGAATAACTAGAGTAAGGCAGTTCAAGTTTTCCAGATTTTTACTTTCAGAAATCTTGGCATTAACAATAACAAGGGATCATGTAGTTCCCAGTCACTTAATGCTTCAACCATCAGCACGATGAAAGTATTTCTAGATAAACTGTTACAAGTGAAATGTTGTTTAGTCACATTGACAAGCTTCTTGTTTCAAGTATTACGTAGTTTAGTCACATTGAAAATTTTGAATGTTACAAAACATATCTTGATTTACCAGAATGTTGAAATTAAAAAGTCAGTATCACTGTAAAAGCTTTATGTCAAAAATGGTTACAAATATGCGGCAGGTGTTCACCAACATTATGATGAGATTTAAACCTATCACGAAAATGATGATCCAAAAAATGATGTGCATGTAACATAGTTTTTCCTAAAAATAAATATATTCTATGTTTTGAAGTGAGGTATTGGTGCAAAACATTGAATTCCACTACATATCTATCTACATATATTAAATAATATTACACTTTATCACTGATGTCTTCTAGCATTTGCATCAGTTTCTTGGCTAACTGTTGTCTCCTATACTCTGATGCAACAGTTACTGCAGTTACATGTCCATGCCAAGATTCACCTTGCCCTTCAACCTTTCCCATAACTGCATGTTAATAGCTTCAATTAGGACAAACAATAAACAAAACAAAGATTGTTAAACAAAAATAGAAGAAATTATGTAGAAAAAAAGTTGTAATAGAAACCCATATAAATACATCAAGTTTACTCTTCAGCAAAATGTTGCTACAAAAGAAAATGCAGTATTAGGCTTTTTATGGAGGATATTCAATAATCTAGTCTCCTCTTCAGGCCATGTGGACTCCCACTAGACTAATCATCTGTTCTTGAATCGTGGTCATTTGTGTGTTCTGTGGCAGACAGGATGCAACATGATGGGCAGGCAGAGAATGATCTTCAGATCCCACGGGAAAAATGGAAGTGATGTCTTTGAGCAGCAACACTTAGGCAGATCTGGAAGGAGATCAAACTCCCCTAGATCATATCCATCTTATGCTCCATTGGTATGACGATCACACGGGCATCACCCAGTCTGCTCTTGTTGGGTAGAGCATCAATTGTTGCTAGTGATGTTATGTGTAGATAGCCATATTTTAATTGTACTGTTCATGTTTTTTTTCCTCTTAAGAATTAAGGTCTTTCAGTTTCCTTCAATGAAAATGACAATCGCTATGCTGCATTCCCAATGATACGTAAAAGGCCTTATTTAATTTTGCCAGTAGTAGATGTTTCAAAGAACTAGACTTTGCATTGAAGGAAATCAAAGTCTCAAATTCAATAACAAAAGCAAGCATAAAGGGGACAAAATCAGTTAGGAAATTAAGGATCCTACATGCCACAACTCAGCCCGATGCTTTCCCATTCCTGGCAACTTGGCCCATTACAAAGGATTTAATCAAATTCTCCTCAACACCAGCCCAGATAAGAGCACCAACCCACACACATAAGAACCTCTTGCTTCATTTCTTCCCAAAACAACCACAGATGTGCAACCCATATGTGATCCTTATAGGCCACCACCGAGATAATTCCAGAGCTCCACTAAACCCAAATGGGAAAATATATTCTTCCAATAGAAGTGAAGCCCTCCAAAAACGTATGAGGTCTCGAAATTCTAACATGTGGTGGGTGTCCTGACCATGGTTTAAAATTTCAATTTCGACGTCGTTTTTTATGGCTCAGAAACAGAAATTTCAACAGAAAAAACGACATTTACGCTCCTGTGACACAAGATTTCAACACCAAATAAAGGAATTAAGTCATGAAATTTTATCAGGATAAGCTACATATATAAATACACCTATTTCTGCAATAAACTCATATATTGTTGTTGAAGGGGGTCCAACATGTGTGAGTGAAAAGAAGCCAAACTGTTTTGATGTAGATTTTGATGCTAATTTCAGTGACATAAGGAATTATTTTTGTAAAAAGAATTAAGCACAATCTATTACACCTTACACAATTGAATGTCAATTTATTGTAATACAAAAGAAAGTATTGAATTACCATATTGAAATTGGAGGGTCGTGGTGATTGATCAGGCCCATGACCCCCACTCGGTGGTTGTTGTCCGAACAACCTGACATATTGAGTCCAACTGATGCTATCTTTGTAACATGTATTATATGGTATGCCATGTTTTACCCCTTCATTTGTGACCATATGATCTATTTACTCTATAACGCCCTTGTGGGTGATACTGGTGAGCAGTGTAATATTCATAAGCATAGTTCTATGTCCATAATCATAACTTATCCAGATTTGAAGGAGGGAGAGTAAACTTATCCAGATTTAAAGAAGAAAGCCTTCAAGAGCAAGATAAACAAACACCAAAGTAGTAACTCTCCAAGTGCAACAGGCTTTGAACAGCCATTTCTCAAAATTATGAACCCATTTCGGGTATGTTTTGCAAAATGTAGGTCCAAACTGGGTTTCATTCACCAAAATTGATGCGTTTTGTAGAAATTTCGACCAAAATTTCAAAATTTTACTTACCAATCATGGGGAGGTGCATTTCTATGTCCGTAATTGTCGAAACTGAAATTTTGATCAAAATTTTAAACCATAGTCGACTCCTAAAAGAATCTCGAAAGACGCAGTGGTCAAAAATGCTTGTAAAACGCTTGCTGACACCGATATAACTAAAACTTTGTGTCCAGAGACTACAACTGTTCTTGATATATAGGCAGGGTTGCCACAACTCCTAGTGCCTAAAATTTGTTGCTTTACTGAGACTAGGTGATTTAACCAACTTCGCGTCTGAAAACATTTGATTCAAAACTTCCTCATAGGCAACAAAGGAGAGAAAGGAAGCACTGGCTTAAGTTGAAGATAGGAAGCCTTCAATCCCCCACCCCATGCCTTTAGAAATCTTTAATAAGGAGGAACCCATATCCTAGATCGAAAGCACTCCTCTACCATGACATTTTCCTGCAGATAAGAACGTGAAGGGGAAGTCATCTACAAAGCATCTCCAATGCACATGTTTCCCCAAAAAGTACAATTTCTAATCTATCTCCAACAACACGAGAACATTAATTATCTCCATAATGGCCATAAAGATTGAAAATATATCCATCCATATCTGCAGGGAAAAACATTTGTCGAGATTCAAACCCAATACCACTTGAGGATACATAACAATGACTTCCGAATAAGATTTTTGTTCTCTTATCAAAACTCCTCAACGTAAAGGCAAAGGGAAGTCAAAAATAAATTTCAATCCTTATATCATCTTCTTTTGAGGAATAGGTAAATATCTCAAAATCATATTCAGCTACACAGAAGTATGGACTTTTACCTTATTTAATCTATAACCCATAGCATTAAAGGTACTAATCGTTGAAGACAATAGAGGCTCTATAATGTTTCAGTATTAGTCGAACTATCAGGCCTAACATACTTTAGTTAGTACACGTTTAGTCTCATATCCTGTAATCGGGAAGTTGTGCTTCTCCCAAATTATAGTATAACCATGTGTTTTAAGTACGTTGTATAATCATCAAGTAGTGAAAAATAATTCTTTTCACATGGTATAGCACTAATTCCTCTCACATTCCTTCCTTTTTACTTTTTCTCCTTTTTGGGGGCAGATTCTACAATATATTGTAGCTATGGACCCTCTCATAGAGTCACCCATCATTTCCCTCAAGCTAGGTTACCCCTAGGGTTCCACTTCCCTATCCAGCCATCTTTGGCGCCCTACCCTGGCCCCTCCTTTTTTTTGGTCCTTGCCACCCCTTCCCCTCCCTCTTCTTCTTTGTCAGTCGGATTTTAAAAAACCCACCTTAGGACTCTCGAGGCTTACACCTTGAGACTCTCGAGGCATAAAGCATCAAGGCGAGGCTATCCTATTTGTACCTCAAGGCTTACGCCTAAGTTTCCTGAATTGTGTGTCTCACAATGTTTGAGGCTCTAAGGTTTAGCTAAGGCATAAGCCTCGGGTGTGGATGATGATGTTTTATGTTAACCACCAACTTTTCTAATTATGAGATATTTTTTAAACTTTCTTCAAAAGTTTTTTATTCATAGTTGTGTTTATTTATTATTTTCTCATTAATGATATTTTGATAATCTTTTGTAAGACTAGATCTTTCAAACTCATTGCTAAGTTTGTCTTTGCGTACCTTTTTATTTACAATGTCGATGAATTCCAATCTCATGTTTAACTAATATTGGTTCCTAGTTCCCACTAATTCCAAATTATGTTTCCCCTAGTTTTTTTCAAATAATATTTGGATCTTATAATAGAAAGTATTGATAACTAATTATTTGCTACATATTCATTTTACAATTGTAGTGGTCTTTATAGTTTACTTTTCTCTTACTCCATGTTTTTCTTGGTAATTTACCTATAAAAATTCTCTTTCGTTGTAGTTTTGCTAATACATATTTATGTTATACACATGTTTGCATATGTATTACGTATATACATACATATAGATGTGCGTATATATGTGTTACATAACATGAGGTTTATGCCTCAAATGCCTTGAGGCTTGTGCCTCCCCTCACTGAGACAAAAATGCCTCGTTACACCTCATACACTTTACAACCTTGATCGTTGGGTCACTGGGGAAAGGGGGCTGCCACCCTTTGGGCATGGTTACTGCACCTCTACAAGCTCTCCCTCGGGATCAGGGCAGACACATTGTAGTCGGTCTCTATCTTCAAAAAAATCGTATCTCAAATCATTTGGTAATTCTCCTGTTAGTCCTTATTGATCTTTATTTCTCTTTGACATAGACTTTGCTTGTATGTACGCGCGGACTTTGGAAGCCTCTTCATCAATCTACTATAAGTTGTGGGGCCAACTTTTTGTGTTTTCTGAGAGGCCTCATCAGCTTATGCAGAATGTAATATCATATTGTCTATTCAACCATGATTGTTGGGTACGCATTTGTGTGCATAGAACCCTAGCTTTGTTGTATCTATATTACGCAGCCTAGTGTGACATCGCTCTGTCTATAATTGCCTTTTGTTTTTTTACTGATGCATCTTTGTGAAACAACCCTGCCATCAGGTGAAGACTATCCATCTAGATGGAAAAAACCATCTCAATCCATTCCGTGGAGATCTACAGCACTGCTCATGACAAGGTTTCCCATCTTACTGATAAGTCTCCCCTGTTGCTCGTTGATGCTGATACTAAAGCAAAATTTGATTATGCGTCGTGGGTCAATAATGAGACTCGTGTTATGAGTTGGATCATTTATAGTGTGGAGCCTCGTATAACTACTTCTCCTCTCCACCTTAAAACTACAAAAGACATGTGAGAACAACTAGCACATGTCTATGCCCACAAGAAATTTCCTATCTGACAAATACTAGAATATGATCAAACTCAAGGTTGCTCCTAGTCCCATTATTGAGGACCACTATGTCCATTTCAAAAGTCTTCCTAATAATCTTGAGATGCGTCATCCTCTTATTTCGGAGATTTTTCTACTTAGATACACAACACGAACATCAACTTGTCTAGTTCCTAGCCAGTCTTCTTGAAACTACCTCTAGTGTTGTTTGTTAAATTCTAGGGAGTGGTCGTCACCTTAAGATTGATGTTTTTAAGTGTTTTAAGCGTCATTCGTCTAGCCTTTCTCTGTTACACTCACTGCACTTCTTGCCAACTCTCATTGTGTCTTGGCCCTTGTTCACAGAGAATTGGACAATGTTGTCATTCCACCTATGACTCTCGCCACTACAATTTTTGTAGAAGGAATAAACATATGGAAGATCATTATTGGGCCAAACAGGGCACTCCAACATTGGGCAATCAAGTTACTACTAAAGAAGACCATGTGCTCATTGTTTCTCAAACATCTAATACCACTACTATTCTTCAACAAGAGCCTAACAGTCTTCTTAAAGAAAGGTTTTTTTGCTTTGACCATAACTCTAGACTTTGCTACTCCACCGACCATGGAAGGTAGTTCGACCATCTGACTGTTGCCTCATCACCTAGCAATGATCATTGGATTATTGATTCTAGTGGTGCATTTATCTTATATTTGTCACAATAAGTCCTCCTTTCAACACATCACTAAATCTTTATCCCAAAGTCATGATCACATATGGATCTAGATCATATGTCATAAAGGCACTGCAACAACTCACGCTTCCAATCAATCTGTATCGAAAATTGTACTTTTTGTACTAAAATTTCCTCTGAACTCACTATATTTGGCACAACAAATACAGCGTTCCTTGACTTTTCTTCCTAACTCCTGCCTTGTACACATATGAAGATGATTGGAGGGGTGTGTGGGTTCGGATGGTCTTTATTTATTATCTTGAGGACCATAACAAGACATTTGCTACTATGGCTCTGACTTCCTTGGTGCTTGCTTCACAAATCACAATAGCATCTTTGGTTGGACAATCCTATTTTAAAACTTTTGTTTCCCAATAATTTTGATGATTCTATCTTTGTATGGAGTTCGGGGCAGTTGGTCAAACCGTACAGAGAATTTTTTCCATGAAAAACGTCCTATCTAGTAAAGCTTTTTCTAATTTGATCCATAATGATGTATGAGAAACCTGCTAGGCTCCTAGTATTTCTAGATACAAATACTTCCTCTCTTTCATTGATGATTTCTCATGAGTACATGAGCCACTTATATTTTCTTATTGAAAGATATATCGCAAGTTTTGCCTACTATCAAGATGTTTTGCATCAAGAACAAAACCCATTTTTTGTACCCTATTGTATCTTCTGTTGAAAATGCACTTGCGCATAATCCAACAAGATCTTATACCATCTGTAGATAACTTTGTACCATTCACCAGACATCATTTCCATAAACATCTCCGCAGAATGGAGTTCTAGAATGCAAAACCATTACCTCCTTGATGTTGACAGAATGATCATGTTTCACAAACATGTTCTGAAACACTTCTGCCTAAGTATCAATTTCCTTCCTGTTTCCTTATAAACTGCATGCCATGCCCTATCATGTGAAACCAGAACAATTCCAGGTTTTGGACCCTGCTTATGGCATGTTTCCCTTACCACCCTGGATCTTTAATTGTACTTGCTTCACCAAAGAATTACAACCTGGAGATGGTGAGTTCTTTCCATGTGCAAACGAATTTGTTAGTTTGGTCTTGTCTTCTTTTTAAATGCCCCTTTATATTCATCCAAAGGCATATCCTTATCCCCTCATATTCTGGCTTTGCAACATGTTGTTGTGTCATTTCCTATGCCTTCATTGAACAGCATGAGCCCATGCATGTCTATATACTCACACATATTAAAAACAGATAAATGCATACATACATATATAATATAAATATTACACACATCTTACGCATATATGCATATATATTGCACACATATATACATCCAAAGGCACATCTTTATCCCCTCATATTCTAGCCTCGCAACATCATGTTGTGTCACTTCCTATGCCTTTGCTCAACAGCATGAGCCTATGCATATCTATATACTCACATATATATTAAAAACACATAAATGCATACATACATATATAATATAAATATTACACACATCTTGCACATATATACATCTATATTGCACACTTGTGTACATAGATATACTACAGATATGTGTGTGTGTGTGTGTGAAATGTGGTGCCGCAATGCAGCGTGCAATGCAGCGTTGAGAGAGGCCATAGGCCTTCTCCCTTTTTATTAATAAGAGAAATTAGATAATTTACATAGAGGTCCAGCAGGATATAGAAATTACAAAATAGAATAAATATGAAATATATTAACACTCCCCCTCAAGCTGGAGTGTACACATCGTGTAAACCCAACTTGTTGCAAAAACTCTGGAAAGCTGTTGGACTCAATGGCTTCATAAGAACATCTGCAAGTTGATCTTCAGACTTGACGTGTGGAGTCACAACAGTTCCATTCTTGATCTTGTCTCTGATAAAGTGGCAGTCAACTTCAATGTGCTTAGTACGTTCATGGAAGACTGGATTCTTAGCAATGTATATGGCCGCTTGATTGTCACATCTGAGTTCTATAGGAGACAAAACAGGAATCTTTAATTCAGAAAGTACAGATTGAACCCACTGCAACTCACAAGTCACAACATGCATGTGTCATTGCTCTATACTCAGCTTCCGTGCTAGATTTTGCCACAACATTTTGCTTTTTGCTTTTCCAAGTAATAAGATGATTCCCCAGAAATGTGCAACATCCAGACGTAGACCTCTTGTCATTCAGATTACCAGCCCAATCTGCATCTGCATAACCAGTAAGAGACAGTGTGGATACATGAGTCTTCGGCCTATAATAGGTGATTCCCTTACCAGGTGCACCTTTCAGATATCTTAGAATACGACAGACAGATGTCCAATGAGACTGTTTTGGAGAGCACATATGCTGATTCACCACTCCTACAGCAAAAGAAATGTCAGGACGTGTGTCTGTCAAATATATCAATTTTTCCACAATTTTTCTATAATATCCTGGATTTGGATAATCAGTATCATCAATCATCTCCTTCACATGATAGTCCATAGGAGTAGACACAGGCTTGGACTCACTCATACCAGTTTCCTGTAGTAAATCCAGCACATATTTTCTCTGAGACAAATTGGTACCTGCATGAGATCTAAGTACTTCAATGCCCAGAAAATATCTCAGTTTTACTAGATCCTTTGTGTGAAAGTGCCCCTGCAAGCCCGCTTTCACACGAGATATGCCTGTGGAATCACTACTAGTGATAACAATATCATCAACATACACAGCAATAATAATAGATCCACCAGAAGAAGTAGAATAAAATAAAGAGTGATCAGTAACAGAATGAGAAAAACCCATTTTTAGCACAACATCACTAAACTTGTCAAACCAAGCTCTAGGATATTGTTTCAATCCATAGATGGCTTTCTTCAGTCTACACACCTTCTGACACTCCCCCTGAGCAACAAAACCAAGTGGTTGCTCCATGTACACCTCCTCTTGTAGATCACCATGAAGAAAGGCATTCTTGACATCGAGCTGAAATAGAGGCCAGTCAAATGTAGTAGCCAGAGAAATAAGAATACGCACAGAATTCAGACGAGCCATTGGTGAAAAGGTCTCAAAGAAATCAACCCCATATGTCTGAGTGTACCCCTTTGCTACCAGTCTAGCTTTCAATCTCTCTACAGAACCATCTGGATTATGTTTTACTGTAAATACCTATCTGCATCCCACAACATTTTTATCTGGAGGTAAGTCAACAAGTTCTCAGGTGTTGTTCTGTAACAAAGCACACATTTCAACATGCATAGCATGTTTCCAGTCAATATCCTTCATAGCATCAAGATGATTTCTTGGAATGACCACAGAATCAATCCCAAGAGCAAATGAGCGAGCCTGCTGAGATAACTTGGACAAACAACACACATTTGTAATAGGATGTCGAATAGTATAGGAAGGGGTACCTTTGCAAACAGCAATGGGAACATCAAGGTCAGATAGTTCTTCAAGAATCCCTTGAGTAGAGGAGGATGGGGAGGGCTCAGAGACTGGAGTCGCTACCTCCTCTGGATCTTGTCTGTCTCGTCTACTATAAACATGTAAATATTGTTGAATTGGTGGACCATCTGGCTGCTCTTCCTGAATTATAGTATAGTCAGGAATGATAGGTGGCACTCTCTCACTCTGATGTGGTAATGGCACTCTCTTTAGCATCTGATGGTGGCACTCTCTCACATAATTGCTCCCCCTTACTGGGAACACTAGAGAAATATAGAGTGGATTCATGAAAAGTCACATCTCTACACACAAACATGCGACGAAGACTTAGACAATAACACTTGTACCCTTTGCTAGTGTTGGAGTACCCAAGAAAGAGAGTCCTAATTGACCTAGGAGATAACTTATCAGCCTTAGGATCAAAATTGTGGACAAAATAAGTACAACCAAACACTCTAAGAGGAACAAGGAAAGGTTGATCTTTGGGACGTAGGACAGAGAAAGGAGTATGTCCTTGAAGCACAGAAGAAGGTTGCATGTTGATAAGAAAACAAGCAGTAAGAAGGGCGTCAGACCAAAAACGCTTAGGAACATTAGATTGAAACATGATTGTCTTGGTAATATCAAGGAGATGACAATTTTTCCTCTCTGCTACCCCATTCTGCTGAGGGGTGTGAGGACAGGATGTACGATGTATCATCCCAACTGAACTACAAAAATCAGCCATAGCATTTTGAACATACTCCAAGGCATTATCAGATTGAAGAACTTTAATATTGCAATCAAATTGAACTTTTATTTCTTGATGAAAATGTTTGACAATAGATAGCACTGACTCTCGACTTTTCAACAAATAAATCCAAGTCATACGCGAGAAGTCATCCACAAAAGAGATAAAATAACAAAAACCATTATAACCATACTTGTCAAGGCGGCCAGTCGGTCCCCTAAATTTCCTGGGCGACTAGGCCGACTAGGCCGACCAGGCCGACTAGTCGGCCGCCCAGGCGTAGGGTTGTTTTTTAAATAATTTTTTTATGTATGGTAATATATATATAGTTATATACTTACATACAACATATTATATAGAAGAAAACTAATGTAAATACATATCTAAGGAAGTAATAATCAATATTTGTTAATAATCAGTCATAAACACAACAAATAAAAATTAATAAGAGTGATTGAGTGACATACCTTTTCTGAATTCAGACTTGAAGTACTTGGAGAATTGCTGCCACTAAATGGTTAAAATAAAAGGCAATTGGCACAAGACAAATGCAAACACTTCTAAGTATTTGAATGACAAATATCCCAAAGCAAAAAGCCAACAACCTAACATTCATATTGTTCATATTCAGAATGCGTAGGAACTCCAACGGCCGCTCTCTTTTGTTGCATCCCAAAAACGGCTGACTTGAAGTATTTAAAAAAAAAAAATTGGTCCCACACAACAAGTCGACCGACCGGCGGATAAGTCGACCGACCAGGTGGATAAGTCGACCGACCGGCGGATAAGTCGACCGACCAGGTGGATAAGTCGACCGACCGGCCGACTAGTCGACCGACCAGTCCGACTTTTTTTTTTATTTTTCTTGTCGACAGGCTAGTCGGACCCCTACAAAACGCCTTACTGACTAAGCGGCGACTAGGCGGCGACTAGTCGTCCGCCTTAACAAGTATGATTATAACTATGGTCTTTTACAAGACCCCAAACATCACTATGGACCAACTCAAAAGGACATGACGCTTGTTTATTGACACGACCGGGATAAGACATTCTATGATGTTTCCCCAGTTGACAGGACTGACACTCTAGAGACGATACTTGAGACAATTCTGGTTCTAGCTTTCTCAGGCTCTCTAATGAAGGATGTCCATATCTGTAGTGTCACATTAAGGGAGAGCCACTCTATAGGACAGCTGGAGCAGGAGCAGACACTTGGCGAGGCAGACTGTCGTCATTGAAGAGGTAGAGATCACCTTTCCTAGGCCCCCCACCAATCGTCCTCATACTCTTGAGATCCTATAATACAAAACAAGAAGGTCTAAAAGTTACCGTACATTTCACAGTATCAATCAACTTAGCAACAGACAGAAGATTAAAAGGAAAAGCAGGCACATAATGTACGGATTTAAGATCAATTCCAGGAGTCAGAGAAACAGATCCACTGGCTAACACTCTCTTCACTGAACCATCTGCTATTGTTACAGATTTGTGAGGAATATGTGAGTCAATGGAATGAAGAAGTCTCCTCATACCAGTCATATGCTATGACGCTCCAGAGTCAACGACCCATGATGAAGTAGAACCAGAAGCCAATAAAGAGGTAGCCTAATTACCAGTGGTGGACGCCAAGTTGGCTGAAGATGATGATCCCAAGCTCAGATGTTGAGTAGCCAGAATAAATCTATCATATTCCTCCTTGGTGAGTGTAATGTGAGAAGGACCAGAACTCGAAGCAGGAGGCTCAGTAGACTCAGTAGTGGTAGCATAGTTTGCTGCTCCCACAGGTGGTGCAGCAGGTCGACCATGCTTCTTCCAGCATTTCTCAACTGTGTGCCCAGGTTTGTCACAGAAAGTGCACTTAGGGCGAGTTCCACATCCTCGGCCCATACTTGTCCATCCTCCTCTCACTGCAGTAGCTACAGAAGCATGAGAATCTCCCTGAGATGAGACTACGGTAGGATCAACAGGTTCAAAATTTGCCTGTAAAATCCTTGAATAGGCCTCTTCCAAGCTGGGAAGTTTATCAAAAGCTAAGATAACATTGGGGGCTGAACTGCACGAAGAACTCAGACCAAACAAGAATTTTGTTGTAATCAAGTCATCTCTGTCTTTGACTTGCTCCTGGACAGTTACTGGATGGTAGAAACTCAGCTCTTGTGCAATACCTTGAATCACTCCAAAGTATTCTTCTAAAGGTCTGTCTCCCTGTAGTTCTGCAAACAGACGATCATATATTATGAACTGACAAAGCGCATTCTTCTCTTGAGAATAATGTTTCTTCACTGCATCCCAGATCTCTTTGGCGGTAGTGTAGAATATGAACCTTGAGGCAAACCCAGGTACCATGCTCCCCCACAACCAAGTCTTCACCAGACTGTTATGACACTTCCATTCAGCATAGCCTTTATCAGTAAGTGCAGGAGGATCAGAATCAACGTGTCTCACCTTTTCGCGTGACTCCAATACAGTATGGACAGCATTCATCCATAAGAGATAATTCTTCCCGTTCAGCTTGATGGAGGCGATAGGAGACATCTCACTGTAGATGGTAGATGCCTTGGTATCCTCCATTATTTGACAAGAAGAAGAGTGACGAATTGATACACGTCACAAGAAGATATGGGTGACGGGGAGATACACGTCACGTCACAAGATCAGATGTGTATCTGACGCATCCACAGCCCTCAACTGAAATTCCCTAATCACACATGGAGGAGATGTGATTAGGAATTTCTTACGTATCGACGGACCCTCCGGTTTAGGATTTAGAAATCCGTTGGATCAACCGAAGGACCCGACGATCCGAAGATAGAAGAGAAGGGGGGACGGCAGCTACGGCGCCTAGCCCGGGAGACGACTGCTCCGCTCGCTTTGGGTCGGCGGCGCGACGGCCGGGGAAGGTTGGCGACGTGCTCTGTTCACACAGGAATCACTGTTCACCGCTGAAGTTACTATTCACGCTGACGGCTGGGGAAGGCTGGCAGCCGGCCGACCGGCGACGGCGCTGGGTTGTGACGGCTGGGTAGGGTTAGGTTAGAAACCTTGCTCTGGTACCATGTGAAATGTGGTGCCGCAATGCAACGTGCAATGCAGCATTGAGAGAGGCCATAGGCCTTCTCCCTTTTTATTTATAAGAGAAACTGGATAATTTACATAGAGGTCCAGCAGGATATAGAATTACAAAATAGAATAAATATGAAATATATTAACAATATATATATATACTAATATTTGCCGACAAGGAGTGGCTCAAGTGGTCAAGCACAGTGTCTCCTCATGAAGGGACCCGGGTTCGAATCCCAGTTGCCGGCTTGATTTACTACCCTCCCGGGCGTTCGACCTCCGCCACGGGCATGGGAGGGGGGGGATCTTTCTCTCTTAATCCCATATACTAATATTTTAGAAAGTGTGAAGCAGGAAGTAAGCGGACAGAACCTCGTAGCTACTTAAGCGTCAGAAGGACGCTTTTAAAAAAGGTGGATGCTTCAACTTTTGTAATTTTTTCTTTATATAATTACGGAGTAATATTGTACGGTAATAAAAATACTACAATATTCATGTCAGCGGTATAGTATATAATTAGTATTGCTAGCAAATAACTATGCAATTAATAATAAAGTAAAGTATAGCTATTACAGTTGTTAAAAATATTGTATTGAATGCAATGGGATTAGATGATTACAAGACTAGACACCCCTGTCATATATATAGGACCAAGGGAGAAACCGTGAGACTTGTGTCCCAAGTAATCTAAACGGGCCGAGACACTAAAGGCCCACTAACTAATTAACCTATTAACTAAATAGGCTAATATAGACTCTCTAACACTCGCCCTCAAGCTGGAGCATGGGTGAAACACATGTCCAAAGCTTGGAGGTTACAAGACTCGATAAAATGATAAAAGATAAATATCACTCCCCATACAAAATTTGATATTCCCCCTTAATTAATACTCCCCCCGAATCATATGATGGCGCCTCTTTTCTTTGAAATTGTATTCTGCAAGTTGGAGATCCTCGAGCTCTGATGAAGGTCTTTTTGGAGTGCATCTAGAATGAAGAGCATCTGAAATGGAACCTGAATACTGCAGCAATAATTCGCCACTTGGAGCAGACGATCATCAATACCACGACTGCGGCAACTTCACTGGAATACGTACTTAACGCGGCACGAACGCGAATCTCCAATGATGATGTAGCAGTAGTGGTGTCTTCAAAGCGTCTGAGAAGACGTGCATAACGTGGCACGAACACGAACAGACGATGTGCTGGTGATACGATGCAAGTACCATAACTTTGTAGTGAGAACCTTGGGGGCTTGACAGGAAAGGAGATATCATCCATCAAGGAAAGTCCCAAGAAGATCAGCAACAAGTGATGTCGAAACAGCAGATGCAGCTCGGTGAAGATAAACTCTGATCTTCTGAAAATCTGAAGAAGCACCCATCTGTCTCATATGAATGCAGCTGAAGAAATACACCATCAACACCTGACGTACATAGTGTGGTACAAACGTGGATACGGTGTCGACGCTGAATGAAGCTGGCTGGAGGTGGAGAACAGACGTGCTGAAGAACGTGAAGCTCCATGAAGATAATAGCATGGAACATATATAACCTGAATATATATATCATCATCTCATCTCATACTCTCTCTCACATACATTCTCTCTCACTCTCTCATGCTGGCTCATCTCTTCCTCTCCTCTCTATCCCCCCCCCCCCGCACACCAAATACGATGAGAGTGAGTGTTTGGTGTGGAGAAATGGATACATGACCCCCCCCGCACTGTGGAAAGGGATACACACAAGATATGGGTGGGTGGGAAAGGAATTGGTGGATTTGAGAGAATTTTGTGATATGGAGATGTATAAAAAAAGTGGAGAATGGAAACCGATAACCGGAGAGAGAAATGCTAAATGGGTCAAGTAAGATCCGGGTAGAAAATTAAATGGATCTAATCTCGACCCGAAAAGGGATTTGTTTGGCCCGTTAGGGCAACAAATCCGGATTATGTCATTCAGTTGATGTAGCACTTGGTCGTAACGGAGGAGATGACAAAGGGTCTCCTGCACGGTTCCGGAGATATTACATGCCAAGAGGATGCATGCGGAGCCCTCCACGAGCGACGATGAAGGTTGATGCTGAGGACGTCAGGAGATGGCCTGTGCAGAACTCGGTATTACCGAGTTGACGTCGGTAATACTGAGATCTTTCTGGACGACGGGTAGCAGGTTGACGGCGGTTGATTGCTGCTTGATGGCTGCTTGATGGCGATGATGGTTGCTGCTTCTGCGGTTGGCGACGCTTACGATGCTGCTGCTAGATGGTGATAGTGGTGTCGATAGGCGGCGAAGGCACGGAGATGATTGCTTGGAGGTCGGTGATTATAGTTGTTGAATGCACCGGGACGGAGATAGCCGGCGTACGAAAAGAAAAATTAAATCTTTAGAAAGAGAAGGAGAAGCCATGGAGGTCGGGATGTGCCAGGTGGGCGGTCGGCCTAAGCCATGGCTACGGCGGCCTCCCGCAGGCGGGGGTTCTTCCCTCAGTTGCTCTCTGGAAAAGACGAGCGGTGGCGGCTAGGGCTGCGTGCGCGCCGAACAGGAGAGGGAGGGGCGGCGGCGGCTAGGGCTGCGTGCGCGCCGAACAGGAGAGGGAGGAGGGGCGGCGGCTAGGTTTCCCTCAGGAGCGAACGCGCTTTGTTCACGTAGGAATTACTGTTCACTCTGTCGTACTGTTCACGTCGTGTACTGTTCACCGCCGGAGTTACTATTCACAGTCAGAGTTATTGTTCACGCCGATGTTTTTTTTTCACCGCTCTGATACAATGTGGAAAATAATATTGTATTGAATGTAATGGGATTAGATGATTACAAGACTGGACACCCCTGTCCTATATATAGGAGCAAGGGAGAAACTCTGAGACTTGTGTCCCAAGTAATCTAAACGGGCCGAGACACTAAAGGCCCACTAACTAATTAACCTATTAACTAAATAGGCTAATATAGACTCTCTAACAACAGTAGTACGCAAAATATTATATAGACTAAACATGTTACCATAAGCTATATAACTATTTACTTACTAACTAGACCTGGAACAGTAATTTATATCATTTGCAGCAGATCGAGCATGGAAGTTGTACTTGCATATAGTATGTAGCAAAGAAATCCATGATGTGCACTTCATGTAATATGTGTAAGTTCATACATAAACAATATTTACATATAAATATACTATCTTTATTTCTTATCAATACAGGTTTTGGTAAGTACTATGTACATGAAGTAGAAATTACTAACTCAACATGTTTAGATCTTTTTACCAAACAAAGATGAAAGCGGGAAACATCCAAAAAAAGCGGCTCATTAAGTGGCTTATTACACGGCCTAGGCGGGAAAAAGCGGGCGCCCAGTGGCAATCGCTTAACTAGGTGTTTAATGGCCAAATTAGGCACCCAGGTGCCTTCGCAGCTTGGGCCATTTCATACTTGTTGAGTCATACGCCTGGGTGGCGACTACTCGCCGACTAGTCGGCCAGGCGTTTTGCAGCCATCCGCCGAGCCCTCCACCAAGAAAAAGCAGCACTTGAAGCGACCTGGTCGGTCGACTAGTCGGTCGGTGGGTCGACTTTTCTAACTGGTCGGTTGCGTCCCTGACCGGTCGGCTGCTCATTTGGTGGGGGCGGGTTTTTTTTTGTTAAAAGGTTTTCAATTGCCCACGTTTTTTGGACAAATGAAATGCAACGACGCTTCGCGTTCCATTGCACACGGGAGAACCCGGAGGGCGCAGCGCAACGCAAAGACGGACGGCTGACGCACGTCGCTCGGCTCCACCTCTCTTCTCCGGTTCTCTGACGAGCAACAATCTCCGACGGGTCGTCTACCTCTCTTCTCCGGTGATTCCTCTGCCTCTATTCTCCGACGAAAGTCTTCTCTGTTGCTCTTTCTCCCCTGTTCCACGGGAGGCTTTCTTCAGTGGTCTACGTCTCCTACGTCAGGCAAAGCCGACAAACTTCGGTTTGTTTCTCCTCCTCTGTGACTGACTTTCTCCTGTGGTCTACGCCTCCACGTAGTCTAAGTTTGGTGATCATCTTTCTCCACATCTGAGGCAACGGTAAGCATATGTAGTACATACTGATTTTAACTTTTACATCTCAGTTGTATAGTCCACAAATATATTCAAAATATTTTGCTATTGTGTTGTTTTTTGTGTGTATGTAGAACCAAAATCATGGAAGGTGATGCAGAAGTTCCCACACCGCTTGGGGAGATTCTTCCACGATTTCGGGAGTTGATTAACAACCCCATCCGTAAGGCAAAATCCAAGGATCCAGGTTGGAATTATGGTTTTTGGCCAAATTTGTCAGATAAGAACAAAGTACAATGTGCTTTGTGTGGTCATGTGAGTAGTGGTGGGATCAACCGTTTGAAGCAACATCTCATTGGAGGGTATTCTGATACTGTCAAATGTGCAAGATGTTCTCAAAATATATGCGATGAGTTGAGGAACTATAGAGAACATAACAAGAAGCTCAGGGTTGACACAACTTTCAATGATGACGATAATAGTGTTGTTGATGTTGAGGATGTTGCTGATGAGGAGAATCATGTTCAACCAACAGTTGGTGGGAATAGGAAAATTATGTTTCTTGTTGGTTATAAAGGGAAAGCTGTGCGCAGGGCTCTGTGGAGGGTTTTGCAAATCTTACTCCTGTTGAGTATGTAGCACAAAGGAAGGCGGGAAAAGTGCAGAAGACCATTGAGTTTGCATTTAACGAGGAGGCCTTACAAGTTGCATATGATAGTATTTCTGCCTTTTTTTATGATGCATGTATACCCTTCAATGCAGTGAATTGTACATCTTTTGAGGTGATGGTGGAAACAACTGGACAATTCGACAGAGGACTCCCCCCTCCTTCATATCACCAGATGAGGCAACCACTTTTGAAGAGACAATATACAATGGCCAAAGAGTTGGAGCGGGAGCATGAAAAGCATTGGAAGTTGTATGGCTGCACTTTGATGTCAGATGACTGGTCTAATAGGAGACAAAGAAATTTAATAAACTTCCTGGTGAATACTCCTGAGGGTTCATTTTATTTACATTCTATTGACTCTTCTTCTATTGTACACACATCTGATTATATGTTCACTGTTCTTGATGAGGCAATTGAGAGGATAGGCGCTGAAAATGTTGTGCAAGTTGTAACAGATAATGCAACTATGTAAGTACAAGGAAGAAGTTGATACAAAAGAGGAGTCATTTATTCTGGACCCCGTGCACTGCACATTGTGTTGATCTCATGTTGGAAGATATTGGTAAGATGAGAAAGTATGCCTCTATTATCACAAAGTCAAGGAAGGTCACTGTCTACATATACCAATATGTCTGGTTGCATGATACATTTATCAAGAAGAGTAAGAACAACACTGAGTTGATGCGACCTGGGGTCATTAGATTTGCTATTTCCTTTCTTACCCTGCACAACATGCTAGGCCATAGGGAGACTTTGTTTGCCTAGTTCAATTCAACGGCTTGAGAGGAGAGCAGTTGGTCAAAGACAAGTCCAGAGAAGAAGGTATCGGCAACTTGTCACTCACGAGCATTTTGGAATGCACTTCAAGATTTATTGAGATCTTCACAACCCCTTATGCAGGTTTTAAGACTTCTAGATGCAGATGAGAAGCCCGCCATGGGCTATATTGCAGCTGCTATTGAGAAAGCAAAAGAAGAAATAAAGCTGAATTTTGCCCAAAAAGAGAGGGATTACAAGCCCATCATAGATATTGTGGAGAAGAGATTGGCATTTCAGATGTCACGACCTCTATATGGAGCAGGTTTCTTACTTAATCCCTCATTGTATTATGAAACTAGAGTGAAGAATGACCCAATGTTTGGCACATATGATTCTGAATTTGTAGATTGCCTAGAAAAATGGTTGAGGACAAAAAGTCCAAGATAAATTTCAGCAGAGTTAGATTGTTACAAGGAGGCTCGTGGGATGTTTGGCAAAAGATATTATCATTCGATATAGGACTGTGAAGACACCACGTAAGTATCTTAAATTTTATATTTTGTGGGTGGACTGTTATATTGTTGATTGTTGAACTTAATTATAATTTGCTTCAGTTGCTTGGTGGGATGCATATGGGAGGCAGGCTCGAAATCTACAATGGATGGCTAAGTGTATACTAGGGCTTTGTTGCACATCATCTGCTGCAGAGAGAGCTAGAAGCACTTTTGACCTTGTTAGTCCTCTTGAAATAGTATTTGTATATAATAACCACAAATAAATGTATGGTTTAACGTACTTTGTTACTTTTTAGGTTCATACAAACAGGAGGAGCAAGCTTGAGGTTAAAAGGATGGATAAGCTTGTCTATATCCAATACAACAGCTAACTGCATGAAAGATTTAAGAAGAGGCGATTGGACAACTTGCAGAAGAGTTATGATCCTATTACCCTAGATGATCTTGATTGGGGTAGTGAGTGAATGACAGGAGTTCCAGATGATCTTGTAGTTGCTCAAGGAGTGAGATTGAGTCAGGTTGATGCTAGCATGGGTGCATCTGAATATCAAGATGGCCCTAACAGACCAAAGGGAGCTACTAGAGCTGTGGGGACTAGTAGGGACATAGATTTGACAAATTATGACACAACGGAGGAAGACAATGATGATGACACAATAGATGATAATAATAATCTTAAAGATGAGGGAGATCATGATGAAGAGGAGTCAGAGAATGAAGACGAAGAGCCATTTGATTAGTAGTTCATTTTCTTCAATGCATTTCAAATAGCTTTAAACATGTTTTAATTTTTATTTAAATTCTGAATTTGAACAATATGAATGTTAGGTTTTTGGATTTTTGCCTTTGGGATATTTGTCATTCAAATAGTTAGAACTGTTTGCATTTGTCTTGTGCCAATTGCCTTTAATTTTAACCTTTTCGTTGCAGCAATTCGACAAGTACTTCAAGTCTGAATTCAAAAAAGGTATGTCACTCAATGACTCTTATTCATTAATATTTGTTGTGTTTATGACAGATATTTAACAAATATTGATTATTACTTCCTTCGATATGTGTTTACATTAGTTTTTTTCTATATAATGTGTTGTATATAAGTATATAACTATATATACATTACTATACATAAAAAAAATTATTTAAAAAAACCTACGCCTAGGCGGCCGACTAGTCGGCCTGGTCGCCCAGGGAAATTAGGTGATCGACTGGCCGCCTTGACAAGTATGGGCAGTTTTCTGAAACACTGATGTACACAATACTGACTCAGGGTCTCAAACAGTAAAAGTGGACAAATTTGGAAAAAGGTATAAACCGCGAATAAAATGTCATATGCGGATAATTAATGAACTAAATGAATTATTAAAAAATGGGAGTTATTCGAGGTCCCACACAGCTGGGGGGGGGGGGGGGGGGGGTATTCTTGTTATAATCGCAACTTTTTTAAAAGGTCAACAATTATTGTGACACATACATTTCGGGAAGCCAACTGCCTGGTGTCAGCGTGTCATCTCATCATCATCATCATCAACTAAGCCTCAATCCCAACTATGTTGGAGTCGGCTACATGGATCCTTCTTTTCCATTCAGCTCTATCATGGGTCATATTCTGGTTGAGATGTAGAGATTCAAAATCTCTCTTTATAAGCTCTTCCCATGTTAATTTAGGCCTTCCTCTTCTTCTATTAATTGTGCTTGCCTCAATAGAATTGTTTCGTATAGGCGCATTAGTCGGTCTGCGTTGCACATGTCCATACCATCTGAGTCGGCCCTCGCGCAACTTGTCCTCAATGCTCGCCACCCCCACTTTATTCCTGATATAGTCATTTCTCGAGCGATTTTTTCTTGTCTCAGCGTGTCATCTAAACCATCAAAATGCAAATCTCTAATCCATCTTCATTCTCACCCTCATCATCATGTCATCATGTAAGCCTTAATCCAACCATGACGAGACCACCTATATGGATAACTCCATTGCAGGCAGCTACAACCCATCTTTAAGGACACAAAACATAGCCATCTCTGAAACAGCCATAAGGATTGGAATATGCCCATCCACACCAGTAAAAACCACAATGTTGTGATTCAAATCCAACAGCTCTGGTGTAGTAGCGTGATACAAAGCACTGACTTTTAAGTGAGATTTCTATTACGTTGTCGATATCCTAGAAGAAAAGACAAACACAGGATAGGAAGTAGAAAAAGATAAACGACCTCCAATTATACAGAATTGCAGATATATGAGTTGTCAATATATCTAAATTAGCTATAAACTAAATGTATATGTGTTAAAGCTGATATTTTAAAATTAAAAATAAAAAGGAAGCTACATGTCGGAAATCGGAACCACTAGCATTTAGGGGTCACACGAAAGAAAATGTTAGATAACTGGTATCTGGAAACACACATAATAGCATATTTATGTGCAATCTTTCATTTGGATTAAATCAGTACTCTGTGGTACATGCAGCTTCTATATTGTAATAATATATTTTGTTGGATATAAAGATGGCCATCATCATCTAAGCCTCAATCTCAACCCCTTTGGGTCGGATACATGGATCCTTCTTTTCCAATCAGCTCTGTTCCCATACTCTAATCAAGATGTAAAGATTTAAAATCTCTCTTTATAAGCTCTTACCAAGTTGATTTAGGCATGCCTCTGCTTCTTAATATAAAGATGGCCAGCCATTAAAATTTCATTTGTCACTGATCTTTCTACAGATATGCAGGAGGTCTAAGGATTTGAGAACAATTTACTCAATCATATATATCTTTCTCCTTTGGTTGTGGTATGTTGACATTACTGTCTTCTATTTCCTAGCAGATACTATTTAAATAACCGCTTTTTTATTTTTTTCATTTAAACTTGTGTATTCAAAGTTAGAGATCAAAAGTGATTTATTTCATAACTACGATTTCGATTCTAATATAGACTTTAGGAGCTGCGTCAAAGGACAATAAAGGTAGAAGATGAATGTTCCCTTTTCCGCATCACACTGCACACCTCTCATACTGATAGCTCGGTTATACGTGGTTTTGAGACTTGAGAAAAGCTGACATGAATAATACTGAATCAAAGATGAGGCGGCAAGATACACATACTGTATCCCATAATGCGCTGACCAGGAGCCTCGGCAACATGGAAGTAATCCGGCCAACGCGCCAAGTAAGTCATGTAGAAGGACATGTTGAACTGAAACCGGAAACAAACAGCAGATGAAAGGGGCCGATGGATTTCAAATTGATGAGATAAAGAAGAAAATATCCCCGAATTGAAGAAGGAGCCTAACCGTTTCAGTAAGATGGTCGAGATTCACTGAAGCGAAACGTAGGAGGTCGTTGCAGCTGAAACGCCGAATCGTCGTCATTGCCAGATGACTGCGTTTCTATCTCCGATCGAGCAGGGTGGCCTCACTAACTGGAATTGTTACGCCGCCGCCGGGCAACACGTCGTTTGATTCACCGCTGCATTTGAGCAATGGAGATTACTGCACTGTTCGGCAACGCGACTGACATGGTCGCTGCCCACTGTGTCAAAATGCTGCGGTGGGTTTGATCGCCACTGGCCGCTCATGTTATATTGGAAGTGCAATGCGTATCAGATCGTGGAGCGGTAAACTCTATCGATGTTAGTGGTACCAGCGTTTGATCTGCCCGTTCCAGTGTTAAGGCCTGCCCGCGTTTAGAGATCGTACCGGCCGCACTTCAACGCTTTGCCTAACAAAGCCTACGACGGATACTGGGGCGAAGCAGCAAAAGAAAAGCCGATAAGTAAATAATGATGAATCCATCACCAAGGGGCAGCCAGAATATTAGGTTTGGTTTTAAGGAATTAAGAAACCGAAATAATAGGGGACTTTTGGACAAGCAATAAATGCGGGATGCGGTTCTCCAGTAGGTGTTCCGTGCCATCACACTACAGCTGTGTAGACACCCAAACATAATGTTTTAAATTACAAGGATGCTTAAAATAGAAAATCATTTTACCGGGATCATCCGACTGCTGCATTTATTAAAATCCTATTGAATGCAGCAAATCAAATGTCCCCCAAGTCGTTGTAGTATAGTGGCAAGTATTCCCGCCTATCACGCCCGGCAACTGCGTCATTTTATTACCAGCATGTGTGCCTGCTCATCAGACCAGACTGGTTGCTTTTTTTTTCGTTTTCTTTTCTTTTTCATTTCTTTTTATTCATTTCATCATTATCTATAATGTAGGATATACGTCCTTATCAGTATGTCGATATACTTTATTCAACATGTATATGTACTGTGTGTGCACATTTTAGCAGTATGCATGTGTGTTCATGAATTTATCTACATACTTCAGTAATATGTGAGTTTAGCACTCGAAAATGTTTGTATGCTTACTTACTTCAAATCTTTTATTCTTTTTAATAAATTGTATATAAATTATTTATTATGTATCAGTCGTCGTTAGATATACTTAAGAAGGAAGACATGGATGACTTTAGTAATGACAAACACATATTGGAGGAAGTCAGGTGGGAATTAGTTAAATTATTGTCTATTAGTGTAAATTATTGTGGGCATTGATCACATAAATTTTTGAAACAAAGATAACTTTGGTAGTCATACATATGATGTCAAAGGAAGTCAATGAAACAATTAATTGAGTTATTTTCTTTTAGCTTATTGTACTTAAATTGTTGTAAGTATCATTTAAAAAAATAAAACACAAGTAATTTTTATAATCACATACTACAAATTAAAAGAGGTCATCTGATAGTTGATTCGTCAGCATAAGCATATTAAAAAAAACATATAATTTTATTAATGACATACTACAAACTAGAAGACATCTCCTAATATTAGTCGATTGTTGTCTTTAAATGAGTTAACTCAACGTGTTACACGTGCTTAGCACGTGTCTTTTGCTAGTATTCAATGAAAGAAAGATGAAATACAGCTTCCTTTAGAAAACTTTTACTAAATGTATATGTATTTAAAATGGTTACACTTCACGGTAGTCGAGGCATTAAATGATTTTTTAAATTAACTTTCACTCTTTATAAGAACTCCATAGTTTTTTAAGAGATTGGGATTTCATTTTGGACAAAGTTAGCACTATTTATTGTAGGCCTGTCATGAAGATGAAATTTACCTTTTTCCATTGAATCAGTTCTTTTTACAGATATTTATTCCTTAAAAGAAAAGTATGTCACATAGAAAAACGCCTAAGAGCTCCAAAAGTAAATCGTCACTTGAAGTGATAGAGGAAGGGGAAAAAGAGCGTAACAGGTATTGTATATCCCAAACAACCCAAAAATGATCACAAAAAGTGGGGGTGGGTTTCCCTTAGGGCTAATATGGTACGACATTGTTCAATGCAGTTTAATGATTCTGAAAACATATTTTATATAATCATATACTTTGAACTGTATTTTATGTATTTGGTACAGTGTGGAGCTGAAACATTCTTTTTGTTTGTAAATGTTTGGTATAAGAAAAAGTAGGGCAACATGTTGTCTGTTCTCTACACTTGAAGAGGTCATACAACTGGGAAAGGGGAGATACATCCGACCACACCTGAATCAAGCACAATATGAATTTTGTGCTTTTGTTGTCAACTATGCAGTTGGATGTGGTTTTAATTCCGTCAATTACACCCTACTTCATCCAACCCAAAAAAAGTAGACAAATGAATGTAATGAACTCTAATTTCACCCAACCAAACAGGCCCTTAACATCTGATTTCTAAGAGGAAGGACCGAAACAAAATTTGAAAGATAAAAAAGATGGCATTAAGCATCAATAACAGTGGTGTATGAAGTTGTGGGAGACCCAATGTGCTTTAGGCATATCGTACACAATAGGGAGACATGTGTGAGGTAAACACAAGCTTCTTCATCATTGAAAGCTTCACATAGTCACAAGAGACAACATGTGGTCGCTTCCCCTCCTCTTGGATAGCAAAAGTATCGACAAGGACTTTACCTTTGAGGAGTTAAGCGAAGGTTTCTATGTTGTGAGATGGAAGTGTGAAGATCAGTCCAAAATGGTATAGTAATTGCTATAATATCTTTAGTTTCGTTGACATAAAATGTTCCAAGAAAATGTCAGCATCAAGGATTCATCAATTATACTTCCATGTGATATTTTTGTAATTAATTCATCAAATAGGAGGTGGTTGACCCAATCAATGGGTGCTCAAGCAAGACCAAGCATGTTGTATAAGTGTTGCAAACAACTTTGATAACATTTTAAGTGAGAAAAATATGTGTATGCCTATTGTGGGCTCCGATGTGATGCCTAGGGATTGTTGGATCCCATGTGATCCCTCAGATTGTGAATTCCCCCTTAGCATACCACAACTAAGATTATGGAATAAAACAAAATGGAAAGTTATATGCATGGTGTAGAACAACAACAAAAGTAATATGTGAAGTTGGACAAGACTTAGTCTTCTCTAGACATATTGTTAGGAATTGAGGTGGAAAGTGAGGATTCTTTGCAAAATGAAAGGTACAAGATTCAATGCAGAAAACTCCCCCAAGATCAGAGAGAAAAACCCCATGGAAATAATGGTGAATAAGCATTGTGCAACTAAAATTTACAACTTAAACCACCCATATTTATCTTAGATATAGACAACTCCCTCATACATGTGTCATTGCTTGTTTTCATTGTGATCGCTTAATGGGTCATCTCTACTTGCGACGAGGTCGCCTATCTCACTAGCATCTACGATGATCCTTATAGTTGTCTCCTCCAACTAGAAATATGGTGTGTCATTAAGAATTAGAAGCCCTCTCCAATGGAGAGAGCATATATGCATTCTCTGTTGACCATACAAACTATTTGGCAACACCAACAATGTGTCAATATTAATGTGTATTCTCTATTGATCAAATTTTCTACTATCATTGATGCACCAGATGTGGCATTAGCTAATATACATCCTCTACTAGTTTGACATACCAATATCATTGATGATACACCACTTATGTGAAGTTAGCTAATAGAGTTTTCTAATGAATGGATACATTGATGTCGTTGTGTATACACTCAATGTGCCACCAACTACCAACTACTACCTCCTCAAGTCAAACGAACCTATGTTATTCACAAGATAGGTCAATTTTCATTCCAATGTTTCTTCGAGTACTAGTTGCTACCCTGACATCCATGTAAAGTCATTTGCCCTCTCTCGTATGCTAGACATATCCACCAGTTTTTCTTCTTCTATGAAACAACAAACAAATGGTTGGATCACACCAACATGTGGGAGGATGTCAATGGATTCCACTAGGGGCTCTATATATAAACCCCCCATGACATGTAGTTGCAACTAGAAATCATATTTCAATAGAAAATAATGAGTAATATTTCATATAGGGATTCGTCTCCTTTCCTCTTAGATTTAACCTCTATTGTTATTGGAAACATACGTGACTCGTTCTTATTGATTCAAAATCCATATAGGACATGGGTCAAAACCTTCCCATTCCAACAATATCCCCCTCTAGTCTATGAAGGAGACTTTTTCTTCATCAGCCAGATGGAGTAGCTTCTGGACTCCATCATCACCTATGATGGATTTTGATATGTGGATATTCTCCTCAAATATGTCATCATGATGTTGTATCCATCCATCTTCTTGAATTTCCACCTTGACTTCACTTTCTTCCCAGACAATTAAGAAGAAGAATCATAGCAACGCGGTTTCTCTCACCATGTATGCACCTAAAACATTATACCCCCAACCAGTTAGTTGAGCATCATTGATGAAAAGCATGTTTTTTCCCTTTTGCATCAAGGCTCAATAATCATTTGATTATGATACCCCTGGTATGTAACTTCTCATTGTAAACTCAATACTCCACTGTAAATTTAATCACAAACATTTGTTAAATTGCCTTTCTCCTTCACATTCTTTATCATGAAGAAGGTTTGGAGTGGCCCTACGTTACAATAGGAGCATTCATTAGTACATCTTCCTGTTTACTGAAGTATATTTATGCCCTCTGTAATAGAATCATGCATTGCATACATGTGGCTATTCTTGTGACCACTTTTTGTTAATGAGCACATCCCAATCTTCAAATGCCATCACCACTCCCACTACACCTTTTTGTGATACCAGTTGTTGGGAATCGAGAGGTGAAGATGTTATGATTATCTACAAAACCAAAGGCATAATATTTAATATGAAAAACTTTCCCAAAGATGAGAAGGGAATATCACAATAGAATACTGACCAACAAGCACTATCTAACCAAAATGTAAACTGTCACCACCCATAATTAATTATCTTAGTTTCTCACCCACTCAATAACAAAGATAAGCAAGAAGAGAACCACTCACAATGTGTACAAAATATACTACTTAATTTGTTCTCCTCAAGACAATAATGTCATTGCATGGGATCATACATATGTATGTGTCCTTTCTTGCTGCCATTGTGACCACTAAATGGACCGGCTCTGCTTGTGATGACGTCGGTTACCTCATTTTAGTTGCCTCCTCCAACTATAACTTTAGCGTGTTGGTATGAACCAAAAGTCCTCTTGGTCTAAGAGAGCATATTTGTGTCCTATGTCGACTACACAAAGTGTTGTGTTGTTGCAACACCAACAATGTGTTACTTACTGATGTGTTCCATCTATTATTTTGGATTGTCTTTTGTTGATGCACCAGATGAACTATTTGGCGTGTGTGTCCTTTGTCAATCGTACATGCTATTGTTATTACTGATACACGACCGATGTATCTTTGATTGAGATATATTGTCATTGTTTATGCACCCATTGTGCCACCAATTACCAATTGTTGCTTTGCTTCAAGAAAAATATTTTGACCCTCTCTTATACACAACATATCTCCACTTCTTATGCATTGTGTAACTACCCTGACCTGGGTTATACTTTAACCCTAGGTGTTTTGCTTAAGAAATGTGATTAAATGCTTAATATCATCTTATGAAAAGTAATTAGGCCTTAATAGGAACTTATGTTGCAATTCTAGTCCTTTTTGAACATTGTCGAAATCAATATTTTGTTTGTTTTGGATTAATGTGCAAAATACCCAAGTTGAGGGGTTTAAGTGCAAATTGTGCATGATAATATGTTCCTCATGTGTTGAAGCATCATGAGAGTGAATATGATGTTGAGGTGTGGATTATGGAAGCCTGAATACCAAGAAAGAGCTGATAAAGCAATGTTTGTGCATTAAAACCTAGTTTTGGTGTAAAGTGCAATTTACCCAAAACCTAGGGTTCAATATGAAAATTGCCACTTCAATAAGGTCCTTAATGCTTATTGTCATCATGTAGAGCAAATAAAATGAGAGGGGCGCCTCATTTGAATTAAGTTGGAGGAGAGAGAATCTTGATATTAAAACAATCAAGATTTAATCCTAATTGAAACCCTAATTCGATTTAGGGCAAAAATGAATGTATTAATTAAAGGTCCTTCAACCAAAATTAAAATGGTTGGATTCAGATGTGTATGTGACGTCCTTGATTCTTGCAAGGACCACGAAAATATCCAAGGGAGTGGATAACTCACACACAATTTTATAAGAAAAAGAAATATCCACTCACATATGGATATTAATATAATATGATTTAAGGTGCTTGATTTGCTTTTCTTTAAATCATGGATAATTGAGAGGGATAAAAGTCAAACAATATAGCCTTGTCCTTAAGGAAGATAAGGGGGAAGAGGCGGCCACATTTTTGGGATTAAATGAATTTTTATAAGGCACTTTCTCTCTCCTTGATTTTCTTATAAAAAGACCCTTTACAAGCCAAATGGAAGACTTGTTCGACCCCACTTCTTCTCCTTGCTTGGGAAACGACCAAGGGATCTTGGGAGGATCAGGAGGACGGCCCCCAACCTGTTGGTAAGGTTCTTGATCCATTTCACCTTGATTCCATGGTGGAAATCGAAAATAAATTATGGATTTCTTCCTATTTCGATCTCCTCTTCAATTCTAACCATTCCTTTTCACTCAAACCTTAAGGACGAGCCTTGGAATGGTGAAAGGAGTTGCATCCACCATTGTTTCCGTGGACATGGAGCTTTGGATCTCAATTGGAGGCGGGTTTTATAACTTGACCCCTTTTTCATTGCTATTCAACCATTAATCTTGCAATTTCAATGATTCCTTTATTATCTTATTTAATTGCTGGTTGAAAATGGTTATTTCATAAAATAAGAAGTTGTTAGAACTTCAGGGATGAAGGTATATGATGATGACATCATCTTGGATACTTTTTCCAAAGAAATCATGGTTCATACGGTTTTGAGTTAATTGCTCATGCAGTTTCACCAAATCGTTTGGGAGCAAACGGTTTGAAACCGTTTGGGAGCAAACGGTTTCAAAACCATTTGAGTGAGTTTAACAAGGGTTGACCGTTTGATATTACTGTTCCTAATTATGTTGGTTAGTGACTAACCAAAGTTTATGGGTTAACTCCCAAGGAATCGTGAGTTGAAGGCCAATCAATTAGGAAAACCTAATTGGATTAAGTGCTGATTTTTCAGCTTGATTAATTTGACTTTTTGGGCAAATGGTTTCAAAACCGTTTGAGAGGGTTGACCAAGGGTTGAATGTTTGAGATTCCTGTTCCTAATGATTTTGGTTAATAACTCACCAAATTTTATGGATTAGTTCTAAAGGAATCATGAGTTGAAGGCCAATCAATTAGGCAAAGCCTAATTGGATTAAGTGCTGATTTTCAACTTGAATTATTTGCCTTTTTGGGAAAACGGTTTCAAAACCGTTTGAAAGAGTTGACCATTTGAGAATCCTGTTCCTAATTATGTTGGATGATCACCCACCAAATTTGATGGATTAATTCCAAAGCAATCATGAGTTGAAGGCTAATCAATTAGGTAAACCCTAATTGGATTAAGTGCTGATTTTCAACTTGGCTGATTTGACTTTTTGGGTTAATTAGCCCAAACGGTTTCAAAACCATTTGGGGATCATCCAAACGGTCTCAAGACTGTTTGGGGGTCACCCAAGACCGTTTGGAGGTCTAGGGTTGGATATGGTTAAGTGATTGAAGGACAAAAGATATGGTGTTAACCCTAATCGGTTAAGTGTTGATTTTGCATTGGAATGAGTTGATGTTTTGGGTTGATTGACCCAAACGGTTTCAAAACCGTTTGGGAATCACCCAAACGGTCTCAAGACCGTTTGGGGATCACCCAATACCGTTTGTAAGTCTAGGGTTAAGCATGGTTGACCAATTGAAGGTCTAAAGATACCAAATCACTTTGCAATTAAGTGTTGATTTGATGATCAACTCAATAGCTCAAACCCTAATGATTTTTCACTAGAATCCAAGGTTTGATGAGCCAAACGGTCTCAAGACCGTTTGGAGCTCATCCAAACGGTATTAATATCGTTTGGAGGTCAATAAAGACCGTTTGGAGGTCTAGGGGTGAGTATGGTTAAGCAATTGATGATCCAATGATACTAAGTTGGAGTGTAATCAATTGTTGATTTGGTGATCAATCCAATGATCCAAACCTTAATTGGTTGACTTGGATTTTGATGATATGATGGGAAAACGGTCTCAAGAACGTTTGGAGGTCATCCAAACGATCCCAAAACCGTTTGGGGTCAGGTCATGTCCAAATTGGATGATGGTTCAATGGGTTCAAATCAATTAGACCCACATTGAAATATGTTGAAGGGTTATTGATTCCAAACCCTAATCCAATTGGTTCAAGCCCTAGTTGATGATCAATTTAGGGTCAATTGAGGGTCAAATCAGTTGAAGGTTGACCTAATTAACTCAATTTATGATTGGCTAACATGTATATTGTAAGGACCCTGACCTTCGTTTAGGGATTACCCTGTTTGCTTTGCTTAACCTTGATGCTTTGGTGCTTGCTAATCACCTTTAGTGGTGATTAGGGTTTGGTTGTGTTTGTTGAGAGTTGGAGATGCAACTTGCAAATAACCCAAGTTTAGGGTTTTGTGGGCAAGTTTTTCACCTTGTGAGGTGTTCCTCTCTCTCTTTGCTTCCTCTAGTTTAAAGAGGAAGGCTTGGGCTCGTTGCCTAAGTTCTGTTGGGCTTGGTTGAGCTTGTTGGGCCTTGAGGTGCCCTGCTTTGGTTTGGTTGAGCCTTGTATCGGGCAAGAGAGGAGTGTATCGTCCAAGCATGGAGGTGTGTCGCCCTAGAGTCTTTGACCAAGCTTTGACCTCGTTTGTGTCACCACTAGTGGACACTTGGTGCATGGTGCTTGCATGTAGCAATGACCTTGGACATGTGTTTAGGGCTTGCTAGAGTAGTGGCTCGTGCACTAGGACAAGTGTCCCTAGGTGGACGACACCTTGCTTAGTTCTACCTTGTTTTCTCCTCCCTTTCCTTCTATATAGGTGTGTCCTTCCCTTTGCTAGGAGTTCCTTTGGTTCTTTAGTTTCTTCTCCACCTTGGTGTGCACGACACCCCTTCTCCTTTGCAAGTTGGTGGCTGATACCCCTTGGAGGAGAAAGCCTGGTGTCCGATAGCCTTGGAGTCTCCTTCTTCCTTGCTTGGTGGTGCTTGGAGCTAGGAGCTTGGAGCTTGCTTAAGGTGAGTTACATAACTCCTAACCCTAACTACTCTATCTCTTTCTATGATCTTGTTTATATGTTAGTATCTTGCCCAAGTATCCATGTTGGCCGAACCTTGTGATCTAGGGTGTCATGGTGGGCAATACTCCTTTCTCTCTTTGGTCTAGAGGAGTGAGCTTGAGCTCCTAGTTTCATGAGCAACACCCCTCTTTCCTAGTCGATTGAGGTGAGCTTGTGTTCTAGTTGCTTGAGCAATACTCTCCTCTCATCATGGACTAGAAGGGTGAGCTTGGTGATAGTGGTGACTCTTTTTAGGGTTTTCCCTTGTGGCTGTTTGGTGATAGATGATGTGCAAAACCCCTCTTTCTTAGTCGATTGAGGTGAGCCATCTTCTTGACCCATTAGGGTTTTGGGTGCTCTTGTGTTCGAGGTAGATGACAATCTTGTGAATGGTACCTTGGACGTTATGGGCTTGGGGAGGTGTTGCCCGACAACCTTCTTGACCTAGACCTTTGAGCGATATGCTTTGCTGGTGGTGGGCGATACCTTGTCTCTGTGACGGGCGTCACACCACTCTACCCTGTGACGGCCGTCAGGCCCTGGTTTACTTAGTGCACAATAGCTCCCCGTTGGTTGGTTGAGCCACACCTCTGGATGATATCTTTTGTAGAACATCGTGCTCGTTGCATACCTATTTTAGATTGGGGGTTTAGCACCGTTGTGCGTTGTGACGGGTGTCGTGCTGGCTCTGTGTCGGCTGACAGCCCTAACGGGCGTTGCGCGACACCCTGTCGCCCGTCATACCTAGCTGCATGGCAGGCCTTTGTCCGTTTCCCGATAGGCCTTAGTGCACGACACCTGACGCGCCATTGCACCTTCTGCCGTTGCTCAGCCACACGCTTGGGTGTTGTTGCACTTGGTATTTAACGCAGCGTTGCATGTGCCCTTCTTGTGTCAGCCAAAATAAGGTGAGCATCATGTGTTGCCCGGTATCACCTATAGATGAGAGCATGCTGACCGTTACAACCTTTAGTGAGGGTCCCTCTTATCATGGAAAGTATATTTGTTGTATATGTCCTTGTTTAGCATGATGGTAACTCCTTGCATGCTTAACGATATCTATTATGGTAACGTTTGTCCTCTTAACTTAGCATGGCTATACATATAAATGTGACCACCTTGACTATCTGTATAATGTTGAGATAATGATAAGCATATAAAATGGTTTGTTTAATGATGTGTCTTATGCATATGATCATCAGATTGATAAAGTATAGAATCTTTAATGTCACCCTATATTGATAACATGATCTTTTGTAAAAGCCTACAATTATTGTATACACTAACCATGTAGGTGATGATTAGCCAAGTAAAAGGCTATAAGGAATATATGATGAGTAACAATGTTTGAATAGTTACTCTTGAGGATGAGATAACATGTATGATGTGTTTGGCAAAACAGTACTTGGGATTGCTATCCCATGATGATGATGAAGCCTTGAGAGGCAGTGGCAATATATGATGAAGGACTGAAATCCCATGGTATGTGATGATCCTTGAGATGGATCTGGATGAATGGCAAGAGGCCAAGTAATAACATGTAATGTTGGATCCTTGTGATGGATCAGGATGATCATGTTGACCTTTATGTTGTTTATTTCCTATTATAGTTGCATGTTATACAACTTGGTTGAATCTTGCCATCCATATAAAAGATACTAATTAATCACAGTGGAATATATCATGTAGTTGCCCTGGCCATAGATCCATCATCGTTAGGAGCTGGTGATGGTGAAACAGGTTATCCTGCGGGTTAACCCAGAGTGCATATTTTTGAATATGTGAGGTTTCTTCTAGCCTAAAATAGTGAGGATTCAAGTGCAGCTACGGTTGCAGACTCGGGATATGAACAAAGCATGGTGAACAAGCCCATGGCTCCGGATATGTGATATGAAGAGCATGAATGCGTTCATGGCTCAGAGCACGGTGAACAGGCTCGTGGCTCAGATATACTAGCGTCGTGACCTGTACCGAGGCAGGCTAGAGGATGGGTAGCCTATGGAGCTGACCCTGTGGTTGAGGCCACTTAGGCATGAGATTGCGGTCCTACTTGTGTTGTACTCGTGTACTGACCACGAGGTGGGAGGTCGTGGAGTTCGGCTCTTCCATTGACCTTGTATGGCACCAGTTATGGGCTTCGCAGCCGAAGGTTGGATTTGAATGGTACGGTTCACTTCCTCAGGGCATAAAATATGTAATTCAACTGTATAGTATTTATTGCTTAAGGCAAAACACGGAACATTGGTTTGAGGCCTTGCCTGTGCAGTTACCTTTGTTATACTTACAGTTACTTATATGTTCCTCATGTTATGCAATAAGATCTTATAATCTTATGTTCCATAAAGAAATGGTTGATGATATATCTTCCATACAACCTGGTAAGCTTGATGGTACAAATAGCCTTGCGGTATAGACTGTTATTATTCTACGTTTTACTGTTTATCTTCTACTGTTGCTTTATCCTTCTAGTTTTATAGTTTCGGCGGGGAATTATGTTTCTCGCTGGGATAATGTTCGATTGTCTCACCTCGCTGGTTTTCAGGTGTTCGAGCTAGACGTGGTGGTGGTCGCGGAGTGGCGGCCGAGCAGCAAGACGAGCAGTAGAAGGCAAGCGATGGATATGCTGTTGTTTTGGGGTTTTGTAGTAGAGTCTAGAGTCATCCCTGTACTCTCAGGTCCTTGGAGGTGTTTTGACGTTGTTTCACGATGTATAGCTATTGATGTTTTGTATATCCTGCTGTTGGCCAGATGTGGGCCTTTATGTATATATATATATAACAGGTGATGAACTCATGTGATGACAAGACAGTTGTTGCTTTAAGCTGTGGACACGTATCAGGGCTCATAAATGTTTATATGACATGTTTTCTTGCAGGACGAGGACCTATATGTTATGGTTTCTCAGTTTATTCGCGTTCCGCAATTGGTTTCAATTAACCCGTGTTTTTGGAAATCTGTGGTTATGGTGTTTTCCGCACGTTTTCGCGTAACACCTCGCTATCTATGTGATAGTGGGATGTGTTGCCACATATATGATCGATTGAGGGGATCAACATTAGAAACCCTAATATGATTAAAGTGGTCGAGACACTTTTTTGTCCATGCGGTTTTGAGGAGGTTTGGATCAAACGGTCTCAAGACCGTTTGGGACCAAACGATCCCAAACCGTTTGTGCCCATGCGGTTTTAAAAGTCAAACTTGGGCAAATAGTCTTCACCTACTTGCTTGGGCAAACGGTCTCAAGCACCACCTTTACCAAACGGTTTCAAACCGTTTGAATCTTGAAGGACCAAGACCGTTTGGGGCTCAAGTAGTCAAAGTTGATTGATGACTCAATTGGTTAATCCACTTAGACACTTGTTGTAATTGAGGACTCAATTGATCAATTCAATTGGATACCTTATGTAATGGAGGTCCAAGGTGATTGAATCTCTTGGGAATAGAGATGATGAATGATTAATTGATCCAATGATGATTAGTAATGATGATCATTGAAGGTACAAAGGTTGAAACCCTAATAGTACCTAAGTGATTAGTGCCAATTAAGGGATGAACCCTAATTGCTTATAGGATCAATGACTTGGTACACTATGTTAATCATAGTAGTATGTACTTGATGGAAGGGTTGATATGACCTAATCAAGTTGAGATGATGATAGCATGAATTCATATATGAATATGATTCATGTGGTGATTAAGGGTATGATCCTTAAAGTAGAGAGATCATGAAACCCTAATCATGAACATAAACCCTAATCGACAGGGTTATTGTGTTCTAACCCTAATTGAGGGCAATTCTAAATGAAACCCTAATTGAGGGTGTATCCTTGTGAAACCCTAGTTGAAGGTGTATCTATGTGAAGCCTAATCCTAATAATGGAATAGTAGCTGATATCCTGAAAAGGGAAGTATCTAATGTGGTTGTTTATAGGCAACTTTATAATAAAACAATGCCTTAAACTAAGATAAGTCCATATCATGTGAGATAGTTGGACAATTATAATGTGTGGCCTATGCATTATATCCTAAGGGTGATTATTTGGTGATGGAATGTATTAAGAGGGGAAATACCTTAATACATGATAAAGTTGGTTAACTCAAGAGGGTCTGAAATGATGAGAAAATGATACATCAAGATATGATGGTTATCACATTCAGAACTTCAGGGTTTATATACCTTGATATACTCCAAATCCAAATAATTGGGTAAGAAATATATGAAGTGTGTTATGAAACTATTATAATGAAATGTAATGAGTTGTTGCACTTGATGAGTGTTAATTAATGCACCTTGAAAATGGGGTTAAGCCCAAATGATGAGTATGATGTAGCCATACCATGATGAGGATGAGAAATGAACTCATTCCTTGAACTAATGATCATTAATGTTATATGATGAGACTAATGATCTTGAATAAATATTTATGATATCTTTGAATAAGTTGTTGCCTAGTGAGAGGTGACAAGATGTGAATGGCCTTGTGAGCCATGTGAATAAGTTGTTTCCTAGTAAAAGGTGACAAGATGTGCAGTGGCCTGATGAGCCATGTGTGATACTTGGGTAACAAGTATCATGTATACCTTGGTCAGATGACCTGAAGGTGATAGTTACCTAATAAATGGTAATGATGCTCAATGATGAGTGAAGGGTTTGAATACCCAGAACCATATGATTATGGTGATGAGAATGTGAAGGGATGAGAATTCCCAGTATTGAAATGAGGGACTGAGTTCCCAGGGTCTTTGAAAGACTGATAAATATCTGATGAAAGTAGTACATGTCTCTTTATAGCATTGTTGTAATAAGTTATGTTTGAGAACTTGGCTGATGCTAAAAGAATATGAGAATGTACTTAATAAATCAAGTGAAATCTATTCATGTAGTGCTCTGACCATAGATCAATCATCGTCAGGAATAGGTGATGGTGAAACGGGTGCCCGCGGCAAAAATTGGAGCACATATTTTGAATATGTGGGGGTAAATGGGTGAAAACATCCTTACGTCCTCTTGAAGAGATTGTTGGAAGGTAAACAAGAAACCTCTCAATCCTTCATCAATATGTCGGGATGGATGTATCACGAATCTCCCGATGATTGGGTTAGATGGTGTACACATCTCCCAATGATACTTAATGTCGAATCGAGGAGATAAACAAGAAATCTCTCGATTGGCGACGAGAGTGCAGTTGACACTGTAACTCGGTAGCGAAGGTGCCTGTATACCCTGGCTAGCTAGTTAGCAGAGACACGAGATGTCCTGCATGTGGTCTCGTACTAACCGAGACGGATGAGGTCTTGGAGTCCAGCTCTTCCATTGACCTATGTATGGTACCGATTTTTACTCCTAGCAGTGGTCGGTTGGAGTATGAGCGGTATACCTCATCTCCTCAGAGCATAAGTGTGATTGTAAAATGTAATCAGCCATATAGCATGTTTGCTTAAGGATTGAATACGGAGATTCATTGGCTGATGTTGCATTTCTTTGTGCATTCCTTAGTAGATAAATGTTAATTATATTTCTTTATATTCTCTGCAAGGTAGACAGATGAATTACTTATCTACCATGGGTAGATGCAATGACCTCCTTGAGAATAGAGATTATCTTATTCTGTTCTATGATGAATAATTCTACCTGATAATGTAAAAGTAACCCCTGCTCAGTTTTAATTCAATAAACTACAATAACAATGTTTTTGGCGAAGAGTTATATCTCTCGCTGGGGCAATTTTCAATTATCTCACCCCTGTGGGAAACATTTTTAGGTATGCATGGGAGGCAAAGCAGAAATCCTAGAACAAGGAAAGAACAACAACAACAACAACAACAAGGAAAACAATAAGATCTCAGGTGGAGATATTGTCTGTCTAATCATACAGATAGTAGTCCTATGTGTCGTCTCTGTACGCTCAGGTCCTCAGAGTTTTTAGTCAGTGTCTTATGAATCAATCTGAGGTTTTGGCTTGATGCCTTGAGATTTGTATACTATCTGTATATAATGTTTATAAGACAGTTGATGTTGTAATCTTTGAGAAGGAATGGTACAGGTTGTGTACTTGTGAACCAGGATGAATTTGAAATACTTTGGTTCTTGGTTAAAGAGTTTTCCTGTGAATGGATCTCTTTGAAAAAGTTTTAATTTTCAGTGATTTTCAGTAATCTGCTACAAATAATTCGCTTCCGCATTAGTTAATCATGTTTTCGCAAGACGGTCACCACAATTAGTGGTATCAGAGGTCTAGGTTTGTTGAGTCTATAGAGACATAGGACTAAGGTGGTAGAGTCTGTTTTGGTGTCATCCAGTGTATCTGATAGTGTCTTCTGCTCATATAAGAGAAGAAGAACTTAAAGATGACTGGGTCACATGAGGAGATTGCTGCTGAGAGCAGCAATGTTGCACCAAGAAGAGGTGCATGGGAATAGGCAAGAGAGAGACAATTGCCTGAGAATCCCCTAGCGGATCCAACTATAATAAGAAAATCCTTCTTCAAGTATTACTGTTGGAGAACTTAGGGCAACAATAATGTATATAGTGGATCAAGTTTTTGCAGTGTAACCTAGATTACCAGTCCCAATGATGATGTTATAGATATCAACAGGATTTGTAATTAGCATCAATAGGTTGAAGCAAAAGGAAATGATGAATTTCTGGACTTAAATTGAGTATGTGCTCAACCATAGCCTGTTGAATCAACCTTTGAGGCAGAGTTAGCCTGAGGCAGTGAATAATTCATGTATTATGACAAGTTAGACAAGATAATGTCATGCAAATATGTTAATTTATGAATTCCTAGATTAACTGAGAAAGGAAATGATTGAACTTTCCTTGATTAGTCCTATGAGAACTTATGTTTTGCATAGTAAAACATTACAAATGTTTTATGTTGTTCTTACCTCCTTAAGAAATGATGAGGTATAGAAGAGATGCCTGAATGAAATTCAGGGATGATAAGTCTATGCTTGTGATAATATGAAAAGGAGGAATATGATAGTATACAAAGTGCATACCAGTTAATCTCAATATTTATATACCCTGCCAGGTATACAACTATTGATGATAAAGTGGGTATGGAAACTCTTAGATTGTTTTCTTTTTGATTGCTCTGATCAAGTAGTCATTCTGAGACAATCTAATGAGTATCATGAAATCAGAAATCTGGAATGAATAATTGTGTCATGTCCCATGCATAAGAAAGATAAGTCTGAGATAATCTCAGATGAGCATGTTGTATGAGGAACTAAAAATATACTCCTCATAAGATAAGAATAAGAATGAGGGAGATGAACCCTGTTCAATAATGCTTCCCGCATAATAAAGATCTTTCCCATAATGAGGAAATGGGAAATGTGATGAGATCATGATATGATCATAAATATGCTAGATAATAATAAAGAAAGGGATAATGACATGCAATCATCCTTACAAATTCCAATGCTAAAGGAAAGGAACCTAGGATGAGATAAAGAGTAAATGGTTCAATAATAGTTGAAAATACATGAATTAATAAGAGGAATATGAATCCTTGTTTTCTTTCCTTTCAGGGACATGGCAATCAAGTGGGTCTTAGGACACTTGATGTGCATAAGATAAAGGTGTTCATGTGATGGATACTTAGAAAAGTATCAGTTATCTTGGACATTGGTCCCAAGATGAGAACATATCAAACAATTAATGTTCCAAGATGAAAGGAAGAGATATATATGATGTGTTTCCAACACATGTGATAGATACCAAGGTGAAAGATTCTGGTATCTGAGAGTTATCAGATGGGTTAGGTTGGCTACCTGGAGTGGTCAACTGTGAAATTAGTCTGAATATATAAAACAATATGAACATCATATGTTAGGGGTTTATGCTCTGCATAAACATGATATTAATAAAGAATGTATGATGTTTCTCTGAACAAGAAAAGTGTTGTTTGACACAAAGTTGACTCTATAGTCAATGATGAGGAACAATGGAGCATGTGCCTTGTGTGTTGATTCTATGAGAATCTTGTATGGAAACACTTTGTGCTGATCAAAGTTTTATGGTGTCTCCATAATAAGGAGATGTTATGTGAAGACTAGATAGTATGAAGAATAAAATACATCTGTCTTCCTTTATCTGGATTTCGAGGACGAAATCCTTGTTAGGGGTTTATAATTTGTAACAACCCTGACTTGGGTTATACTTTAACCCTAGGTTTTTTTATTAAGAAATGCGATTAAATTCTTAATATCATCTTATGAAAAGTAATTAGGCCTCAAGAGGAACTTATGTTGCAATTCTAGTCCTTTTTGAACATTGTCGAAATCAATGTTTTGTTTGTTTTGGACTAATGTGCAAAATACCCAAGTTGAGGGGTTTAAGTGCAAATTGTGCATGATAATATGTTCATCATGTGTTGAAGCATCATGAGAGTGCAGATGATGCTGAGGTGTGGCTTATGGAAGCCTGAATACCAAGAAAGAGCTGATAAAGCAATGTTTGTGCATTAAAACCTACTTTTGGTGTAAAGTGCAATTTACCCAAAACCTAGGGTTCAATATGCAAATTACCACTTCAATAAGGTCATTAATGCTTCTTGGCATCATGTAGAGCAAATAAAATGAGAGGGGCGCCTCATTTGAATTAAGTTGGAGGAGAGAGAATCTTGATATTAAAATAATCAAGATTTAATCCTAATTGAAACCCTAATTCGATTTAGGGCAAAAATGAATGTATTAATTAAAGGGCCTTCAACCAAAATTAAAATGGTTGGATTCATATGCGTATGTGACGTCCTTGAGCCTTGCAAGGACCACGAAAATATCCAAGGGAGTGGATAACTCACACACAATTTTATAAGAAAAAGAAATATCCACTCACATATGGATATTAATATAATATGATTTAAGGTGCTTGATTTGATTTTCTTTAAATCATGGATAATTGAGAGGGATAAAAGGAAAACAAGATATCCTCATCCCTAAGGAAGATAAGGTGGAAGAGGCAGCCACATTTTTGGGATTAAATGAATTTTTATAAGGCACTTTCTCTCTCCTTGATTTTCTTATAAAAAGACCCTTTACAAGCCAAATGGAAGGCTTTTTCGACCCCACTTCTTCTCCTTGATTGGGAAACGACCAAGGGAGCTTGGTAGGATCAGGAGGACGACCCCCAACCTGTTGGTAAGGTTCTTGATCCATTTCACCTTGATTCCATGGTGGAAATCGAAAATAAATTATGGATTTCTTCCTATTTCGATCTCCTCTTCAATTCTAACCATTCCTTTTCACTCAAACCTTGAGGACGAGCCTTGGAATGGTGAAAGGATTTGCATCCACCATTGTTTCCGTGGACATGGAGATTTGGAGCTCAATTGGAGGCGGGTTTTATAACTTGATCCCTTTTTCATTGTTATTCAACCATTAATCTTCAATTTCAATGATTCCTTCATTATCTTGTTTAATTGCTGGTTGAAAATGGTTATTTCATGAAATCAGAAGTTTTTGGAACTTCAGGGACGAAGGTAGATGATGATGACATCATCTTGGATACTTTTTCCAAAGAAATCATGGTTCATACGGTTTTGAGTTAATTTCTGATGTGGTTTCACCAAACTGTTTGAGAGAAAACGGTTTGAAACCGTTTGGGAGCAAACAGTTTCAAAACCATTTGAGTGAGTTGACCAAGGGTTGACCATTTTATATTAATGTTCCTAATTATGTTGGTTAATGACTCACCACATTGTATGGGTTAACTCCCAAGGAATCGTGAGTTGAAGGCCAATCAATTAGGAAAACCTAATTGGATTAAGTGCTGATTTTTCAGCTTGATTAATTTGACGTTTTGGGCAAACGGTTTCAAAATCGTTTGAGAGGGTTGACCAAGGGTTGAACGTTTTAGATTCCTGTTCCTAATGATTTTGGTTAATAACTCAACAAATTTTATGGATTATTTCCAAAGGAGTCATGAGTTGAAGGCCAAGCAATTAGGCAAAGCCTAATTGGATTAAGTGCTGATTTTCAACTTGAATTATTTGCCTTTTTGGGCAAACGGTTTCAAAACCGTTTGAAAGAGTTGACCAAGGGTTGACCGTTTGAGAATCCTGTTCCTAATTATGTTGGTTGATCACCCACAAAATTTGATGGATTAATTCCAAATTAATCATGAGTTGAAGGCTAATCAATTAGGTAAACCCTAATTGGATTAAGTGCTGATTTTCAACTTGGCTGATTTGACTTTTTGGGTTAATTAGCCCAAACGGTTTCAAAACTGTTTGGGGATCATCCAAACGGTCTCAAGACCGTTTGGGGGTCACCCAAGACCGTTTGGAGGTCTAGGGTTGGATATGGTTAAGTGATTGAAGGACAAAAGATATGGTGTTAACCCTAATCGGCTAAGTGCTGATTTTGCATTGGAATGAGTTGATGTTTTGGGTTGATTGACCCAAACGGTTTCAAAACCGTTTGGGAATCACCCAAACGGTCTCAAGACCCGTTGGGGATCACCCAAGACCATTTGGAGGTCTAGGGTTAAGCATGGTTGACCAATTGAAGGTCTAAAGGTACCAAATCACTTTGCAATTAAGTGTTGATTTGATGATCAACTCAATAGCTCAAACCCTAATGATTTTTCACTAGATTCCAAGGGTTGGATGAGCCAAACGGTCTCAAGACCGTTTGGAGGTCACCCAAGACCGTTTGGAGGTCTATGGGTGAGCATGGTTAAGCAATTGATGATCCAATGATACTAAGTTGGAGTGTAATCAATTGCTGATTTGGTGATCAATCCAATGATCCAAACCTTAATTGGTTGACTTGGATTTTGATGATATGATGGGAAAATGGTCTCAAGACCGTTTGGAGGTCATCCAAACGATCCCAAGACCGTTTGGGGTCACGTCATGTCCAAATTGGATGATGGTTCAATGGGTTCAAATCAATTAGACCCATATTGAAATATGTTATTGATTCCAAACCCTAATCCAATTGGTTCAAGCCCTAATTGATGATCAATTGAGGGTCAAATCAGTTGAAGTTTGACCTAATTAACTCAACTGATGATTGGCTAACATATATATGATCGATTGAGGGGATCAACATTGGAAACCCTAATACGATTAAAGTGGTTGAGACACTTTTTGGTCCATGCGGTTTTGAGGAGGTTTGGACCATACGGTCTCAAGACCGTTTGAGTCCAAATGGTCTCAAGACCGTTTGGGACCAAACGATCCCAAACCATTTGTTCCCTGCGGTTTCAAAAGTCAAACTTGGGCAAACGGTCTTCACCTACTTGCTTGGGCAAACGGTCTCAAGCACCACCTTTACCAAACGGTTTCAAACCGTTTGAACCTTGAAGGACCAAGACCGTTTGGGGCTCAAGTAGTCAAAGTTGATTGAGGACTCAATTGGTTAATCCACTTAGACACTTGTTGTAATTGAGGACTCAATTGATCAATTCAATTGGATACCTTATGTAATGGAGGTCCAAGGTGATTGAATCTCTTGGGAATAGAGATGATGAATGATTAATTGATCCAATGATGGTTAGTAATGATGATCATTGAAGGTACAAAGGTTGAAACCCTAATAGTACCTAAGTGATTAGTGCCAATTAAGGGATGAACCCTAATTGCTTATAAGATCAATGACTTGGTACACTATGTTAATCATAGTAGTATGTACTTGATGGAAGGGTTGATATGACCTAATCAAGTTGAGATGATGATAGCATGAATTCATATATGAATATGATTCATGTGGTGATTAAGGGTATGATCCTTAAAGTAGAGAGATCATGAAACCCTAATCATGAACATAAACCCTAATCGACAGGGTTATTGTGTTCTAACCCTAATTGAGGGCAATTCTAAATGAAACCCTAATTGAGGGTGTATCCTTGTGAAACCCTAGTTGAAGGTGTATCTATGTGAAGCCTAATCCTAATAATGGAATAGTAGCTGATATCCTGAAAAAGGAAGTATCTAATGTGGTTGTTTATAGGCAACTTTATAATAAAACAATGCCTTAAACTAAGATAATTCCATATCATGTGAGATAGTTGGACAATTATAATGTGTGGCCTATGCATTATATGCTAAGGGAGAGTATTTGGTGATGGAATGTATTAAGAGGGGAAATACCTTAATACAGGATAAAGTTGGTTAACTCAAGAGGGTCTGAAATGATGAGAAAATGATACATCAAGATATGATGGTTATCACATTCAAAACTTCAGGGTTTATATAACTTGATATACTCCAAATCCAAATAATTGGGTAAGAAATATATGAAGTGTGTTATGCAACTATTACAATGAAATGTAATGAGTTGTTGCACTTGATGAGTGTTAAATAATGCACCTTGAAAATGGGGTTAAGCCCAAATGATGAGTATGATGTAGTCATACCATGATGAGGATGAGAAATGAACTCATTCCTTGAACTAATGATCATTAATGTTATATGATGAGACTAATGATCTTGAATAAATATTTATGACATCTTTGAATAAGTTGTTGCCTAGTGAGAGGTGACAAGATGTGAATGGCCTTGTGAGCCATGTGAATAAGTTGTTGCCTAGTAAGAGGTGACAAGATGTGCAGTGGCCTAATGAGCCATGTGTGATGCTTGGGTAACAAGTATCATGTATACCTTGGTCAGATGACCTGAAGGTGATAGTTACCTAATAAATGGTAATGATGCTAAATGATGAGTGAAGGGTTTGAATACCCATAACCATATGATTATGGTGATGAGAATGTGAAGGGATGAGAATTCCCAATATTGAAATGAGGGATTGAGTTCCTAGGGTCTTTGAAAGACTGATAAATATCTGATGAAAGTAGTACATGTCTCTTTATAGCATTGTTGTAATAAGTTATGTTTGAGAACTTGGCTGATGCTAAAAGAATATGAGAATGTACTTAATAAATCAAGTGAAATCTATTCATGTAGTGCTCTGACCATAGATCAATCATCGTCAGGAATAGGTGATGGTGAAACGGGTGCCCGCGGCAAAACCCGAAGCACATATTTTGAATATGTGGGGGTAAATGGGCAAAAACATCCTTACGTCCTCTTGAAGAGATTGTTGGAAGGTAAACAAGAAACCTCTCAATCCTTCATGAATATGTCGGGATGGATGTATCACGAATCTCTCGATGATTGGGTTAGATGGTGTACACATCTCCCAATGATACTTAATGTCGGATCGAGGAGATAAACAAGAAATCTCTTGATTGGCGATGAGAGTGCAGTTGACGCTGTAACTCGATAGAGAAGGTGCTAGTATACCCTGGCTAGCTAGTTAGCAGAGACACAAGATGTCCTGCATGTGGTCTCGTACTGACCGAGATGGATGAGGTCTTGGAGTACGGCTCTTCCATTCACCTATGTATGGTACCGATTTCGACTCCTAGCAGTGGTCGGTTGGAGTATGAGCGGTATACCTCATCTCCTCAGAGCATAAGTGTGATTGTAAAATGTAATCAGTCATATAGCATGTTTGATTAAGGATTGAATACGGAGATTCATTGGCTGATGTTGCATTTCTTTGTGAATTCCTTAGTAGATAAATGTTAATTATGTTTCTTTATATTCTCTGCAAGGTAGACAGATGAATTACTTATCTACCATGGGTAGATGCAATGAACTCCTTGAGAATGGAGATTATCTTATTCTGTTCTATGATGAATAATTTTGCTTGATAATGTAAAAGTAACCCCTACTCAGTTTTAATTTAATAAACTACAATAACAATGTTTTTGGCAGAGAGTTATATCTCTCGTTGGGGCAATTTTCAATTGTCTCACCCCCGTGGGAAACATTTTTAGGTATGCATGGGAGGCAAAGCAGAAATCCTAGAACAAGGAAAGAGCAACAACAACAGCAACATCAGGGATAGCAATAAGATCTCAGGTGGAGATATTGTCTGTCTAGTCATATAGATAGTAGTCCTATGTGTCGTCTCTGTACTCTCAGGTCCTCGGAGTTTTTAGTCAGTGTCTTATGAATCAATATGAGGTTTTGGCTTGATGCCTCGAGATTCATATATTGTCTGTATATAATGTTTATAAGACAGTTGATGTTGTAATCTTTGAGAAGGAATGGTACAGGTTGTGTACTTGTGAACCAGGATGAATTTGAAATACTTTGGTTTTTGGTTAAAGAGTTTTCCTGTGAATGGATCTCTTTGAAAAAGTTTTAATTTTCAGTGATTTTTAGTAATCCGCTGCAAATAATTCGCTTCCGCATTAGTTAATCATGTTTTCGCGAGACGGTCGCCACACATTGCATGTGCCATCAACTAGTAATTGCTACTTCACCTTGAGGTAATGTCATTAGACCTCTCTCATCCATAAGAGAGTTCCACTAGTTGATCTTATTGTTTGATTCTTCTACCATAGAAGGAACCAACAACAAACAACAAATGGGATGACATCAACATGTGGAATGATATCAATGACCTTCCCCGGGGCCTCTATTTTAGGTGTCAATGTCATGTGTTTTAAACTAGTAATCCTTGTAAAATGTCTAATAGTGTTTATTGTTGAACAAAGGGAACCATCTTCTTTCCTCTTGGATTAAACTCCTATTAGGATTGGCAACACACATGACCAACTTCTAATAAGTGCAAATCTAATAGGAAATAGGATTGAAACCTTCCTATTCCAACACATATCCTTGATGTTAGGGAGATAAAGGTGAGGTGAAACTCAACCCTCATTATTGTCAAAATCTCTCAGTAGAGTATTGAGAGATAACACATAATCCCTCACCCTCCTTATAAATACTATAAGGCTTGATAGGTGTTGGGTTATAGGGGAGACAGAGAAGGCAGCGGAAACAAAAAAATTTCTTCTCCCAAACCCAGAATAAAGGAATCGCATCAATGTCTATATATAATAGGAAGGATGGTTTGTAGAGGCGTACCTTGTCCCGAGGCTTGCTAGGCGACGTTACGTCGCGACTTGCGCAGTCTTCACCTCCGGTCTTGGACGGTGTTTGTGCAGCTCCTGGTCTCACCGAGACTGTCGGGATTGACAACTATCCTCTGAGCGGCAGAAGTCTCCCATCTCTACAGTCATCTACACGGACTGCCTAGAACTCTGATCTCCTTGTCCCATAAGGAATCGGAAGGAGTTGCATCCTCCTGTCAGCATACTAGTCACCGACACACTCTCATGCCACTAGTCACTTTTCTACAGTTGTCTTTCCCTTATTGTGCCTCCCTTATCGGGTAACACTTGCTCGGGCTCTCTCGGTTACCAAAACCAGAGAGAATGACAACTTTGCAAAGCAACTGGTGTTCTGAGTTGTACTTTGAGAAGCCCCCAATACCCCTATATATAGGAGGGTCATGGGACAGGGTTCTCTACCCCGGGAAATGCGGGATTAAAGCAGGAGTAGAAGGGTTTGAGATTTTCCACAAAACAACCAACTGCGCCAGCGGAACTGATCGTTTCAACCCTGAAACGATCGGTTGGTGACCTCAACCGATCGGTTCACTGAACCAATCGTTTGGGGCATCTGAGCCGATCGGTTCATGCTTGAGCCAATCAGTTCATGCTCCTGGTCCAACTCAAATCGACTTTCCATGTATGTTTCCGACTAATCAAATATTAGTCCTTGTTCAAATCAAATTTGTACAAGTGAAACAAATATGTTGTTGCAAAAAGAGTCTTCTGACTTTCCAAACAATCTCGGTTGGTCACATGAATCGATCGGTTCAACAATTGAGCCGATCGTTTCATTGACACATGAGCCGATCGACTCACCACTTGAGCCGATCGATTCACCAACCTGAGCTGATCGGTTGGAAGTGCAGACTGTGTAAAATCAGTCAATTGCAGTTTCAATCAATCTGATACTCTAATCAATTGGTCCAACACCTTGAACACTATGATTTTGAGCTATCAATCAACTGAGTGTTTAATTGAACTACTAAATTCCTTTAGTAATCAATCTAAACATCATTTGTGGATAAACTCCTCTTCCAGGTTAAATCCTATGTGTGTGACCCTGCATGTCCATTTCACGTTGGCAGTGAAAGTCCATAACACTTATGACTTCACAAGCAAAGAGTGGTTCCTAGTCGCACATCAGTGCTACCCAAGTGAAATAGAAAGTTGGAGAACAACTTTCAATCCTACAATCTGTATATGGTGTTACAGTGAATGTATAATTCCTTTGTCACTAATGTCCTGAATGAACTCAAGGCATGGTACAATCATCCTTTCAATGCTCATCCATTTCCTTGATCTCAGAGCAGACTGGGTGAGATGTGTGTGACATCAATATCACATATTGATTCACACATGCATGTGCATGCCTTTCTCAATCCTACTCATCAAGTGGCCATGGACATCAAACTCCCTTAAGAGGGACAAATCCCATATCTATCACTCACCCCTCAAAAGCCCCATGTGTCAAAGTCACCCAATCATCACCTTTATAACAACCCATGTTTCAGGACTGCGTTTGATGATGTCAAAGTGTACCCAACGACATGTGTCGAGTGTAGTGATTTCAGGTCGAAGAATCACACTCACCACCATCACTGTGAGAGCTGACTGTTACTACCAAATCATGGTTCCATGTGTCACTCTCACGGTGGGTCTGTTCGGTACACTTGTTCTCTAACAAGTACCTATGTGCTTGGTTTGATATCACTATATCATGACTAATGAGATTCTGTCATCAACCAACGCACAATCTAGTCTTTAGTGTTATTGATGTCTATGGTTATTTCCATAATAACAACTGACTAGGGACTAAACAAGAATGCATACTCTTAACATTCGTATGATCTCATCATTTAGGTCCTCAACCCAAAAGCATACATCATCGAGTAAAACAATTCTTTATACATCTATCATGTTACACTATCATCTCAGAAACAGTTAAAATATATAGATAGGAAATTACCTTTATTATTATTCAAATCATTTACAAAGTATCCCATTACAATCATCACATGACTTGCTCTATGGGCATACATACCAACAAACTCCCACTTGCACTTAGAGCCAGTCACCTAGGAACCTCAGTCCTTGTGACCTAGCATGAACATCATGCTTCTGCTGAGAAAGGGCCTTAGTCAGTGGATTAGCTATGTTGTCTTTAGTTGGTACTTTGCAAATCTTCACATCTCCTCATTGTACGATCTCTTGCATGAGATGGAAGCGCCGTAGTATGTGCTTGGACCGCTGATGTGATCTGGGCTCCTTAGCTTGAGCAATAGATCCATTATTGTCACAATAAAGCTCAATTACATCACATCTACCGGGAACTACACCAAGTTCAGTGACGAACTTCCTGATCCACACAGCCTCCTTTGCTGCATGTGAAGCAACAATATACTCGGCATATGTAGTAGAATCGGCAACTGTTTCTTGCTTGGAACTCTTCCAGCTCACAGCTCCATTGTTTAGGCAAAATACAAATCCTAACTGTGATCTATAATCATCTTTGTCAGTTTGGAAGCTTGCATCAGTGTAACCTCTTACAACCAGTTCTTCCTCGCCGCCGTATACAAGGAATTGATCCTTAGTCCTTCGCAAGTACTTGAGGATGTTCTTTACGGCTGTCTAGTGAGCATCCCCAGGATCTGACTGGTACCTGCTCATCATGATGAGGGCATACGAGACATCTGGGCATGTGTACAACATAGCGTACATGATGGATCCGATGGTTGATGCATATGGGATCCCATTCATATGCTCCCTCTCTTTACAAGATTGGGGACATTGAGCTCTGGAGATGGTGACTCCATGTAGCATGGGGATGTTGCCTCTCTTTGAGTTCTCCATGCTGAACTGCTTCAACACTTTGTCAATGTACATGCTTTGACTTAGTCCAAGAAGCCTTTTAGATCTATCTCTATAGATCTTAATACCAAGAATGTAGGACGCTTCTCCTAAGTCCTTCATTGAGAAAGTATTCCCAAGCCAAGTATTTACCTTCTCTAAGGCTGTGACATCATTCTCCATCAATAGTATGTCATCCACATACAATATGAGGAATGTGGTTGTGCTCCCACTAACCTTCTTGTACACACAAGGTTCATCTTCATTTTGAATGAAGCCAAACACTTTGACTTCCTCATCAAATCGAAGATTCCAACTCTGAGATGCTTGTTTCAATCCATAGATTGACCTTTGCAGCTTACAGACTTTATTGGCATTCTTTGGATCTACAAAACCTTCAGGTTGTGTCATGTACACATCCTCATTTATATTCCCATTAAGGAATGTGGTTTTAACATCCATTTGGAAATCTCATAGCCATAGTAAGCCATAATAGCAAGCATAATCATGATGGACTTAATCATAGCAACTGGAGAAAAAGTTTCGTCATAGTCAACACCTTGAACTTGTCGGAAACCCTTTGCAACCAATCTGCCTTTATAAGTTTGCACATTGCCATCCATGTCGGTCTTCTTCTTGAAAACCCACTTGCACCCTATGGGTTTTACCCCTTCAGGTGGTTCTACCAAAGTCCATACTTTGTTGGAGTATATGGATTCCATCTCGGATTTCATGGCCTCAAGCCATTTCTTAGAATCTGGTCCCTTCATAGCCTCTAGATAGGTAGTTGGATCATCATCTATGATCAACTCACCGCCTTCCTGAGTCACAAGGTATCCAAACTTCTCAGGTTCAAGGTGTGTCCTACTAGATCTACGAGGTCCTTGTATTACTTGAGGAGACTGAGATTCCACAACACCTTTTGAATCTCTATGTTCCTCTTGTACATCTATTGGTTCAATGTTTTCTTGTTGGGCTTGAACCTCTTCAAGCTATATTTTCCTCCCACTGTTTCCTCTAGAAATAAATTCCTTTTCTAGGAACACAGCTATCCTAGCAACAAACACTTTGTTGTCAGTAGGGTGGTATAAATAATATCCCCTTGTTTCCTTGGGGTATCCAACAAAATAACATTTATCAGACTTGGGCCCAAGCTTATCAGGAAACATTTTCCTGATGTAAGCCTCACAACCCCAAATCTTAATAAAAGACAAATCGGGACGCTTCCCATGCCATATCTCATATGGTGTCTTTTGAACCGATTTAGATGGTACTTGGTTAAGTGTAAACGCGGCGGTTTCAAGAGCATAACCCCAGAAGGAAATTGGAAGACCAGCAAAACTCATCATTGATCGCACCATATCCAGTAAAGTGTGATTCCTTCTTTCAGACACACCGTTATGATGTGGTGTTCCAGGCACAATCCATTGTGATACAATACCACGGGCTCGCAGAAGGTCCTCAAACTCCTGGCTTAAGTATTCTCCATCTCGATCGGATCGAAGTGCTATAATACTTTTACCAAGTTGGTTCTGTACTTCATTCATGAAATCCTTGAACCTTTCAAGGGTTTCTGACTTATGTTTCATCAGGTACACATAGCCATACCTGCTGAAGTCATTAGTGAAGGTAATGAAGTACTGATACCCACCTCCGACATTAGTTTTAAAAGGCCCACATACATCAGTATGCATGAGTCCTAATAGATCACTAGCTCTCTCACCTTTACCTGAAAAGGGAGTCTTGGTCATCTTTCCCAACAAATAAGATTCACATGTCTCTATTGATTTATAATCGAAAGAGTCTATATAACCATTTTTATGGAGTCTAGAGATGTGCTTCTCATTTATGTGCCCTAGACGATAATGACAAAGATATATTTTGTTTGAGTTGTTGAGTTTTTGCCTTTTGGTGTTTACTTTGTATACACTTGTCTCTAGATCTATCAAGTATAGACCATAAGACATTGGGGCACTACCATAAAAGATCCCATCTTTTGAAGTAGAACACTTTCCATTCTTAATAAGAAATTCAAAATCATCCTTGTCCAAACAAGAAACGGAAATGATATTCCTATTTATGGCAGGTACATAATAGCAATTCTTCAACTCTATTGTTATCCCACTAGGTATAGTTAACTCATAGGTTCCTACGGTACTGACGACAACTCTTGCCCCATTGACAACACGTAGTTCAACCTCGCCTTTCCCCAAAGGCCTACTTCTTTTAAGATCCTTCACATTTGGACAAATGTGAGATCCACATACAGTATCAAGTACCCATGACAAAGAAGTAGTAAAGTTAATTTCTATCACGTATACACCAGAAGTAGAGATCTCTATCTCTCGCTTCTTCTTCCATTGTTCCTTCCATCCTCTCCATGTTTTGAGCACAGAAGATTTTGACATTGGTTTGGTGAGAGAACCCTTCTCTCCCTCACCTTTGTGCTTAGACTTTGTTCCATTGATCTCCATCAATGAACTATCCTTCTTCTTAAGCGCACATAGAGTGGATTCAAAGGCTACCGGTATTTTTGGATTGTGCAAAACACTTCTCACAATCCCCAATCAGTTATGGAATTTATTCTCAATTAATTTGCCCATTTTTAAAGATGATTCTTTTGCCATTCTACAAAAGAAAATTGCATGTGTCAAAACTCATTTTGATTTGATTTGATTTGAATAAAATTTGATAGTAGTTAATTAGGCCTTTAATTAATTACCGCTCCCACTATTTTGATTCAAATTGATAGCCCTCACCATCAATTAGGAAGATTGCAGCGTACAATCTCATAGTGGGTCAAGATCTTGAAATCCTCTGAGTCATGGACCAGCTAGGGCTTTCACCCACAACTCAAATCTTCCAAGTAGGAAACTTTTGCCAATTGCATCATATGCAACTCTTGAAAGATGTCATGCACAACTCCTTGCCATGATCACCTCCATGCCTCAAGGTGCTAGATCCTATCTAGGTCACCTTGTTAAGTCCGACCCAAAGCCAACACAATGAATATGCACCCTGCTAGGGAAGACCCACATATCCATCCTTCACGCTTCCACGAGATAGACGGTGTACCACGCTAGGGCGTGCCCACACTTGGCCGATCAAGCTTTTCACGTGTGTCACATTTGGAAGGCATCTAAAACTTTAATATTTAATGAGGGATTTAGTTTTTATAGGTACATATCCAATAACCACAATATAGTAAGTATCATATACATGTTATATCCCACAGAAAACATGTGAAATGATAAAAGCAATGATTATGACCATCCTAATGTGATTCCTCAAGCCAAGAGGAAACACGGTCATCTAGGTCCACATCACATGCAACATGTGTAAGATGAACTTTGTGTTTTGCCTTTCTGGGTTTGATCAACTCATCTTCATGATTGATCTGCTTGCCATCAGGCCGGTCGGTTGGGTGCCACCAGCTGATCGACTGGCGCCTCCAGCCGATCGGTTCACTAGTCGTCATGCATCTCCTCAGGCCGCCACCCGCTTGTCTTGCTCCTCAAACTGGTCATCAAAAAGTCCGCCGTTCTTTGACATAACAGTAAATAAAAATCTATCCTATTTTACATTTGAAAAAGGAAACCCTAAGTTACATTGGGGGGGAGCAAAGGTAGGAAAGAAATCTCGAGTTATCTCAATTTTTATCAGGAATAGGAGATAGGGAATTTGTGTGCAGACCGAGATGCAAGCAACCACATTCAACCAAGCACACATACATAGGGTTTATTTGCCATAACCATGTTGTACATCCACCACAAAACTCATTTAAGGGTGACGCGTATCAAGTGCATTCATATTACATATCATATATGTATATAGGGATTTGTGGATTTAGGATTGGACATGCATAAAGCCAATTTTATTTGCATCGTATGCAATAAATAAAGGTGACAAACCAAAATCGATCACATCGATAATCCTAAAGTATAGAGCAGTTGACGTGGCTCTGATATCACTTTTGGGTTATAGGGAGACAGAGAAGGCAGCGGAAACAAAAAAAATTCTTCTCCCAAACCCAGAATAAAGGAATCGCGTCAACGTCTATACAAATACTTGTGTGTGAATTGAATATGAAGATTTGATTCAGTGTTGACAATGCATCCACATGGTGACCACTAGTCCATCCAAATTGGGATCATGTGTTCTGTTTCAAGGAGAATAAAGATAGATTGATTAATGATGTATAAGGATGTCATAAGGTGTCTCTAGAATAACAAGGTAGTGGAGTGACATACTACAATTGTGGATGTGAATATTGTTGTTTTCCTTTTTGACATGGTTATATCAAATGGTTGATTGTTATATACAAAGAGTTGTACTAGTTTCTACAAACATACATTGGGAGTGGATTTTAAGATTGATGAGACGTCATCCACCAAATTCCTCAGGGTTTCAAAATGTATATGATTGATATCACTCATGTCAACCCAAAGAACTCTAAATCCAATAATGTTGATATGGTTTTCAATAATTTTCAGACATGTATACACATGTAGTATGAGTTTATATTTTTGTGGGTGATGCACATAGTCTTTACCATATTTATGCCTATATAGTCACACTTATTTTCCCAAATTCTATATTTTCTTGAAGTTGTTTAATTATCCTAGTTAACTTTTTAAATATAATATACATTGATTCATGTGTTTTGATGTATATTTTGTGAGATTTGGTTCATTTGTAACCAATGATACCTTCAACATCAGCATCGGGACTCAAGAAGTCTAAGATGTGCCTTCACGTGGAGAGACATGACATGCACTATCCAAAGCACATTGTGTCCATGTCTAAGGATCAACCTCTTTATTCTAGCAAAGGAAAAGCCATGCTACATCTGGTGCCTGCCATGCTTAGACACAATGGTGACAGTCAATTTCAACATCAGAAAACACAACATGCTACCCTTAAGCATGGCATGCAACACCTTAGAGGAAATTGGCCAATTTGACTATGCCAATGTATGATGTGTCTAGCCAACGACACCTCATATTGTCTCGACAGTAAGTGCTCAAAAAGACCATTAGCATTGCATCTCAATCCTCTAAAACCCCAACTCTTAACAACCATTAGGAGACATGGCATGTCAGCACCCAAATATGACATGGTGTCTAAGATTTATACTGGAATATTAAGACCAAGAGAGAAGTTTTAAAGGGATATATCACATTTTCTAATGCTCCTAAAAGTTGGAAAAAGAAAGGGAGGTGACTCATAGGTGATTCCACACTAGAAGAGCTAAAAGGAAGAAAAGAAAAAGCCAAAAGGGGCAGTTTCTGTTGGGTTTTATGGCCTCATAGTAGGCAGCGGAAACAAAAATTTTACTGGCCATTAACCCATAACAGGAGATCGCATCAATGACTATGTAATGGGAAGGATGGTTTTAGCAAGATATACCTAGTCCTAGGGCTTGCCCAGTGACAATACCTTGCAGCCATGTGTGGTCTTCAACGCCATGTCTTGGTCGGTTTCTTTGCAGCTCCTGGTCTTTGCCATGCACTCTGGCCTCCACCATGGACTGTGGTTGACGTGTCCTCCTGAGCGGCAGACATCTCCCGCCTCTACAGATAGTCCACACAGACCACTTGGAACTCCTGACATCCTAGAAGAACTGGCAGGAAGGAAATGACCCTCATGTTGGTGTACTATCACCAACCTGCTCTCCCGAACTTAGACTTCTTTTCTGTAGTTGTCTTTCCCTCGATGTGCCTCCCTAGTCAGGTAGCACCTGCTCAAGTTCTCTCAGTTATTAGAACCAGAGAGGACAACAACTTTGTAGAGAAACTGATGTTCTGAGTTGTTTGTGTTATGAGAAGCCCTCTGTACCCCTCTATTTATAGTAGAGGGCAGGGTCAGGGTTCCTAGTCTGTTCGGGAGTAGAAGGATCCAAAAATTCCATGAATAAATTGCACTACGACAGGTGAACTGATTGTTTCACAACTGAAACGGTCGTTTGGCAAGATGAGCTGATCGATTCACTAGTGAACAGGTCAGTTAGGAGTGTGAACAGGTCGTTTCACTTCCCAAGCTTGCCCATAATTGACTTTCCTCAATCATTTCCAATTAATTCAAAGATTAATCCTTATTCCAATCAAATTGAATAAATGAAACGTGAAAGTTTTCCTCCAACCGAGCAAATCCCAATTTCCTCAGTTTGAAGGACTATGAATCACCTAGTTCCCCAAGTGAACTGGTTGTTTGGCACACACCAGCCAATTGTCTCACCTGGGTGAACCAGTTGGTTGGCAATCCTGACATTGACAATGCAGTCTCCAATCAACCTGACACTCTAACCAGCTAGTTCAACGCTTGAAATTGATAGTTCTTAGTATATTCAATCAATTGTATGTTTAATTGAGTACCTAAACACCTTTAGTCTCAATCTAAATATTATTTATGGACAAACTCCTCTTCCAGGGGTATCCTATATGTGTGACCATGTAGGTTCCAATTTACGTTGGCAGTGAATGTTCATAACAACTTATGACATCACAAGTAATGAGCGGAATCTAGCAACTCATCATTGCTACCCAAGTAACTCAGAAAGTTGGAGAACAACTTCAACCTACAATCTGTGATTAGTGTTATAGTTATCATGTATTTCCTTTGTCTTTGACATCCGGATTGAACTTGGGGTATGGAACATCATCCTCTTCAACATTCAATCCATATTCCTTGACCTAGGGCAGACTATTTGAGATGCATGTGAAATCACATATCATATATTGAATCACATGATTATGGCCATACAGTTCTCAGTCTCGCTTATCAAGGGGCCTTGGATATCATACTCCTTGTAGGAGGGACAAATCCCATCTCTATCACTCACAGTCTATCCCCATGTGTTAAAGTCACCTAACCATCACCTATATAACACCTGTGTTTCAGGAATGTGTTTGATGATGTCAAAGTGTACCCAATGACATGTGATGAGTGTAGTGATTTTAGGTCTAATAAACACTATCACCACTATCACTATGAGAGATGATTGTGAATACCATTCCATGGTATCCATGTATCACTCTCACAGTGGGTCTGTTTGATATACTGTTCTCTAACATATATTTGTGTGCTGGACTTGATATCACATATCATGACTAATGAGACTCTATCATCAGTCAACACACACTCTAGTCTTATGTATTACTGTTGTCTATTTTGCTTCCACAGTAATATCTGACTAGGGACATAACAAGAATGTATGTACTCTTATCATACATATGGTCTCATTGCTCAAGTCCTCAACTTGAAGACATATGTCATCAAGTCACATCATTCTTTAGACATCTATCATGTATGTGTCATCATCTCATGAGTGAGACAAACATAATAGATGGACTTACCTTTATCATTATCAAATCAAGTATCTAATGCCTCATCGCAATCATCATATGATTGGCTCTCTGGGCATACTATACCAATAGTTTCCTCATCTTCATGCTAAAGAAGCTTCTAGTACATCTCCTTTTTAAAGGAATTCTTCAATGCTTGTGTTGTATTATGTTTATCTTCTTCTTCAACTTTGTTTCTCCTTGTTCACTATGTGTATTGTAAAATATGGTTTACAATTGTAAATCAAATCTAGATATGGATAGATTTCATTGTGTTTGGCGCCTTTTGGCACATTTTGATCATGTGATGAACAAATTTAGATTTAATATATATTTTCTTATATGTTTTGGTATTTTCTCTTGAATGGTTATGAGAATCTCAACAAAGGTTTGTAAACTCCCCAAATATAGAATACCTATAAGGAATGCTAATTTAGTGGATAATAACTAGACATCTAATCACCTATAACATAATATCAAGTATGGATTACTACATTAATATTTCCTTGTACTTACTTAAAGGTTGGTAATTTTTTTTTCTATAAAGGTATTTAGGAAACTCTTACTTTATGCATGATTATAGTTGAAAGACATCAATATTGTAATAGTTGATTAATAGATGGAAGTCATAATAACACCTTTTATGAGATAGGAGAAAGAAATTAATTCAACATATTTTGTGAACGTTTAACGTATGATTGACGAGTGTCATGGAACTAGCAACATTTGTTTGACTAAATCTTGAGAAAGATTAATATTTAGCATTAGTTAATTTAAGACTAAATTACATCATTTATTTTCTTCATGAATCACTTAGTTAATTGATATTATGAAGAAACCATAAGCAATACTATTGTTGACCCATTCTATTGTGGGAATTTAGTGTATTGTTTGGCCTTTTATTATTGATTGCATGCACTCTCTATGTGAGACAAAATCATTTTTTGTGCCATTGTTGGGGAGTCAATTTATTTTTTGACAAATTCAAACCTAATATGTTTAGTTAATTAGTGATTTTGTAAGATCGATTTCATGAAATTGTTTGGTTCTTGTGTTCATAAAAAATCCTTTGATAACTATACTCCATTTTTCTTGTTTGGTAGGAACCATGAATGTTCAAACTTGTTCTAGTTGGGACTAATTTACAAAGACCCTATAGAACTCCAATGTTGTGTTAAGACAAAGCGACCATGAGCAAGAAGAACAAAGAAAAATAAATAGAAATTTGTCGCTACTTTAACATCAATAATGTCGGTTGAAAGAGCATTGCTTGACGACACCCGACCCCATCATAATGAGGTATTTAGTTAGGAAATTGTGTGACCCATTATAAATCTTGCTTACTTAAAACTAGACCCAGTCTCATCGATTGTCATGATTGGAAAATTAAGATTCAAATCTTCATGTGGAGAAGTTCCTTAAGCTATGTGACATTATAAATATTAAAATATTGATAGATGATGTCATGTGTATTTGCCTTTTCTCATCAACTCTACCAACTTGACCCAAGGAACGGATGCAAGGCATGAAGAAAAAGTTCATTTCATACTTTGATGCCTCATTGACAACCATCATGGAAAAGTTGCTTCCTCCAAATAAGACCACTAATATCTTAAAGAAAATCTCCAGCTTTGAGAAAAAATGTAGAGGGTGAAAGTTGATACTTGGGAGAGGTACAAAGTGTTGGAATCTGGGGAGTGGAATGTGCAGTGGAATTTTCTTCTTCTTTTGAGTATCCTTGAAGAAGGATTTGTCTAATGCAACATAACCAGACTAGGGTCTACAAGTTTATACCTTATCGTGGAAGAGGTTCCATTGATTCAACTTGTAACATTTGATCTAGACTTAGACCCTCCAATATACACCTCTTTTGAATTTGACATGATCAACACTAAGAACTCCTTTTTGGTGTCATTGGCACTCTGGAAGTTGTCTCTGGATGCATGCAATAAACTATTTTTATGTGTCTACTCGTGAAAATCTATAGATGACTATCATATCGACAAATTGTCAGAATCCTTTACAAATTTGCACAGATCCCAAGGTCACATGAATGGATTTGTTGACCCCAAATTTGATCCCCAACTTGTCTCTAGTGGTTTTTACTATTCCCTCGTGGATGTTTGTGGTGGATCATGTTGTTCCACCCCCATATACCTTCACCTTGTTTTGTGTGCTCACTGTAGCTGATCACATCATTCCATAGTGTAGATCTTCTCCTTGGGTTGCGTGTCTAGCGTATCTTGGCATTCTAATCCCATGCTTGTAGTGGAAATTGATGCTCCCCATCACCTTGATTAGCATGCCGATGGTGAAACTCTTCTTCCCGAACGAATTCACTATGTAAACTTGTCTGCAAGGTATCCATCGAGTCCTTGAAGATGGTCAGAGTTGCTAGTATCCTCATATCCCTCTTTGTCTCGCTAAGTTTCTCTTAGGGTTTCTCAAACATTATAGGCAACAATGAGATGATTTGAGTGTGTGCCTTGAAGGCTCTCATATCATATATAGGAGTGGATACTTAGGGTTTCCTAAACCCTATTTGGCCAGGATATGGACTCCCTGACTTATGGAAACTTATTTCTTATCCTAGACTCCCTAACTTATGGAAACTTATTTCTTAAGTTTGGATACATATTTTATACATCATAAAAACTTACTTTTAGGCCTTTATATTATAACAATTACAATAAGGTTCAATTCACCATTTCTTCAAGCTATTTGTATGTGTCTGACCTTGTAGGCACTATACTATGTTGGAAATGGATTCATGAATAAATATTAAGATCCATAAGAAACGATCGGTGACTAGCTACACATCATTGTTACCCAAGTAGTAGGGTTATCCAGACAAGACTAAACATCAATGATTAGTGCTACCATGTTGTATAATCCTTTTGTCACATATATCCAGATTGAAATAGGGCATGGACATGTCATCCTCTTTATGTTCAATCTAAGTTCCTTGATATTGAAGTAGACTACAAATATATATGAGCTTAGCATGATATACTGACTCACATGGACATGCATTTCTCTAGTCTCACTTATCAAGGGACCTTGGATATTGCTCCAATTATATGGTAGATACAAATTCCTTATACATCACACATAATGCATAACATGATTCTCATCACACCCAAATGCTACCTTTATATCAACCTTATTCAAAATCACATTGGGTAATGTCAAATCATGATGATTATCATATACCATTGTAGTGACTTTAGGTTGAAGGAACACAACACCACTCTGGTTATGACTATCATATAATAATCTATATCACTTTCAAGGTGGGCATGTCCAGTACACTTGTTCTCTAACAAGTATCTATTTGTCTGACTTGGTATTCGATACTTGTGACCCATAAGACATGGTTATCAACCACTACACATATTAGTCTAGCATGTATTATTGTTGTCTATTCCTAAATAATACTTGACTAGGGATGTTTTAAGAATATTGTTTTTAACATCCATTAGGATCTCTTGTTCAAGTCACACACTTGAAGTCCCATGGATTTAAACCAATTTATCTAAGGACATTTATTATCTACATTAATATTGCATGAACTAAATGTACATCAGCAAATTGAAATCACCTTTATGAATTGAATCAAAAGTACAAAATATCCTTATAGCCATCATCTTCGACATGTACACTAATACAAAGATCTACTTCAGAGGTATCCGCAACACAAGTTGCCATATTGAACATAGATGAGCCTCTTATATGGTGGTTTATCATGTGATACCTAGTATTGATGCAGCCCATAGAGCATATTTCTTGACAAAGAATGCAAGTGAAGGCATAATATTGATCAAAACCATGTTCATGAACCAATATACTAGGGAATGCAATGTGGAAGCAACAACCATGATGTGGAGGCCATTTTATGCCTCAATGAAAATCTTGACAACCATCCAAGAAACCCAATGATATAAGTTTCAAATAAGTACAACAAGTGTGCAACTTTATGATGTCCCTCACTGTAAAATTAATTGGAAAGCCCCATCAACTGAATGTAGAAAAGAGCAGGTAAATTTTGTTGTAATTACCTTACAAATAATCATTTTTCAAATTCCCTCAGTCCATGGTGGAGGAATAGTCCCAATTTTGTTTGGAAGGACAATGATCAACAACACCAACACCAACAGTGCCAGATAGCCACCAATTTCAACCTGAGAACAATGATCATCTTGAAGACATTTCCTTTAAGTTCAAGAATGATGATTCAACACTTATTCCAAATGAGCATATCCTCAATCAATGGACTTAAGAACCAAATGTGACAACTATCATCGGTGAGGTGTAGCTCGGATGGCAAACAAATGGGATCTGTTATGAAGGGACATGGGTTTGACTCCCCAGTTGTGCATTTTAATAATGATATATTTTGTCATGTAGACTTGACCACTTTGTGAATTTATAATGTCCCCCCAGTGTGTGGGTAGATGAGAGTGGGGCTTAGAGTTTATATAGTTGGGGGAGGGGAGTCACCAAGTGTCTCATCTATGGGGGACAGTTCTCTTGTAAATCCCAAAAAATGGGACAACTGTCTTTAGTAATTTATGGACTCAAAAGCAATGAGGGAACCATTCTAGCAACAATAATGTGGAACCTTGTGGGCATGTTATTTCCATAACGGGTCAAATATGGAACCAAGTTGGCAAAGAGGATGATCTAAATAAATAAACCATAAAAGTGATCTTACTAGATGTTTTTGACAAATTATTCCCTAAGAAAATTGAAGATTTTAAAGGAAAGGATAACTACATTAAACTAGAAAAAAAGGCTACCCTATGTGTCCTCATTTGAGAGATAAGGAAATGCAACCGCCTATGCGATTTCCTACCACCATCTTCTAGAAATAGGAGATGGAAGAAGGAATTTCTCTAGAAAGTACATTACATTAGAGTCTAACTAGTGATGGAAAGTGTTGGGAAATATGGTACAGAGTAGATAGTGGAATTTACAATTTTATCACCATATTCCCCATAAATAGTAAATCGTGTCAATAACTATAATGTAGGAAGGATGGTTTATGGGATACACCTGGTCCTGGAGCAAGTCCAACAACAATCCTCGTCGTTGTAGATGTGCAACTCTGAATCCTAGTTGCACTGGGACACATCTAACTGTTGTGCCTTCTGGTCTACACCATGGACTGCAGTCATGAACATCGTCTTCTACAACAGCTCCTCTTGTTATGGATTGCTGGTTAACATTATCCTCCAAGCAGCAAACAATAGCTTCACGCCTCTATGGTAGTCCACACAGACCACCTAGAAGTTTTTTCATTCTATTGGATCGGACAAGAATGAGTTGTCCCTATCTATCGGTATACTAGTCACCAACTTGCTCTCCTACAACGACAACTCTCAGTTGTTCTCTCCTGTGGTTATCCCTCCCTAGTCAGGTAGGACTTGCCTGGGTTCTCGTGGTTACCACAACCAGAGAGGACAACAATTGTCACATGAACTGATTCTCAGTTGTCTGTGTTGTATTCTGGGAAGCCCCCAGTGCCCCTCTATTTATAATAGAGGCTAGGATTAAGGTTCCAACTGCTATCCAATACGGGATTAATGTGCAGGAGTGGAAAGGACCAACATAACTCGATTTTTTGCAACAATTCTGGAAATTGCACATCTTGCGACAGCTGAAATGGTCATTTGGCAAAGCCAGAAGGTTGTTTGGCATGTAATACGGTCATCTCTCACTGCAAGATGGTCGTTTCACAGTTTCTAGTTGTACGCAAATTTGGCAAATCGATTCCCATCAATGCTAGACATTGATTTCCTTGTGCAACAAGTATTGCTCAAGCAAAACAAATAGGGAAACAACTTGAACCTTCCCCGACCGAACTAAACCATCTTGGCCATGTGAGACGGTCATCTTGGTTCACCCAAATGGTCATCTAGTGATCCGAGTCAAGCCCGTTTGGACGGGTCGGTTCGTTCTATTGCCAATTTCAACTCACAACCATGCTTGACACCCAGACACCCATCTCAACCCTTGAGATGGCCATTTGGCACTTCCAGACGGTCGTCTCAACACTTGAGATGGGTGTTTGGCAGTCTTGTCAGCCTATTTGTTGCCTAAATCGAATGCCTAAACATTTTAGCACCTAATTCAACTATCATTTGAGATCTTAACTCCTCTTTTAGGTAAAGACCTATGTGTGTGACCCTATAGGTCCCATATTACATTGGCAGTGAATGTCCATAACAACTTATGACATCACAAGCAAAGAGTGGTGCCTAGTCACACATCATTGCTACCCAAGTAAATGGAAAGTTGGGGAACAACTTCAACCTACAATCTGTATATGGTGTTACAGTGTTTGTATAGTTCCTTTATCACTAATGTCCAGATTGAAATAGAGGCATGGAGCAGTCACCCTCATTATTATTTAATCTTGTTTCTTGAACCAAGAGCAGACTGTCTAAGATATATGTAAGCTCAATATCACATATTGACTCACATGTGTATGGTCATGCTTTTCTTAGTCTTGCTTATCAAGAGGCCTAGGACATCACACTCTAGTAGGAGGTACAAATCCCATGTTTGTCACTCACAGTCAATCCCCATGTATCAAAGACACATAATCATCACCATCATAACAACCCATGTTTCAGGACTGCGTTTGATGATGTCAAAGTGTACCCAATGACATGTGTTGAGTGCAATGATTTCAGGTCTAAGAACCACAACAACCACCATCACTTTGAAAGCTGACTATGACTTCCATGAAGATGGCTTCCATGTGTTAGTATCATGGCAGGTTTGCCCGATACACTATTCTCTAACATGGATCTGTGTGCGTGGTTTGATATAGCCATATCATGACCAATGAGACTCACTCATCAACCAACTCACACTCTGATCTTATGTGTTATTGTTGTCTATAAACCTTCAATGATAACAAGCGATCAAGGACATAATGAGAATATGTATATGTACTCTTAACATTCATATTATCTCATTTCCCAAGTCTAATACTTGAAGACATACGTCATTGAGTAATATAATTTTCTAGACATTTATAACGTTACATCATTATCTTATAACTAAATTAAACACGATAATTGGAAGTTTGTCTTTTATTAATAATCAAATCACTTTTACATGATATGCCATTACAATCATCAAATGATTGTCTCTCTGGGCATACATAACCAACAGACTCCCACTTACACTTAGAGCCAATCATCCACAAATCTTATTCCAAGTGATCTAACATGACCATTATGCTTCTGTTGTGAAAGTTCCTTTGTCAAGGGATCAACAACATTGCTCTCAGTTGGAACTTTGCAAATCTTCACATCTCCACATTGTACAATTTCTCATATGAGATGGAACTGCCTTTGTATATGCTTTGAGCGCTGATGCGGTCTGGGTTCCTTAGCTTGTGCAATAGCTCCATTGTTGTCACAATATATCTTGATTTCTTCGCCGATGCTAGGAATGACCCCAAGTTCTATGATGAACTTCTTGATCCATACAACCTCCTTTGCTTCACTTCATGCAGCAATATACTCGATCTTTGTTGTAGAATCGACAATTATTTCTTTCTTGGAACTCTTCCAGCTTACAACTCCATTGTTAAGGCAAAACATGAATCCCGATTGTGATTTGTAATAATCTTGATCAGTCTGGAAGCTTGCATCAGTGTAACCTTTTACCACCAACTATTCCTCTCTGTCGTAGACCAAGAACTGATCCTTAGTCCTTCTCAAGTACTTGAGGATGTTCTTCACGGCTAACTAGTGAGCATCACCTGGATCTGAATAATATCTACTCGGCATGCTCAAGGCATACGAGACGTTTGGACGGGTACATAACATTGCATACATGATTGATCCAATTGTCGAGGCATATGGAATCACACTCATGTGTTCCATTTCTTCACAAGAACTTGGACATTGAGATCTAGAGATGGGGATACCACGACATAGGTAGGTTTCCTCTCTTTGAGTTCTCCATGCTATACCACTTCAACACTTTTTCAATTTATGTGCTCTGACTTAGTCCGAGAAGTCTTCTGGATCTATCTCTATAGATCTTTATCGCCAAGATGTAGGATGCTTCTCCCAAGTATTTCATAGAGAATATATTTCCAAGACAAGTCCTTACCTTTTGTAAAGTAGGGATGACATTCCCCATCAATAGTATGCCATCTACATACAATATGAGGAATGTCACTATGCTACCACTAACCTTCTTGTACACACAAGGTTCATCTTCATTTTGAGCAAACCCAAACCCTTTGACTGTCTCATTAAAACAAAGATTCCAGCTCTGAGATGTTTGCTTCAATCCATAGATTGACCTTTATAGCTCACATACTTTATTGGCAAACTTTGGATCTATAAACCCCTCAAGTTGTGTCATTTAACATCCTTAATAAGATTCCCATTAAGGAATACAATTTTAACACCCATTTGCCAAATCTCATAGTCATGATAAGCTATAATATAAAGCATGATCATGATGGATTTAACCATGGACATTGGAGAAAAGGTTTCATTATAGTCAACACCTTGAACTTATCTGAAACCCTTTGCAACCAATCTGCCCTTATAGGTTTGGACCTTTCCATCCATATCAGTCTTCTTCTTGAAGACCCATTTGCACCCTATGGATTTTACCCCTTCATGTGGATCCATCAAAGTCCATACTTTTTTGGCATACATTGATTCCATCTAAGATCTCATGGCCTCAAGCCATTTCTCAGACTTTGGTCCCTAAATAGCATCTTTATAGGATATTGTCTCATCATCTATGACCAATTTACTGCCTTCCTGAGTCACAAGATATCCAAATCTCTCATGTTCAAGGTGTGTCCTATTAGATCTACATGGTTCCTATGTTGCCTGTGGAATTTGAGTCTCCACAACACTTTGTGATTCTCCTTGTTCCTTTGGTTCATCTATTGGTTCAATGTTTTCACTACTACAAAAAATGGTTTTTACAACAGTTCATTTTTCCATTTTACAACGGGTGTCAACTGTTGTATTAGATCGTGTGGTCTTATGGGGGGTTCTTTATACAACATGTGTTGTGCATGTTGTAATATATGTATTTTATACAACAATTAATACATGTTGTAGTTCATTGAACACACCTGTTGTAATAGGGGTGTTGTATATAACATGTTGAGACAAAAGGAAAATACATCTAGATACAAGGTTTCGAACTTGAGACCACTTGAAAGTAAGGAACATCTCAAACCGCTGAACCAATTTCATTTTATGCAACACATATATTCTTTGTTGTACATATACAACAAATGGCGTGTAAACCTGTTGTGTGATTGTAGTCTATTACAACGGGTAACTATTACAATAGGTGAAAGCCTGTTGTGTAATTATAGTATACTACAATGGGTAATAGTATGTTGTGTAATGATGGTCTATTACAACAGGTTAACATATGTGGCTATTACAACGGGTAGAGCATGTTGTGTAATTATGATCTTTTACAACGGGTTAGAGTATATTGTGTAATGATGGTCTATTACAACGGGTTAACATACATGCCTATTACAACGGGTTAGAGCATGTTGTATAATTATGATCTTTTACAACAGTTTAGAGTATGTTGTGTAATGATGATCTATTACAACAAGTTAGCATATGTGACTATTACAACGGGTTAGAGCATGTTGTGTAATTATGGTCTTTTACAACGGGTTTGAGTATGTTGTGATATTATAGTCTATTACAACAATTTAGCACCTGTTGTAGTATCACATATACTACAACGAGTTTGTCCCGTTGTATATAACTTGTGTTATATAAAATATATAATTCACAACACACAAATAGACTTGTTGTAAAAGATATGCTAACTACAACACAACCAACAGAACTGTTGTGTTTTTCCCATTGTAAAAAGCATTTTCTATAGTAGTGTTTCTTGTTGTTCTTAAACTTCTATGATTTCTACTTTCCTCCCACTGATTCCTTTGGAAATAAATTGTCTTTCAAGGACAACATATGTCCTGGCAACAAACACTTTGTTTCCAGATGGAGTATAAAAGTAGTATCCCCTTGTTTCTTTGGGATATCCAACAAAATAATATTTATCAGACTTAGGGCCAAGATTTTCAGGAAACATTTTTCTACATAAGCTTCACATCTCCAAATCTTCATAAAATACACATTGGGACATTTCCCATTTCATATCTCCTATGATGTCTTTTGAACCAATTTAGACGGTACACAGTTAAGTGTAAACGCAGTGGTTTCAAGAGCATATCCCCATAAGATAGTTGGAAGCTCAGCTAAACTCATCATAAATCACACCATATCTAGTAATGTGTGATTCCTTCTTTCTGATATACCATTATGTTGTGGTGTTCCAGGTGGAGTCCACTGAGATACAATCCCATGGGCTCTCAGAAGGTCCTCAAACTCTTAGATTAAGTATTCTCCACCTCGATTGGAATGAAGTGCCTTAATAATTTTGCCAATCTGGTTTTGTACTTCATTCATAAACTCTCTAGACTTTTTAAGAATTTCTGACTTGTGTCTCGTCAGGTAGACATAGCCATACCTACTAAAGTCATCGGTAAAGGTAATGAAGTACTTGTACCCACCTCTACCATCTATTCTAAAGGGGCCACATACATTGGTATGTATGATTCCTAATAGATCACTAGCCCTTTCACTCTTTCCAGTGAAGGGAGTCTTAGTCATCTTGCCCAACAAACAAAATTCACATGTCTCTATTGATTTGAAATAAAAAGAGTCAAGATAACCATCCTTATGGAGTCTAGATATGTGATTCTCATTTACGTACCCTAGACGACAATTCCAAATGTATGTTTTGTTTGAGTCATTGAGTTTTTTCCTTTTGATATTAACGTTATATACACATGTCTCTAGATCTATCAAGTATAGACCATAAGACATTGGAGCACTATCATAAAAGATCCCATCTTTACTAATAGAACATCTTCCATTCTTTATAAGAAATTCAATTCCTATCTTGTCCAAACAAGATACATATATGATGTTCCAATTAATGACATGTACGTAATAGCAATTCTATAACTCTATTACAAGCCCACTCGGTAGAGTTAACTAATAGGTTCCAACTGCAATGGCCGCAACTCTTGCGCCATTTGCAACACACAATTCAACCTCACCTTTCTCTTAAGGTCTACTTCTTTTCAGATCCTTCACATTTGAACAATTGTGTGATCCACATTTGGTATCAAGTACCCATGATGAAGAAGTAGTGAAGTTAATCTCTATAATGTATACCCCAGAAGTAGAGATATCTATCCCTTGCTTCATCTTCCTAGGTTCCCTTGTCCTTCTCCTTACTTTGAGTGCAGAAGATTTGGACTTTAGCTTAACCATGAAACACTTTTTTAGCTTTGCCTTTATCCTTGGACTCAACTCCGTTGATCGCCATAATGGATTTGTCCATCTTTATTTGTGCTTCAACATTTATCAAGATGTCAAGCAACTCTGACAATGGTCCAGCCATGTTGCTCAAGTGATAACACTCAATGAACCGGCTATATGGTTTAGGAAATGATTGTAAAATCATATCCGTGGCCAACTCTTGACCCAAAGGAAGTCCTAGTTTCTCAAAATGCTCCATATGCCTAATCATATTAATCACATGGGGCTCTACTAGATCTCCCTCTGTTAGTTTGCACTCAAATAGCGCCTTAGAGACATTATACCTTTCATGCTTATCATGTTGTGTATGCATCTCATAGTTCACACAACCTAGAATAAGGTTCTTGATGTTCACAACATCATTGACATCCATGTCAGCCTTAGGCGAATTTGGAGTGGATACTGGCTCTAGTATTTCAGGATCATGTAGAACACTTCTCAAGGTCCTGAACTAGTTATGGTAATAATTCTTGTTTAGTTTGTCCGAAAATGATGATATGTTTTCCATTTGATTCTACAAGAGATAAAATTTGCATTTGTCAAAAATCCTTTTGATTTGATTTGATTTGAAAATTTTGATGATATAATTAGGTCTTTAATTATTATTGCTCGCACTATTTTATTCAAATGGATAGCCCTCAATATCAATTCAGAATATTTTAGCGTACAATATTCTAGTGGGCCAAGATCCAAAATAATTCAACTATTACCCGACCTACACCAGTGTCCATAATCAGTTATCGAGGTAGGCAATAATGCCAATTGCATCATATACAACTCTTGGATAGATGATACGCACAATGCCTTTCCATGATCATTTGCATGCTTCTAGGCTTAGACTCTCTAAGAATCACTAGTTAAGTCTGACCCAAAAGCTGGTACGATAATAATGCACCCGCTATGGTGGAAACTACATTATACCATCACACTTCCATGAGATAGATGATGCACCACACTAGGCCATAAACTATGCTTGGTCGATCAAGCTTTCCATGTGTGCCACTTTTGAAAAGCATATAAGACTTAATATTTTAATTGAGGGAGTTTGTATATATACATATACTTTATCCAATCACCACATATATATAGTACGTATCATATACATGCTATATCCCACAATGTAAACATGCAATAAACAAAAATGATGGTTATGGCTAGTCCTAATGTAATCCCTTGGAGCCACAAGGGATTATGTCATCTATATATACATCACATGTAGAAACATGTCATTGATGAAGATCTGTGCTTGCCAATCTGGGTTTGATCGTTTCAACCCTTGAATTGATCAGCTCGCCTCCTAGCCGATTGTTAGGTCGTCCCATCAACCGTCTGGTCCTTTTGTCCACCATCGGCTGGCTCCTCCAGCTGATCGATCAGGCCCACCAGAAGATTAGTCCAGCTTATCCACCATATCCTCCAAGGTCCTTCAGTTGGTCGACTCATCTTTGGGACGCCATCATCTTCGTCATAATAGGAAAGTAAACTATCCTACTTTTACATGATTATAGAGAAACGTCGAGTTACATTCGAGGGGAGTAAAGGTAGAAGAGAATTAACTTTACATTGGGAAGATGAGATAGAGGCTCGATACCCAGATCGAGATAAAGGATAAACCAACCACATACAACCATGCACAGACGGTCATTTTGTTTCACCCAGACGGTCGTCTGGTGATCCGAGTCGAGCCCGTTTGGTCGGGTCAGTTTGTTCTATTGCCAATTTCAACTCACAACCAGGCTTGACACCCAGACGCCCGTCTCAGCCCTTGAGATAGACATTTGGTACTTCCAAATGATTGTATCAACACTTGAGATGGGTGTTGGTACTGTTGTCAGCCTATTTGTTGCCTAAATCACATGCCTAAACACTTTAGCACTTAATTCAACTATCATTCAAGATATGAACTCCTCTTCTAGGTTAAGACCTATGCGTGTGACCCTATAGGTCCCATACGTTGGTAGCGAATGTCTATAACAACTTATGACATCACAAGCAAATAGTGGTGCCTAGTCGCACATCATTTCTATCCAAGTAAATGGAAAGTTGGGGAACAAATTCAACCTACAATATGTGTATGGTGTTACAGTATATGCATAGTTCCTTTGTCACTGATGTAAAAATTGAACTAGAGGCATGGAGCAGTCACCCTCATTATCATTCAGTCTTGTTTCTTGAACCAAGAGCATACTGTCTAAGATATATGTAAGCTCAAAATCACATATTGACTCACATGCATATGGCCATGTTTTTCTCAATCTCGCTTATTAAGAGGCCTAGGACATCACAGTCCAGTAGGAGGGATAAATCCCATGTCTATCACTCATAGTCGATCCCCATGTGTCAAAGCCACTCAATCATCACTGTTATAACAACCCATGTTTCAGGACTGTGTTTGATGATGTCAAAGTGTACCGAATGACATGTGTTGATTGTAATGATTTCAGGTCTAAGAACTACAACCACCACCATCATTGTGAAAGTTGACTATGCCTTCCATGTGTTAGTATCACGATGGGCCTGTCTGATACACTATTCTCTAACATGTATCTATGTGCTTGGTTTGATATAGCCATATCATGACAAATGAGACTCAGTCATCAACCAACTCACACTCTGATATTATGTGTTATTACTATATATCAACCTTCCACGATAACAACCGATCAGGGACATAATGAGAATATGTATATGTACTCTTAACATTCGTATGATCTCATTTCTCAAGTCTAATACTTGAAGACATACGTCAGTGAGTAATATAATTCTCTAGACATTTATAGTGTTACATCATTATCTCATAACTGAATTAAATAGAATCTTGGCTTTTATTAATAATCAAATCATTTACATGATATGTCATTACAATCATCACATGATTGGCTCTCTGGGCATACATAACCAATAGAAAAAGGGATAAATTCCAAGGCATTATGCTTGCAACAATGGAAACCACATCAACTCTCTGACACCTTCCTGCCAAGTAATCAGGTCTTGGTGTTTTCTATGTATCAGGAGACCTAGGTAACATGCATTTTCCTACTATTTTATGTGAACAAGGATCTACCTAGAATTTTATGCCTATAATTGTGTCTACTGACCTCAATTTATATGGACCCAAGCAACTAAAGATAATTTTTGGATGGCTTTGTGCTCGTTGATTTTGTGATAATGGAAGACAAAGGGGTACAACCTAAGGAAACATCTTAGGATGCATGTTTCTAAAGAGTGCCTGAACTATAATTGATGTTAATAAATGTGAACTAAGTGTTGATATGTATGACAAGAGAAATACCTTATCAATGAATACTCCAAACTGAGACTATTCAATACACAAGATGCATGTGGGAGGAAAAGAAGTGACCTCCATGATGACCCTAATGATTAAAATATTCCTTTTGAGCCAAATTGAAAAGAAAGATAATGTCTGAATGAGGGTTAGTAAACCCAAGCACTCATGGGAGGTAACCTACATCTTTTCATTTGATTTGCATAATTTGATTTTAGGATTTGACTTCATATGTGCATATAAATATTTGTGTCTACGAAATCTTCAAGCTTATTCAAGAAGCATGCTAGGATACAATGTTGTGCTAAATACCATGCATGTACTTTTTAACAAAATTTGGCATAAGTTCACCTTATAACACGATGTAGAACACATCATGCACACATGCACATGTAAAAGAAAGAGGTATACTAGTTTTGCATAATATAAGAACAATGTTCCAAAAGTGACACAACATACCCAATTTTCCTTGTTGAATGTGAACTTCCAGAGGCCACACGTGTTGTGTGCAGTAGTTGGGATCATATGAAAGACAAAGATTAATGATATGTACTTATATATTTCACGTACCACCACATAGTGGCATGCACAAAAGTACTAAAAAAATTGAATACTTTGTACTAAAACACATTATGCGTGCATATATTCACATATCATAGCAATTTTTATGAAAACTCATCTACAAGGGTCTAATGTCAAACACAATGTTCTCACTCTATTGTATGTGGTGCCCTTATTATGGGAGTTCAAAAGTTTATAAGGGGTGAGTGCCCATTTTGGAAAACACACCATGCCCTTATCGACATGCCCAAACCCTATCCCTTGTAAATAATCAAGTTGACAAATTGGTACCACCATAGAGTCCTTCTATATCTTCATCCTTGCTGACAATTTCAACTGTGACCTGTGTTGAATCTTATTGATCCTCCATCTCATATGCAAGTAGCAGAAACAACACTTGACAACGTATCTACCCACCCAACTCTTATTGAGAGCTCCGAGAGGGAGTCATGTAGCCACTGATACCTTCTTCATTGCATGTGTCCCCATAAAAACCCATAGGAAGCCACTGTGTTCTCAATCCTTTCTCCCAAAAAAGTCCATCACCCAAATATTGCTTCACCAAAACCACTTTATAATGTTCTTACTCAAGCAAACATTGTGCATCGCCTCAAAATATGTCAAATCCTTCAAATAGAACACATCATGCTTGTGCTTTCACATGTAGTGCTTCCTATAAAAAAGTCACTGACCAATCTCTAGAGCATGATTTGTTTCATCCATCATGTGTTGTGCATCAACACAGGGGGGAACTACTCCATCAGAATACGATTCATTCACCTACCATCTTCACCATGATCCACGATAAGGGAGGAGGTAATTGTTGGTATGTATGCCCTGAGAGCCAATCATGGGATGATTGGTGGGATACATTAAGATTGATTTGATAAACATCAAAGGCAAGCTTCCAATTATTTCTGGTTCAGTCATATGAGATAGTGATAGAACATATTGAATGTCTAGAGAATGACAGTACTCAATGACGTATGCCTTCAGGTTCAGGACCTGGAAGATGGGATCATACATATGCTAAGAGTTTGTACATTCTTGTTATGTCCCTAGTCGGATGTCATTGTGGAAGGTAGATAGACAACAATGACACACAAGACTAGATTGTGGTGTTGGTTGATGACAGAATCTCATTAGTCATGATATAGAGATATCAAACCAAACACATAGGTACTTGTTAGAGAACAAGTGTACCAGACAGACCCACTGTGAGTTTGACACATGGAACCATGACATGGTAGTCACAGTCAGTACTCACAGTGATGGTGGTGAGTGTGATTCTTTGACCTGAAATCACTACACTCAACACATGTCGTTGGGCACACTTTGACATCATCAAACGTAGTCCTGAAACATGGGTTGTTATAAAGGTGATGATTGGGTGGCTTTGACACATGGGGCTTTTGAGGGGTGAGTGATAGATATGGGATTTGTCCCTCCTGAGGGAGTTTGATATCCAAGGCCACTTGATGAGTAGGATTGAAATAGGCATGTGCACGCATGTGTGAATCAATATGTGATATTGATGTCATACATATATCTTCCAATCTACTCTAAGATCAAGAAAGTGAATGAACATTGACAAGATGACTGTTCCATGCCTCGAGTTCATTTGGGATATCAATGAAAAAGGAATTATACATTTGCTGTAACACCATTCACGGATTGTAGGATTGAAAGTTGTTCTCCAACTTTCTACTTTCACTTGGGTAGCACTGATGTGTGACTAGGCACCTCTCTTTTCTTGTGAAGTCATAAGTGTTATGGACTTTCACTACCAACGTGAAATGGACCTACAGGGTCACACACATAGGATGTAACCTGGAAGAGGAGTTTTGTCCACAAACAATGTTTAGATTGATTACTAAAGGAGTTTAGTAGTTCAATTAAACACTCAATCGATTGATAGCTCAATGTCATAATGTTCAAGGTGTTGGACACATTGATTGGAGTATCAGATTGATTGAAATCGCAATTCACTGATTCTGCACAATCTGCACTCCCAACCGATCGGCACAGGTTGTGAGTCGATCGGCTCATGGACAGGGTAAAACGATTGCTTCAAGTGTTGAAACGATCGATTCAACTGGTGCAATCGAGCAAGTTGGGAAAGTAGGATTGGTTAGAATTTTCCTTGCATTTCACTTGCCCAATTTGATTGGAACAAGGATTGGTATTTGATACCAATTAGAAACAAAAGAAGGAAAGTCAATCGGGAACTGATCAGGACCACAAACTGACCGGTTCAGAAGTGAACCGACCAGCTCATGGGTCCCAACCGATCGGTTGAGGTGTCAACCGACCGGCTCAGGTCCCCAACCAACCGTTTTAGTTGTGAAACGATCGGTTCAGGTTGCGAGTTGGTTGTTTTGTGGAAAATCTCAAACCCTTCTACTCCTGCTTTTAGTCCCGCATTGCCCGGGATAGAGAACCATGTCCCATGACCCTCCTATATATATAGGGGTATTGGGGGCTTCTCAAAGTACAACTCAGTGCAACCAGTTGCTCTATAAAGTTGTCGTTCTCTCTGATTTTGGTAACCGAGAGAGCCCGAGCAAGTGCTACCCAGAAAGGGAGGCACAATAAGGGAAAGACAACTGCAGTTGCAATTGGTAGCAGGAGAGTGTGTTGGCGACTAGTACACTGACAGGAGGGTGCGACTCCTTCAAATTCCTTGTGGGACAAGGAGATTGGAGTTCCAGGTGGCCCGTGTGGACTACTTCAGAGGCGGGAGGTTTCTGCCGCTCAGGAGGACAACTGTCAATCCTGACAGTCCCGGTGAGACCAGGAGTCGTCAGTCCCGGTGCGACCAGGAGCTGCACAAACACCGTCCAAGACCGGAGGTGAAGACTGTGCAAGCCGCGAGGTATTGTCGCCGAGCAAGCCTCGGGACAAGGTATGATTCCACAAACCATCCTTTCCTATTGTATAGACGTTGACGCGTTTCCTTGTTCTGGGTTTGGGGGAGATTTTTTTTTTATTTCCGCTGCCTTCTCTGCGTCCCCTAAAACCCAACAGTGGAATCAGAGCCACGTCAACTGCTCTATACTTTGGGAATATCGATATGATCGATTTTGGTTTGTCACCTTTATTTATTGCATACGATGCGAATAAAACTGGCTTTATGCATGTCCAATCCTAAATCCACAAATCCTAATTACATATATGATATGTATTATTAATGCACTCGATACGCGTCACCCTTAAACGAGTTTTGTGGTGGATGTATAGCGTGGTTATGGCCAATAAATCCTATCTGTGTATGGTTGTATGTGGTTTCTTGCATCTCGGTCTGCGCACCGATCTTCCTTCTCCTATTCCTGATGTAACTCAAAATAATTCGAGATTTCTTTCCTACCTTTGCTCCCCTCAAATGTAACTCGAGGTTTCTCTTTTAAACAATGTAAAATAGGATAGATTTTATTTCCTGTTATGTCAAAGAATGGAGGACATCCTGACGACAGCTGAGACGATCAGTTCAAGGCGTGAACTGATCGGTTGATGTTCCAGACGATCGGTTCAAGGAGTGAACCGATCGGTTGATGACCAGTTCCAGGAGCGAGACGAGCGGGTGGCAGCCATGATGAGATGCACGACGACCAGGCGAACCGATCGGTTGGAGGAGCCAACTGATCGACTGGTGGCACCCAGACGACCATGCCAGGACGAGCAAGTCATTCATGTGATGAGTTGATCTACTCGAAAGGCAAAGCACAAAGTTCATATTGTACATGTTGCATGTGATGTAGACCTAGATGACCGTGATTCCTCTTGGCTCGAGGAATCACATTAGGATGGCCATAATCATCACTTTTATCATTTTGCATGTTTTCTGTGGGATATAGCATGTATATGATACATACTATGTATTGTGGTGATTGGATATGTATATGTATATAAAAACCAAATCCCTCATTAAATATTAAGTTTTAGATGCCTTCCAAATGCGACACACGTGAAAAGCTTGATCGACCAAGTGTGGGCACGCCCTAGCATGGTGCACCGTCTATCTCGTGGAAGCGTGAAGGATGAATGTGTGGGTCTGCCCTAGGAGGGTGCATATTCATCGTGTTTGCTTTGGGTTGGACTTAACAAGGTGACCTAGATAGGATCTAGCACCTTGAGGCATGGAGATGATCATGGCAAGGAGTTGCATATGACATCTTATCAAGAGTTGCATATGATGCAATTGGCAAGAGTTGCCTACCTAAGAGATCTAAGTTGTGGGTGACAGCCCTAGCTGGTCCATGACTTAGAGGATTTCAGGATCTTGCCCACTAGAAGGTTGTACGCTGCAATCTTCTGAATTGATGGTGAGGGCTATCAATTTGAACTAAAATAGTGGGAGCGATAATTAATTAAAGGCCTAATTATATCGTCAACTTTTCAAATCAATCAAACAAGTCAAAAGGAGTTTTGGACTAAAATTGCATATATTTCCTTTTGTACAATAAATGGTTAATAAAAAATAATCACTTTTCTTTGCGATCGGTCTTTGAGACAAACAAATTAAATGGGAATAATTCCACGACTGGTTAGGATGATGAGAAGTGTTCTCAAAGAGCGAAAGCTCCAAGTCCTAGTTATACCAGAACCAGATGAACTCGATCCCACCACATCAATGGCTGAAAGTATGCTTATGGAAGCATACTAAGGATGACATTGATGAGGAGTGCTTGAAGTTGTGTTCTCTGAACTATGAGTTGAAGAGACAACATGAGACATATGATGTCTCCAAGACATTGTCCTAGTATGTCATGACAGAAGGAGATCCAATAAGGTATTCACACACTCAATATGATTGGGTATGTGGAAATACCTGACTAAGAAGGATTCCCTCTGAGCCAAGAGTTGGCTATTGGTATGATACTGCAAATGTTGCGAGAATCATACAGTTCATGATAAACTATAGCATGAACGACTTTGACAAGTGTTGACAAAGTTGTTGGACATGTTGAGGACAGTAGAGGCAAATATGAAAAAAGACTAACCCTAATCTTTGATGAGATCAAAGAAAAGGTAATTCTTAAGGGCAAGGACAAGTGCAAAGCAAAGAAGTGTTCTGATGATAGCCAGCAATCCAAGCCGTCTTCATCCTCAAGGCACATGGGGAAAGGGTGTATGAGGGAATTGCCCTCTATATCTGGAAGAACAAAAGAAGATGAAGGAGGGGATGGCGATCTCCACCTAAGGTATCATGAAATGAACCGCTTCTTTATCTGAGGTATATGATACCAAGATATGGATCTATCATATATGATATGCAAGATCCGCAAAGAAGTGATGGCCTTTGTGAAAGGACCAAGAAAGAAGTACCCATCATTGGAGCAAGTGTTGCTGCCATAGATAGGAGTATCTTTCAGTTTATTTCAGCCTAAAGGGCACGAAATAGAGTTGAGAACTGCTATTTCATATTTGCCAATAGATAGAAACACTTTATTTTGCATATTGTATGACAATGATGGCAATTAATAAAGTTGATGTTTCAATCTTAAAGATATGATCTTTGTGGCAATGCCTTGTTTATCTTGTGGTATTTGATATGCATGAGATAAAATGATACCTAAAAGTTATAGATAACTCAAACAATCAAATTAGAATCAATCATGAGAAATTAATTTCTAGTTTCCATGTGATGGATAAATCTAGACTCTTTTGGTTAGAGAACAAGTAAGAGACATGAATATCTTGGACATGATTAATCAATCTTCATTAATGGCAGTGGGAGAATGATTATCCTATTAGGTATAATACATGTGACATATTTAAATACCTATTGGAACAAATGCTAATACTTCAAATGGTGTTTAGAGAAACACCAATATGAATATCTTGAAGTGTTCAAGATTATCATAGATGAAGTGCAAATTTGGTAAAGTGTTAATTCTTGATGAGATCAATGAATGAAATACTTGGACCAAATGTTTGAGGTCCTTATGAGTGATTATGATAGTGTATCATAGTGAACTCATGATTAAGGCATGGTGATGTATAAATCAAGAAGGAATCATATTCTAAGGAGTTAGAGAATGATTATAAAATAACTGAATTCTTCTTAATAAAAGAATACCCCACACTAATAAAGGACATTAAGAATCACAAGGAGTTGTAAGTTCTTATATCCTTAACAGATACACCTCAAATATCTATGTGATGAGTTGTTCATGTGATGAGTCAACTATCTAGATGAATATGAGGAACCGAATTTTGAGTTATGGTTTATGACCATTACATCCTAAATGACATCCATGTGAACCATAAGGTATGACCTTGATGGTAGCACCCATTGGATGAAATCCATAAGTGCAAATAAGTCTTAAGTGTTAAGACACATGGGTGACATTTTGAGAAGGATGATGCTTGTTGATTGTAACTTGATGACTAAGACATTTGGCATATGGATACTAAAACTGCATTCCTATGAGGAATAAAACAAGGATGTGTACGTGACACAACCTATAAGGTTTATGAATCCATTAATGCAAATGAAGTCTATAAGTTACAATGGACTAATCAATGTGATTGATTGAGTACAAGCAACTCAGAATTGGATCTTTACTTTGATGATATAGTCAAAGGGTTTGACTGATATGTCAAAGATAAAGAATGGATCTGTGATTTAGTGAGAGCGTATTCACATTCCACATGTTGATGTGAAATGGAAATGTTCTAGAATGGAAATCCAAAAATGGAAATTATCTTTAAGGAAGATAGAGACGTTTCCTATGTGATAGGAATAGATATCTATAGAGATAGTTCTCGAAAACCTCTTGACCTGAAAAGAGAAAGCATACATTGGCAATCTGTACTGAAGGGTTCAGCATGCACAGATTCAGTGGGAGAAAACTTGTCCATGTTACATGGAGTTAGTATCCTAAGGCCAAGTGTCCAATTCTTATGAAGAATGAGAACACTAAGAATAGATATGGATCTATCATGTATGTAATCATCCCATTATCTTGCATGTATAGACATGGCAAGAATAAAATGCATTCATCATTTTGTATATATGACATGACAATATGATATGCTCATCCTGATAACTCGTATGTGGGACATGATGAGTGGATGTCTGTCTACTTCCAGTAAGGGTTACTAGAATACCATGAGAACTTGATAAGTATTTGAGAAGTACTAGTTCTATGGAGATAAGGAAGAGTTCAATGTAAAGAGTTACATTGATGTGAACTTCCGAAAGGACAGAAAATTAATCGCAAAATATATATAGGATATATAAAAGTGAAAGTTTGTTGATAATTGGAAGTGTTCCAATAAAACCATTTAAAAGGAAATGCCGAGTATCTATGTGTTAGAGAACAACAATAGATACTATATGGATCTAGAAGTTTATAAGATGAACTTATAGATATTCCGCTCATTGATGACAAGTATGGAATCCTTGATCATGCAATGTGGCTAAAGGTTAGCAAAGGAATACTAGATCGCATATTACGACAACTCCATCTCATACGTGTGACGTACAATGAAGAGATGTGAGACATGTAATTTATACTAACTTTGGCAAGGTGTTGCCATTACTCACTATGTTCGCACTAGAGCACAGTAACATGTGGGACATGTTTGAAGATCACTATGAATATGATTCAAGGGTGATTGACTCGCAGTGCAAGTGGGAGTCTGTTGGTATGTATGCCCTGAGAGCCAATCATGGGATGATTGGTGGGATACATTAAGATTGATTTGATAAAAATCAAAGGCAAGCTTCCAATTCTTTCTAGTTCAGTCATATGAGATAGAGATAGAACATATTGAATGTCTAGAGAATGACAGTACTCAATGACGTATGCCTTCAGGTTCAGGACCTGGACGATGAGATCATACAGATGCTAAGAGTTTGTACATTCTTGTTATGTCCCTAGTCGGATGTCATTGTGGAAGGTAGATAGACAACAATGACACGCAAGACTAGATTGTGGTGTTGGTTGATGACAGAATCTCATTAGTCATGATATATAGATATCAAACCAAACACATAGGTACTTGTTAGAGAACAAGTGTACCGGACAGACCCACCGTGAGTTTGACACATGGAACCATGACATGGTAGTCACAGTCAGTACTCACAGTGATGGTGGTGAGTGTGATTCTTTGACCTGAAATCACTACACTCAACACATGTCGTTGGGCACACTTTGACATCATCAAACGCAGTCTTGAAACATGGGTTGTTATAAAGGTGATGATTGGGTGGCTTTGACACATGGGGATTTTGAGGGGTGAGTGATAGATATGGGATTTGTCCCTCCTGAGGGAGTTTGATATCCAAGGCCACTTGATGAGTAGGATTGAAATAGGCGTGCGCACGCATGTGTGAATCAATATGTGATATTGATGTCATACATATCTCTTCCAATCTACTCTGAGATCAAGAAAGTGAATGAACGTTGACAGGATGATTGTTCCATGCCTCGAGTTCATTCCGGATATCAGTGACAAAGGAATTATACATTCGTTGTAACACCATTCACAGATTGTAGGATTCAAATTTGTTCTCCAACTTTCTACTTTCACTTGGGTAGCACTGATGTGTGACTAGGCACTGCTCTTTGCTTGTGAAGTCAGAAGTGTTATGGACTTTCACTGCCAACGTGAAATGGACCTGCAGGGTCACACACATAGGATGTAACCTGGAAGAGGAGTTTTGTCCACAAAGAATGTTTAGATTGATTACTAAAGGAGTTTAGTAGTTCAATTAAACACTCAATTGATTGATAGCTCAATGTCAAAATGTTCAAGGCGTTGGACACATTGATTGGAGTATCTGATTGATTGAAATCGCAATTGACTGATTCTGCACAATCTGCACTCCCAACCGACCGGCTCATGTGATGAACCGATCGGCTCATGTGATGAACCGATCGGCTCAGCTTGGTGAACCGATCAGCTCAGGTTGTGAGTCGATCGACTCATGGACAGGGTGAAATGATTGCTTCAAGTGTTGAAACGATCGATTCAACTGGTGCAACCGAGAAAGTTGGGAAAGTAGGATTGGTGAGAATTTTCCTTGCGTTTCACTTGCCCAATTTGATTGGAACAAGGATTGGTATTTGATACCAATTAGAAATAAAAGAAGGAAAGTCAATCGGGAACTGATCAGGACCACGAACCGACCGGTTCAGAAGTGAACCGACTGGCTCATGGGTCCCAACCGATCGGTTGAGGTGTCATCCGACCGGCTCAGGTCCCCAACTGACCGTTTCAGTTGTGAAATGATCAGTTCAGGTTGTGAGTTGGTTGTTTTGTGGAAAATCTCGAACCCTTCTACTCCTGCTTTTAGTCCCACATTGCCCGAGATAGAGAACCCTATCCCATGACCCTCCTATATATAGGGGTATTGGGGGCTTCTCAAAGTACAACTCAGTGTAACCAGTTGCTCTATAAAGTTGTCGTTCTCTCTGGTTTTGGTAACCGAGAGAGCCCGAGAAAGTGCTACTCGAAAAGAGAGGTACAGCAAGGGAAAGACAACTGCAGTTGCAATTGGTAGCAGGAGAGTGTGTTGGTGACTAGTATGCTGACAGGAGGATGTGACTCCTTCCAATTCCTTGTGGGACAAGGAGATTGGAGTTCCAGGTGGCCCGTGTGGACTACTTAAGAGGCGGGAGGTTTCTGCTGCTCAGGAGGACAATTGTCAATCCCGACAGTCCCGGTGAGACCAGGAGTCGTCAATCCCGGTGCAACCAGGAGCTGCACAGACACCGTCCAAGACCGGAGGTGAAGACCGCGCAATCCGCGAGGTATTGTCGCTGAGCAAGCCTCGGGACAAGGTATGATTCCATAAACCATCCTTTCCTATTGTATAGACGTTGATGTGTTTCCTTGTTCTGGGTTTGGGGGAGAATTTTTTTTGTTTCCGCTGCCTTCTCTGCCTCCCCTCAAACCCAATAGTAATCTCCCAAGGTTTGATCCATCATGCATCCGAGTAGCGACTCTTAAGCCTAACATGGTGGATGAGGAGGAGGAGGAGGAAGATTGTGACATGGCAGATGTACATCAGTGCCCATCAAACATTGTGTGGTCGAAGGATGAGCTTCAGAGGTTTCAAAAGCTCATGTCTTGTCATCTCCTCCAAACTAGATTTTTGTGCAACGATATATTAGAGGAGATTGACTCGACCAATCAGGTAAAGACTGGATGATGAACATATCAATCGTCTGTGTGATCTCTAAAGGTAACACAATAACTTAACCATCTCTTATCTATGTGTTTCTAAACCTTACAAGAGCAGGACAATCAGGGACACTATGTGATTTATTTTAGAATGAATGACAAGAACTTACAATTGGGAAAAGGGAATTTTCTAGAAAATATTGGTTTCTAGAGGATGGAATGACCGGGATATTCCCTAGTTTCACCTATCAAACAACTTAGTACAAGATCACAAATATTGTTTACAATAAGGCCAATGAGTATAGGATGCCCCACATTCATGCTATTATGCTCCAAATCCTCCATAGAATTCTCTCTAACACAATTTTTTGGGATGAAGGAGACATAAGTGGTATTGTCTATGGATGATTTATGTTCTTGTGGTGAATGTTGTATAAGAAGTGGATGAATGCGAGAATATTTTGATTGACAAATTATTGAGGGTGTCTGTTTGCAAGAAATATAGTGGGGACATTATCATTGAAGGACCAATCTCCAAGGTGGATACTAAGCTCAAAGTGGTTCCCCAACTGCCTACCCTTAAGACAATGATGTGATTAACACTCATATGTTGGTTGATGCTACTATTCTAAGGTACAATGTAGGAATGATATGTACTATGTTGAGATCCATTTGCATCCACGTGCCTCCTTCTCCCTACCAAATGAATAATGAGTCACCTTTTGTGACCCAATGAGCTAAAATTTATGAGGACAATAGGAAGGTGCAAACATAGTTGACCCTTCTTCAACACAACTAGCTCTCATTGCCTCACCTTCCATGATCGACCAAATTGAGTATACCTAGTCCACTCAAAACTAAAAGCACATGTATCACTACATGTCCTTCACCTTCCAATAGAAGTCAATCTAGATTTACTACTCACGCTCTTCATCTCTAATACTAGAGATGGCTTATGTCCTACATTGAATGGATGCTTGGAAATTCATCCAGAACCACTACCCAGATCTCTATTCTCCCAAGACAACCTTAGACGAAGAAGGTGCTCCCTCATGGCCCATTTGGCCAGACCAAAAGTGGGGGTATCTTGACCCCAATGCCTCATACTGAGCATCTAATTGTTCCTTGAAACAAGCTTATTCATTCTGTGTAGATTCCATTTTGAATAAGGTCAGGGTAAAGTGACAACTAGACTTCCTTTGATTTGTCTACTATATTTTTCTTTTGCACCATTTTTTGTCTCCTTCCATGTTCATACATCACATTTGCTCATCCATTTCAATTATTTATCGCATGGTTGAACTCTACTCTCAAGTTTTTTTTTTGCTTTTTTGTATTTAGTTATGCATCTCATGTTTGAACTCTACTCTCATGTTTTTTTACTTTTTTGTATTTAGTAAGCATGCTGATTTTTTGTCTATTTTCAAATTAAATTTTGTAATGTATCAAATATAGAATCTTGGATATTTTTTAAAAGTGACATATAAAAGGGCATACAATTGTACTGTTGAACTAGTTCATCATTTAATATCATTGCCTACACCATGCACTACAATAGAAAAGGCTTATTACAACGTTTTTTTTTCTCCTTGTACAATGGGTCCCAAGTGTTGTATTAGATCATGTGGCTTGTGGAGGAGGGGTGCTTTATACAACAAGTGTTATGCATATTTTGATATTTGTATTTTATACAACAGTTGATGCATGTTGTAGTTCACCAAATACATCTTTGTAATAGGGGCGTTGTATAGAACAAGTGTTGCGCCTATTGTAATATATATTTTTTATACAATAGTTGATGCACATTTCTTCACTAAGCACACCCATTGTAGTAATGGTGCTTTATACAATAGGTGTTGGGTTGTTTTAGTATATGAATTTTATAAAACATATATTGCATATTATAGTTCACCAAACACACTCGTTGTAATTAGGGTACTTATATAACAGGTATTGTGCTAGTTGTAATATATGTATTTTAGATAATAGTTGATACATGTTGTAATTTCACAAATCAACCATAGTAATAGAGGTAGATACACATGTTGTAGTGGGGTGCTTTACCTTACATGTGTTGTTTGTTGTAATACCAAACCTATTACAAGATGTCATCAATCGTTGTATTTGTTTGTAGTATTGAACAAAATTTGTAGTTTGACCACCCATGTTGAACTAGTTTCATTGACAAAATTAGAATTAATATATTTATGGCGTATAAGAAATTATACTCTTAAAATATCATAACATTCATTAAACATAATTTGGATTAAACCTTGAAAAGAGATTACATAGAGTATTATATATAATTATCAACACAAATATCCAATATACAAACAAGTATCGTGTAGCTACATAAATTAGTGAGCACACACTCTGGAGTCAAACTCAAAAACTAGCAAACAAGGTTTCAAACATTCGTCATATGTTGAATAACAGACGTCGTCGGCTCATGTCAGGCAATTCATCATATGATGAAGAGCACACATCACACACTCATATTAGAACTCATAAATCTCTTCTTAGTTGAAGCAACAACAACTAAACTTCAGATAATATTGCAATAATATGTCAAATATATCAACATATTGTAAATTATTCAATGTTTGAAGTTTAAGCAAACTAAAAGAATATAATAAATAGCTTACATCTTTAGAAAATTTCTCACTCTCATATCATCAATGTCTCTCATGTACTTAGTCACATAATACCCACAATCTGCATTGTTTCTTTACTTTGGACACTATATAAAATGAATATAAAATAAACAAATATAATTTAATGATAATTAACAGAATTGTAAAGGAAAATGCAATGGAAACAAACATGTCATGTTTTGAGAAATTTTATAGAATTGTAACATACAATATGGACTAAATTCCTTGAAGTATATGTTGAAACAAAAAAGTATACAAACCAACATGAAAAGAAATGTCCACCTTAGAATAAAGATTGAAATTATCATATAAATATTGATATTTTTTTTTCTCATTTTTGGTCTCACTAGGGATGATAGTGGATCGATTTTTTACTAATCCAACCCAAACCAAACGTGAATCACGTCCAAAAAAACTCAAATCAAATCCAAACCAAAATTATGCTTAAAAACAACCTTAATAACCTGATTCTAAACATAATCAAACCCTAACATAAACATGACGTATAACATTCTGATTTTTATGGTTGTATAGCTTAGTCGGCACCTAAAAGTTTAATATACAACTATATCTAAAACCTTAGATGGATGTAAATCAAGAGGTACCTATATATAGATTTAAGTTTATGATATGGTGTGGCATTCAACAATATGATCCAATAAGTGATAACACTTTGATGTAGGTGCATATGATGCTAGTGAAACTATGTTGATGGTTTCCCATGTGTGTATGGGTGAATGACCAATTGAACTTTATGGTTAACCAAAAAGATATCCAACCTATTCAAGAGGTACATCACATTGATTTAAAACAATTACTAATGTTTGAGGATTTTTTTAATCAACTTGGTACATTATATAAATTTATTAGAGAAAGTAAATTAAGTGCTCAAATGATTCTTTTTTCTTGGATTGAGATTTGGCCAAGAGTTGGTGTGGGATGAAATGAAGTGGTGGTTAAATGTGAGGTAAATTGGGTTTATGGTTTGAAATACATAGTTGAGTCATGCAAATAGTACATGTTCATCGATTTCAACCCAAGTACCAAAACGAGTAATGGTTTTTTGGTAAAAAAATTAGTCCATGTAGAAAGGGAGATTTTCTTAAGAATTCTTGAAATATTTGACATTTTTATTTGATCCCAATTTATGCCTAACGAATTAAGAGATTAAAATGATATAAAAACCCAAAATTGCACATACTAAATGGCCCTTTGCGATCCAACCAAAGTGCTATGTTGGAATGCACATGGATATTGAAATCAGATTTCATTCCTATCAAAATAATGATGATGATGCAACTATGGAATGCAAAGTAACATGTTTTTTCTTCTTCTTAAAGTTGGTTAAGGTGATTCTAGAAGCCTAGTGTACTTCATGACTTGCATATAACACTTGGAAGGGGGGTTGCTTTCTTCTAGAATCATCCTCCTTCACATGCTAACATTGTGTGTGTTAGTTTCTACAAATTATCTTCTACCCATCCATGATACTCATTGAGATCTAGAAATCCGTAGTCACTCCACATGCACCCATAAACACTCTTTCTTCTATAGAGAGAAGAGTGTAGAAGGAGATACCCCTGGAACACAAAAGGCAATGATTCCTATACTCGTGGACCTAACATGGAGAGGAGGAAACTAAGTAGCCACCCTTCCGAAGCTACAACTCTTCTCTATGTGAGCTAGTGTGCTTGTCTAAAGATGATGTAATCTTAGAAGCATGCTTCATTTGGCCCTTGAGTCAATGATAGAGCAAGGAAGGTGCAACAGTAGTAATAATGGTTGCAGGTTGGGAATCTTTCACCCTGACCATGACATGCCCAAAGATTGTGTCATCATTGGCCAAGATGCATGTTTGAAGCTTTTGGCAGCCTCAAAGTTATTCAATGGAGCCCTCAATGTCTAGATCAAGATCATCAGATTGCAGTCGCAACAAATTTGTTTTCTAAGAGAGAATAGAGAAGTGATGGAAGGAGGGTGTGGATCCAAAGACATATCTATATCATCGATTTGTCAAATCTCTAGGCAATACATGTCACCAATATAAGAATAGAGAAGGAGAGGCGCCACTGACTATATTCCTTAGATATGAAACCAATGACCTAGATCAATCTGAACTAAGGTAACTTCAAATATTCATATCTTGAGACAAGACACTCATGTTTAGAAAACAAAGTGTCTATAGAAAAATTAGAATGTCTATTGTATTGGAAAAATAGCTTAGAAGGGTTTTTTAGATTCTTAGCATTATAATTTGATTACTAAAAGATATATTATTTCAATGTTTTGATCATTAAAAATAGAAAACGACATTAGAAATTAATGCATACATTATAGAAGGTGTATTTAGTGTATTGCACACTATTTTAAAGCCTGATCATTCTAATGTGATCTTTTACCTAATTTTTTGATGTAAACCCTAATAAAGACATCATGAGTGTTGCACCCATTATTTTCCTATGAAACAATCAAATATTTTTACCTAGAACCTAGTACATGGTATCAATACAAATTTCAGAGTTTTGAATAAGTATCATGACTAATTATATTATCATTTGATTTTGACCTAAGTGGTTGTTATATGATATATTAAATGATTGTTGGTGAGCTATTATATTACCTATATGATCAAGAAATATGAAATATAATTTTAGGGACAATTCACTCTGATCTCAACCATGTTATGATATATATATATATGTGTGTGTGTGTGTGTATGTATATATATATTAGTCAGGCTAGAATACACTCGAGTGTACAGATCATGCCGTACACCCCAATGGTGTTTGCCTCTCTAGACCATGTTTTTCCAAAATATAATCCATTGATCTTCATGGTTACAATAATAATAGGTCACATAAAAAATTTGAGCTCATTTGGATGAGTGTAAGTCACTCATCCAAGGACAACAAAACCAACTCACAAAACTAATTTGAAATGTCTGATTTTTTCCTCCTTTAGATGCAAGATCTATAAGTGTCCAAATGAGCTGGAATTTATTATATAATATGTTTTTAAGATATTTAAGAAGATCATCAGTTTAGATTTTCCAAAAAATTATTGCATCTTTAAAAATGACTAAGGTGTACGGTGCCTCCGGTACACTCGAGTGTATACTAGCCTCACTATATATATATACATATATATGATAATATTTTAGACTTTGCTCTTAATCAAGGATCAATATATACACATATTAGTAAATTATGTGATTAATGTGGTGTATTTGGGTATGATAGTTATATAATGTGAGTTTTGATATACATTGAGCAATAAGATTTTATCACAACTTTAAATCAGAGTTTTATTTAGTCTAAGTAAGAATCCTAATTCAGTTATAGGTTAGGATGATGGAGTTTGGGATTTAGAAATGTAATGAGGAAAGTATACATGAAATTATATAACTTTGATGATGTCCAAATGATTGAAGTTATGGAATATGGATAGGTACAATGCCAAAGGTAAGTTGTACATGCCCATACAATACATGCTATACATCTTTAAAATGATAGTCTAGTAATCATGCTCAGAAAAATTTCTTAGACATATGGTATAATGTTCATATGTAGAGAACTCCTTTCCAGTATAGTAGAATTACTCTCTCAGATATCTGATGCATAGATCTTTTCCAATTTTAAATTAAAAAATTACTCTTGCATGCATGGTTAGAATGCTAGAACTAGAATTTAGATTACAATGATCACAATTTATTTTCAGTACATTAATTACTTATTGTTGTTTATAGTTCAGACTTCCTTATAGAATAATACAATTCAGATTGCTTGTGGAATATCATAATAGGATTTAGAAGTTTGGCCATTTTTCCAAAATTCTAGAATGGAATACTTTCTCTCATAACTTATCTCAACCGCTTGGATACATAATAAAAAATCAAAGTATCATCAAAATCTGAATAAATAAAAAAAAATATACCAAAAAAAGTACATAAGAACATAACTCATATTATATGATAAACCCTCACATAATATAATTTTTTGGTATACAAAATAGAAGGCATCAATACCACAAAAGGTGTATTGCACCATAGAAGGCACTTTGTGACACAGATGACACCTCAGTCTCACCAGAAGGCATTTCATTCCATAGGAGGCACATCATGCCACTAAATGCATGTCGTGCAATAGAAGAGGACTTATTTTATAGAAGTGGTCATAGAAAGTTAAAAGATGTTAACTTTAGCTGTAGAATTCAAGTTTCTATGATATAGTTATTTCCTTCCAGTTATTAGAATTCAATGTCACTTGCTCTAATCCCGAGGTTTCTTTTGTGCATGCATGGGGATGAGACATATGTAGATTTTAAGATTTAGAAAGAATATCTAAGTTAGAGTTTTGAGTGCAAATTTAAGAAGATTGCTTGGTAGGACGTCATATACACAATATACGATTGATGTTCAGATTTTAAACTTTTATACTCTTATATTAAGTTTTATTTCAAGGAATTTATGAGAATATATTTTAATACTAGACTGTAATGGTTCTTGTCTGTTGTTATCTTTATTTGTATCATGTTTATGAAACTTCCAAGGAAAAAACATGTCTAGATTTCACTCATGTGTAAAGAAATTGAGGGTGTTTCATGACCCCTGCCCAAACTACCCAAATAGGACTAAAACCATTTAGAAATCCCCCCATGTGAGTGCCCCTCCACCTAGTCTAACCCTTGGTTGTAATAGAGAACCACTATGGGTTGGTGTATCACAACAAGAAACTAAAAAAAATGTAATTTCTATTAAACTGATCAGCACCAACTTGAAGGGAGAACAAATAAAAACTTATTTGTTAGTTGTTTAACTTGGAAAAAAATGGAAGGGTACAATGACTAATCTCTATAGTAGTGTTTGTTCTTTTGAATCACTCATCTCAATGGTCACTTAACTTTGCTGGAAAAGTTTAGAAAACCACTCAAATAGGGATGTTGGCTAATCTGCTATGAATTACGAAAGTAAACACAACTAGATACAATTAACTATAGGAATCAAAATATTAGCTATTAATTTAAAGAAGACACTTATACATCAATTCTTTCATTATAGTTCAGCACATAGAACCAAACAAGAAGAATCAAGTCCAACTATTAATATCATAAACATGGCAATAATTCCACTAAATAGTCTTTTATTATGTTGCTCTCCTTCCCATTGTCCCTTGTAGATCTCAACTAATCGGAACAAACTAAGTGAACATAGATCAATGATCATGAAATAATCCATTTAGGCAGGGTAGAAAGTGTTCCCATAAATTAAGCTAAGATTCGACAATAATAAGTTGAATATTTACCCATATACTTATAGAGATAATGTAGAATTTGTCTTTACCAGTCTTGAGGAGTCGTGCATATAATAAGTATTTGCAGTACATACAGAACCCACTACCACAAAGGTCAACTAACATGACGAAATGATACATACAAATTAAGACAACTTCTAACATCATTCACCCTAATGAGGTCCCTACACTACTACAGAAAAGGCCTTTGGCATCGGTTATTTAGAGCCTTTAGTGTCGGTTTCCAAACGACACTCAAGTGGACGTCACTAAAAGTCGACACCTTCAGCGTCAGTTTCTAACCGACGCCATAACCCTTCCCGCCACCGAAAACGTTCCAGTAAGGGAACTACAAGCGTCAGTTATTAATGAAAATTGACACTATCTCGTTATTAAAGACCTCGGTTATTAAATACAAACCGACGTCATTAACCTTCCCGTCACCAAAAACGTGCCAAAAAGGGAACTATAAGCGTCGGTTAGTAAAGAAAACCGACACTATGTCATTGTTAAAGATGTCGGTTATTAAACAAAAACCGACGCCATTAACCTTCCCCCACCAAGCCATCGAGGGCACAACGACGTCGTTTTTTTGCTAATAACCGACACCGTATGTATTTGGTGTCAGTTTTATACAAATTAATGACGCCTATGTTATGATTTTTTTCTTATCAGTTTGCAGGCCTGCTGTATGGCTAGTCAACAGGATGTAGAACCTACAGTTAAGTTCTGAACTGTAGGTTTACAACATCCATTGATATCGGCCAATAACAGGCCACAAACCTGCAAAGTCATTCACATTCAGATACATGTATTGATCAGATACATGTAGAAACCTGCAAAGTCATTTATATTCACATTCAGTTCCATTCATTTGATCTCTTTTCACATTCAGACATTCATGTATTGATAAGAAAAAGTCATTCACATTCACACATGACAATTCAGAAAAAGTCATTCACATTCACACAAAATAAGTATGAGAACAAAGTTTAGAAATATCATTCTTTATTCATCATCGTCATCATTGTCATCCTAATTATATTTAAAAATTCCCACTACTTATAGGGCTTTTTCCCATTCTTGTCTTACAACATCTAATTCCTCCCTCGTATAGGGAGTATGTACATATAATAACTTTCCACCTATACATAAGTCAATTTTAAACACCTACAAAGAGAATGACGTATATATATAATTAATAATATTAAGATTGATATATCTCATATTATCTAATGAGACTATATATAATACCTTCTGTATAGTATTGATTTCTATTGCAGCATGTTTGATGATTAGGTCCATAAATCACATCACATAGTAGGCACATGCTCAGCCATTGTCTTGTGTAGCACACTATAAATTGAAATATACAAAATATTCAAAAATACAAATAAGCACAGTTCACATAAATAATATATACATTAGAGTCGGGAAATTACTTTTACATTCTCCCACATTAGTGGATGATTCTTTTTCCTGGGGACCTTTCCTCCAGATTTTCTGAACTCTTCTAAAGTCGTACATGTTAATGTAACACATTAAATTTCATAATTAAATAGTAATGTCATAATAGATGTTAACATATATAAAAATATGAAATATTTCTCACGAGAATAATGGCATTTTCATTGCGTGTCCATATAATGTATTCAATTCATTCCCCACAGGATCTAGATAATATACAGTGAACGTCTTGGGGATAATAACTAGTAACTCCCAATGCCTACCACTACAGGTAATAAAGTTAAAAATTAATAACTCAAAATCCATAACAAAAATGTAATTTTCTTAAGTTTAAATTTTAAGCAAAGTAAACTTACTCGATATTGAATGGAGCTATTATCACCGTCTTCTTATTTTTACCAAAATATTCAAAAGCATCACAGCAGTATGAAGTAACTGAAGAAGGGTCTGTATCTACAAGACTAATCAAAGATGGAACCAAAAATCCCTCATGGGAAAATGCAAAATCTGTACATAACGTGTGTAAGTGGCTGCAAAACATATATTACGTATGCATTAATATATAAGAAACTAGATCACCGTATATAAAACAAGGTATATGGATGTATAAATAAAATCTCACCATATCCACACCTCTATCATAGATGTGTTCAACCAATCATAATGAAACAACTTCAAAATATCTTGTATAAATAGCTTGTTTTCGTATGATTGACCTGCATTAATACCTATACATTAATACATATAAAAAACTTGTATAAATAGATTGTTATCGTATGATTGACCTACAACATCATCCGGAATTGTAACATTTATAGGGCAATTTCGATCATATTCGCCGATCCATACTGCCATACCCCTACAATTAGGACCTAACGAGGCGTGTAGGTCCCTTGTAAGCCAACTTGGTAGTTGAGGAGGTGGACGTGGAGGCCGAGATGTAGTGGGTGTCATATTTTTGACCTGTATATATAATTTCATATCAATTGACTCATATATACACACTAACAAATTAACGTAATGTAAATTTACCATACAATATTAGTATAGACGACATCTGCTTTGGGCCACATTATCACTCCGCCTTCTACCTCACCAAGCATTTCAGAATCTGGGTGGGCATATGGCAGTTGAAGATCCCTCCAATCGGGGAGTATATGTATCGGGCTCACACGAACCACACCAGCTGGTACTGGAGTCCCATGAAACATCTCCTCTAGAAGGGTTGGGTAAGCCTGCGCCTCTACAACGATATATTCTTGACTTTTTAGGTGGCATGGCTTCAACCCCTACAAATTTACATAAATAATGTTATATACATATATACATAAACATATCATCTTGAAAATACTAGCTACTATGTCATAAAAATACTTATAGAAGATGTTCTAGGTGGTGAGTCTACATGATTACTCCCAACCTCTATAGTAGGAGTAATTGTGACGTCCCCAGATTTTCTAAAACTTAATATGATGTGTGACGTCTAAATTGAAACCTTCACCTCAATGAGAATCCCAATTTCAACATCACATACTAGGCTAAGAAAGAGAAAATCAGAGAAAGTCAAAAGGAAACACAGTAGCACATGTACATGAACAATAATAAAACCATACACACATGTTCACCATTCAACAAATAATTACAACATGAATTGTTACAACATTTGATATTACATATTGAACAACAAACTATACATATACATGTACTACCACAAAACTACAGGATCTTAAGACAACAGGTCCACTTGTACATCAGCTCGCTACACAACTCTCAACTATCTTGGATCTTCAAGAGCATAACCACAACCTAAAGAAAAGATTACATGCGGTACACGTCAGCACAATATTCAAGAATATTGTACTGAGTATGCCTACGTGTCTTTTATATACTTCTCATCATATCTTGGCAATAAGATAAAACTAATACTTGGCAGTTCCAGAAGAATATAAGAAAAGTGTATACTTGCACAAAGATATTCATTAGTAAAAGAGAACATATATTTTAAGCTTATTTTCCATTATATCTCAAGGCCTTTATGATCACTACCAAAGAGTTGGATCATATGTACAATGTGACCACTACCAAAGAGTTGGGTCCAAGCACACTACCAAAGAGTTGGTGCTTCCATATGTACAATGTGACCACTACCAAAGAGTTTGGTCACTTCCAAGCACACTGCCAAAGAGTTGGTGCTTTCATATAATGGAACAGATATATTATGTTTGATGTATTCATAGCAGTAAGTATAGAAAACCAACCAACATATGCATACAAGAACAATCATTTCATCCAATATCATATGCCAAGTATTTTACTTCACATATAACACAAGCATATTGTATAATAATCCAAGTAAGAGGTAACGACGTACCTTCCAAAGAGATAGATCATACTAAACCATATTCCTGATGTCCTCTATATCTTTGTTAAACCTGGTCAAGACAAGTCATATACTATCATCAGGTTCTCATCCTATTATATCTCATCTTAACCCTAATTATGTCCATTAGGGTTTCTCTTATCTCATTATGGTATTCTCATGATTACTTGTATTCTTGCCTTATATTTATATTACTGATGTCATATTCTAGATTATGATTCATCATCTGAACATTAGGTTCCATATTCCTTTTTGTGCACATATTAACCCTAGTTACATGTATTACTCGAATTAGGGTTTCATCACATGTTTCAAGGTTCATCTTAATATAACAGGGATTCTATGCATCATCTTGATCTTATAATTGAAACAAGTATTCCATATACTGATACGAGCTTACTCTGTAAATTTCATCATTTATTAAGCATGTATGTATTTATTGCATTATCTTTAGTGTTATTATCCCTAATTAGCCCTATTAATCAAAATATTGCTTTGGTGCATCAACATGACCATATCTAACATCATATGCATTATAAACATAATTATGGACTTATTGATATTTTTCCATAATTTTATATCATCGTTTGATATTTATTACTCATGAACTAAGCATTACACATCTTTCATGATATCATAGTGTTTTAAGCATCAAAAGCCTGATATTATGGTTTCATATTGTTCTACTAATTTTTCTGAGAAAAATGATACTTTGTTTGTATTTTTCTGATAATCGTACTATTTTATATGTTTATCTAAGAACTGGATGATTTGAGGTAATTTACCTTTTCTGGCCTATGGCGTGTTGCCATGTGGCTAATAAGGGGGCGCATCCTTTGCTAGTGGTCTGCTATGAACCGGGCAGTTATCCACTGGTCTGGCTGGGTTTAGGGGTCAAGACCCGGTTTGGCTTTCTTTGCCTTCTCTCATGCTCGTGAGTCTGCGATCCAAGTGAGTCAGCGGGACTTCAGATTCATGGCTGCCGGTGCCTGTGCGCATCATCCATGTGGGCGCCGCTGGGTGGTCCTCCTCTCTGGCGGGCGATCAACCACCTAGTCCTCGATTCACCCCCTCTGCTCGGCGCTCCTCAGATAGCTCTCCTTCTCAGTGGGGGTGATGTCGCCTGGGTCACCAGCTCCAACGGCAAGATCCAGCCTCATCGACTCCGCCTTCATCTCTCCAAGGCTCCTGCCTCACATCTCCTTTCCTTCCATCCACATGAAACGAATGCCTGAGGCATCCCTCTCAGCGACGAAAGTGCCACTGCCACTGGCCTCCTTGCTGGTGTGTGATCAGTGTCATTCCCAGGTCTCCCGGCCGAGGTGGCGGCGCCACAGCCTGCCGCCACCATCACTGCCATGGTGGAGCACGAAGGGCAAAGGCATCCCACTCGATGCTGTTGTGATCTATGAGCTATCGACATCTCCTCCTAACCATCAATTATGCTTCTGTTAGCTGCGTCACAGTGGTCTCTCCTGTGGTAAGGCTGCCGCTCACGTTGCTATGCTCTGCGAGCCGTGTTGAATCCTCTTGCTCGACCTGGAATGATGCCACCGAGCTAAAGGGGAGTGCTTCCTCCAGGGATCTGTGCCAACGACCAATCAACAGAGCAGAGCTCCTTCTCCTCTTTGGCGACCATGCTAGATGTTGCGCTGCTGTGATCCCACACTACCGCCGTGAGGCTTGGCTTCACCCCTTTCTTACTCACGTTCTCATCATAACAGATTTGCCACCACCAGTGAGCATCACCCTGACCTCGGTGGACACTAGAGCTCAGGCTCGCTAGAGCCCCTCTTGATCCAACTCTATTACAGCAGATGAAGATGTCACGGTGATGTCTGGCTTGGTTCTCTCTAGTTACTCACCCACTAAGAGGTTATCAAGTCATTCAGAAGGTGAGACAACTAACTACACGTTCCCTCGACACACGTCCATAGTGATCGTGGCTTCGCGAGTGAGACCGCAGTCATTCCACGTCTAACTCTCTATCTCTTTTATGAAGGATAGATATGTCATAGACTACCTGGATGTATGTCTGTAGTCATCTGATCATATCCGGTGCATAGGATTAGGGGCACCTCTAGGCCGATCCATGGCTCGCAAGCCACAAGGGCGCATGACAAGGGTGACGTCAAGCTTAAGGCTAAGACTAATTAAAACCTTAAAACTGAAAATACCTACTTCTTCATCATATGTAAAACTTAGATAACTTTGACTAGAAACCTCAATTAATAATGAAATGAGGACCATAGGTTTATCATCAGCCAAGCCACATCCCATCAGTTCTAAGATTGAGCTATTTGACAATTCAACTATGTACTTCAAAAGGGCATAACCTTATGGATCATAATGATGATGTCAACATCAAACAACACTCAATAATTATGACACTTAGGACTCCCAAACAACTCAATATGCATAACTTCACTTATGTCATTGGACATTTAGGATTCCAAAAGTCCACTCCATGACTGTAATAGAAGCACGACACGTCACATGTACTGTCTGAGTGGCTGTCTGAGACACCTGCCACTTCACCATTTCTTCTTGGACTTTTCTCTCAATTAATTCATCTACCTATACATAGATAAAAGAAACATAGCTATTGATTATTGAATTCCCTTTCACAATAACATTCTAAAAAAAGAATAGGTTACCTCAACTTGTGAAATTCCCACTTTTGGGACATGTTTGCACTGGGATGGCCCAAAGAACACTTTGATACCCACACCAGTGCCTGCACCCCTAACATGTCTAGGATGCTCTACATTACCCAGATCAACTGTCAATTCATCCCTTGTGCCCTCATGGATGAACCTGCCTTCCTTCCTCTGCTCGTGCAACTCCCGCTAATTGCCATCAACAAAAATTGGTAAGTAAACATAATAATAATCAATATCGATCGATTGCTCTAAGAGTTGAATTTTACTATTTTTGCAGCTGCCTCAGCAGTTGCGGGTTTCGTTATATCTCCCTTCTTGTTTTGCCTCTCAGCTATCCATATAGCATGGTGAGGCAGAGGTGTGGGACCAATAGTAGAGGACTCCTGAGTAGCAACAGACTGAGCAGTAGACTCAGTCTGTAGTCTTTGATGAATGCCTGCATAGCCTCTTGGACCCATTGTGTGGTCATGCACATTTAGTACACGTCTTGCTCTTTGAGCATCACTGATAGCCTTGTTAGTTAGCACATCGATTTGGTAAGTAACACTAAAGGTTAATCTTGAATAGGTGAATACATAAGAACATATATTAATTAAATTGGGAGTGGCGCTTAATACCTTGAATTCATCCATTTTTCTTTGGGTAACAAACTCCTCCCAGTCTTTGGTGTCCATATAGTTCCATTGCTCAATGGTTGCTTTCTGCCTAAATTAATTTTTAAAGAGAATACAAACAAAAATTATTAGTGTAGAGTTAGTCAAAAAGTGATCAATGTCTAGAATTGGAAATCAATCAAGAACCTCTTCTCAACATCGTGTATGTAATCTCGGGTGAGATTTGTCCTATAGTTCCTCAGGACCCTCCCACAGTGTTGCATCATGCATTTACGATGCAACTTTTCATCCAGATCAAATATACTCTGCAAAATAGAATTGCTATTAACTAGTATCCTAAAAATTAGTAACCTACAAAACTAGAATTGCAAATAATAATAACTCACGCATAGTTCCTTCCATACTAAGTCTTTCTTCCTCTTAGGAACTTTATGCCAGGATTCAAAAATAAGACTACAATGGTTGTGAGTAAGAACCCCAAGATATGAAATAAATGAGTTGCGGTTCACTCCAACTGGATTTCCTGCATGATCAAAATCCACAGCCAGTTTGGGTCCATTGCCCCTTTGCTGTAGTAACTTGTTCATCATTGTGATGCCCCTCACTTTCTCATTTTTTTTGCTTTGGTGATCATGAAGTGCCCCAATTTCTTCAGGGGGTACATCACCAACCTAAAGTTTGACAAAAAAACACACTTACAAGATATAACTATAAATGAACATATAGATAGAAACCTCAGGGATGTATTTTTAAAACTTACATTGTGAGGCGGCGCATTGACGTCCTCACCCTCACGGTAATCATCAGCACAGTCATCAGGAGAATGCTCAGCCATCTGAAAGTTCACATTCACATTGTAAAGTTCACATTGTAAAGTAATTCACATTATAAAGTTCATACTCAGTTTACGTTCAGAAAAATAAAACATATAAAAAAATATAAACATGCATGCCTCTAATATTGCGATCTTTTATCAATTAACAATCCTTCTTGAAGCATCATAGGTCATCACACCTTCACCCCAAAGTTTCTTCAAGTCATCAATCATAGGATCAAGATAAACATCGATATAATTTCCAGGTTGTTTAGGGCCCGATATCAACAACGACAACATAACGTACTTATTTTTCATACACAACCAGGGATGAAGATTGTATATAATAAGCATAACTGGCCAAGTGATATGTTGGCTGCTCAATATCCCGTACGGATTCATCCCATCTGTACAAAGCCCAAGTCTTAGATTCCTGACTTCTTCACCGAATTCAGGGCACAATAAATCAATCTTCTTCGACTGTGGGGAATCAAACGCATGTCATAGGATCCCATCATTATTTTTCTACATGCCACCTCAAATTCTTCGCATCTATCAGATTGGCAAATAAGCATTGAAACGGTGGTATTATAGGTAGATACCACATCACCTTGGTAGGAGAACCAGTTTTGGACTCCCCCGAAGTTGTCAATTTATACCTTGACGCACCACATTTGGGACAATCTTTCAAATCCACATAGTCTTTTTGAAATAATACACAATCATTCGGGCATGCATGTATCTTCTTGGCCTCCATTCCCATTGGGAACAACAATATCTTTAACCGGTATGTTGAGATTGGCAGCCCGTTTCCTTTAGGAAGAATTTCTTTCAACAAAGACAACAATGACGTGAAGCTTTTGTTGCTCCATCTATTGTTAGCTTTCAACTTATAAAATCTCAACACAACGCTAAGCTTCATAAACTTACAATCTATGTATAACGGTATCTCAGCATCATGTCCAATGTTTCTAAACATGGGAGATGGATCAGTGTGCTCTACCCCACAACTATCCAGCATCACATCAACGATGTGTACTGGAATTGGTTCATTCACATCGACGTCATCAGAGGCAATTTCTTCTTCCACACAAGCACTGCTATCGAAATCTACTGATTTCAGGTTTGAAATCTCTCCATGTGAGTGCCATTATGTATAGCCTTATACAATACCATTGCACATGACATGGCTTTTGATTTCATCACCAGCGCTAACTTTTAAGTTGTTACCGCAATGCCTACATGGACAGTAGAACCTATCTCTAGGTTGTTTCCTATCTTCCTCGACAAATCTAATAAACTGATCAAGACAAAAAATAAACTCTAGGGTGCAATGATTTGGAATGGACATCCATGATCTATCCATTCTATGATCAAAGAGAAAACAAGTATATATTAGAACAAAATTAGGGTATAGGGTTAAAAGATTAGGGTTTATGGTTAAAAATTTAGGATTTAAGGTCTTATATATAATAAATGTGTACCACCTATCCCATTCTTGAACACCTAATCTCACTAGTAAGTTTATAATGTGTATTGGGTTTTCAAGAAAATTTCGACAGCATTTCCCCACTGTTCTCCAAGTACACACTTAGAGAACAAACGGGGAAATGCTACCGAAATTTTCTTAAAAACTAAATACACATTATACACTTACATCTTAAGTGAGATTAGGTGTTCAATAATAGTCCCAAACCGGGGACTATCTAAGATTTTCTCCTAATAAGTAAATCTTGGATGGGTTTCTAGGCCAACAAATACATGTGATGTCATTCTTATATATAATAAATGTGTACCACCTATCCCATTCTTGAACACCTAATATCACTAGTAAGTGTATAATGCGTATTGGGTTTTCAAGAAAATTTCAGCAGCATTTCCCCGTTGTTCTCTAAGTACATATGTACTTAGAGAACAAATGGGGAAGTGCTACCGAAATTTTCTTGAAAACTAAATACACATTATACACTTACATCCTAAGTGAGATTAGGTGTTTAAGAATAGTCCTAAACCGGGGACTATCCAAGAGTTACTCCTAATGAGTAAATCTTGGACGGATTTTTAGGCCAACAAATACATGTATGTTGTCATTCTTATACCTACAATCTTAGTTTCATCATCCATATCCTAGTTCTTTAAGTTAGGGTGATTATTGATGTCTTTAGAAGCATGACTGGCAATCTAGGGCAAAGTTTCATCATTTACATTCCAAACATGTCACGTGAGTGCATTAGAGTTCATCATTAGGCAAGAAGGGTGATTAAGATTCTCAATATACTGAACAAGGAAACAAGTTAATTACCAATTTCATAGTTAGGATGGTAGAGATAACCTAAGATCTAGATCTAATGGTTCATAGTGAGCCTGTGATAAAGTTACATCACTAGATATGATTATATAATTTCAAAAGCAGTACACAAATAAATTCAAATGACTAGATAACTAAATAAAAAATAGTAGACAAAAAATACAAACAAGTAGATGAATAAATACAAATATGTTGATAAACTGATATAAATAAGTAGATGATTAATTATTCCTAAATCAGTACATAAATAAATACAAATAGTAGATGAATACATACATATCAATTCAAAAATAAAGTTAAATCAGTTGATAAATAAAGTTAATTAAGTAGATTATTAAATCATAACAAAATCAGTACATAAATAAACACAAATCAGTAAATAACTTCATAAAAAATAAAAAAAGCCCAGCAACAGCCTAGGCGTGCCTTGGCGCCGCCTAAGCATCCGCCTAGGGCTTGGGACCCTAGGTGAATGCTTGGGCCACCTAAGCACACCTAGGCGCCGCCTAGGCGAGGTCCAAGTCGACGGCGGAGGAGGAAAGGACAGCAGCGACGGAGGAGGAAAGGACAACAACGGCAGAGAGGGTATACCTTGCTTAGGTCGGCATCAGAGGAGCAAAGGACAGTAGCGGTGGGCGGAAGTAGGCTAGCGTCGGAGGAGCAGTGGACCAGCGGCGGCAGAGCAACATCAGCGGCAGAGCAGAATTGCCAGAGCAGATGATATCAGGAATGAAACAAAGAAAGGGGAAGAGTCTGGCTCGCGCGGGTACTATTAAGTTAACCATATGCATCAGTTATTAAAAGCAACTGACACTCAAAACAACAGGCGTCGGTTCCCACCAAAAAACTGACACCTATGTTCAATGATAGTCATCGGTTCCAACTACAAACACTGACATCTATCTACATATGCCAATAAAAAAATATTCTCGAATTATGACAATAGTCGTTGGTTTTCGTAGAAAAACTGACGCCAAAGGGGGTGAACATTTTCACAGGGACAACACGTGAAAACACATCAACGTCAGTTATTGTAAGATCACCGATGATAAAAATGGGCCAAATTTCTGTCTCGCGAAAAACCTTTAGTCGTCGGTTTCTTTGTTAACAACCGACGCCGTATGTTAAATTTTGGAGGTAATTTTTTTCACTAGAAAATTTGGATTTGGTGGTCAATTTTAGGCGTCGGTTGCTTATTGAGGAACCAATACTAAATAAAAAGTGATACCCGTGTCTGGCCACTTTTCAAAGATAGATGTCGATCTGTGTATACAACTGACGCTGTATGGTTTAGGCGTCGGTGTCCTGTATACAACCGACGTCTGTAAATGTGACATTATAAGCCATTTCTGTACTAGTGCTAGTGGTGTTTACAAGAAACTACAAATCATGTAGGAGGCTCCTAAAAAAGAGAACACATCAACATGAACAACACAATTAAAATTTCTACCATGTGCGTCTAGAGAGGCCTCTAATTTGTAAGTCATGCCAAGAATTTGGCTTACATAATTGTTACACCTACATCTCACACTAATCATGAGATTGGGGCATAAATTGATGACTAAACAAAAGTCAAACGTCACTCTTATTTTTTCTTCGTATTAAAAAGTCTCATATAAGACATATTCAATCACATGAACTGACTTATATATAGCCTGATTTTTACTAAATTAATTTCAATCTTAAAGATACATATCAAAACATTTGTACTAATCCTTGATATTTACAAGTACACACGTCTTGATAACTAAACATACATTTTAGAATTGTTGACACAACATTCTTCAACATCATTTACATTTTTTCTGTACAAATCTAGAGTAGACAGGGATCAAGACTGACTATTCTACCTCAAAACCCTCCTAACGTCCTCTATGATAGGACTCTTATGAAAATCTATTATTATCTCCATACCATACTATTACCTAAAAAATTGTTAAGTAGAGTGTGAGCTACTGCATCAGTGAATGGAAATTCACCAAACGAATCAAATAATATGTTAATTTTTTATTAAGTGGATTGAAACATAAGGGGAATAAGCAAGTTACTATATACTAAACTAAATGAGCAAATGTGTAAACTCATAATTATACTAAAGAACTGAAAATAAGTAAACAACACATTTTGAATCTAATTACTTAATCTGAATAACCACACAATAAATTCTTGAATCTAACTCTATAATTTCTTAATTAATAATCTTATTAATGTCATGGACCCACATGAAGTGTACCACAATATGTGAAAGAATCGTAGTAAGCTACAATCTCATCATTCACGACTTAGAGTACACTTGGGACTTTGGGTCTGCTACTAGCTAGCCAGTATGGAACAATCCTAACTAACTTTAACCTTATCGTCTATATCAGCTGGCTGAATAATATGGACTCCTCCACTAAACTTGGGTACTCATGAGAAGAATCAAAGTACTCTAGCTTAAAATCCCTACATCACTAGTTCTTTAAATACTGACAAACTAAGTAGTAACTAAACTGGGTACCACCAAAACCTCTAGTTAATTTTAGATAATCCCACTATAAATAAAGAGGTCATTCACATTAGGGTTAACCCCTTGTTCCCTTCTAACACACTCAGACTTCCTCTCCTAGACACTACTAGTGGGTAAGTCATTTCCTCCACTGTAGTCTAGGCATTCACTAGGAATCTATAGTGTTTTGGGCATTTAAAACTGTAAATGATTCTTTAGTTTCACTAAACAATAATCTAATAAGCTTTTTATTAGCTTTAGCCTGTAACCAAAACATTTATTTTTCTTTTTTTAGTCTGCACTATATTTCACTATTGACAATACTAAAAAATTATGTGTACTTTTGATACTCTGGAAAACAATACAACTAAACTGTAGATTCTCAACATTGGATTTCACTCATACTTAATAGTATGAACATATATGAATACAATGAATTTATGTATCCTATAATAATACTACTGGGCTTTTATATTGAAAGTTTTTGTCTCTCTTAACAGAATTGCACTAAATTGTTGGTATGTAAAACTGTGAATAGTTTGAACTAGTTGAAATGATCATCAAATAAATAAGATAGTAATCAAGATATATAATAGCACACTCTAGCATGTGTTTCACTATGACAGATAAGAGAAACACATAATGTCCCCTATCTTGCCCAAATTATGTACATGCAATATGAAATCATTCACCTTCAATCAATTTTTCTAACTATTTAGATTATATCTATACTACTATAAAAAGAGTCATTTCTTTTATTTTTATTTATGCCACTAACCAATCAGATCAAAAAAATTTAAATAATAAACTCTCCCTGACTGTCTCTCTTTATCCTTTTGTCAAAATTTTAAATGTTTTGTACATTTTCCAACCTCAATACTCGTTCTCTTCCCTAGAATGCATGAGACGCAAGGCATCTTTTGCGACAAAATTTAAAATAGTCGTGCTCCTAAACCAACTATCCACACTCTCCATCTTCCACTCATTTATAACCTCCATGTTGTTTAAATTATTTTCTTAGTAGCTCCCATGTTGCCCCCTATCTTGCCCAAATCCCTCACCGTCTCCCTTAATAGTCGGTATCATAACTATATCTAAAAGAAAATATCCATTTTTTTAGTGGTATAATTTTGATATTTATTTTTTTAATTCCTATCATTTAAATCGCTAAAGCTATTTTGTTAATCAGTCCATATTTTGAACAATTCTCAAATCAAAACCTCCCACCACTCTTGTTCTCTCACCCAACGATGTATATCTCCAAAAAGAATTCCAACCACTCTCTTCATGTAACACTCATAATATCTAGTTATCTTTCTCCCCCTTTATTCATTTGAAAATGGTTATTCAACATTTAACTCCCATAATATACAATTATATCTATTTTTCTCTCATATATATTATTATCAAAATTAATAATTGTTACTTACATTAATGCTAATCACTGGTCAGATTGTACTATCTATCTTTTCTTCTTTTTTCCATGGTTTTCATTATTTTAAGTAATAATTTTCCACATCTCTAGAAACCACCTATCTCTACTGCCCCTTCATCCCATCTACTCGCTATAACTCCTATTATCTTCCACCCTTCTCCCTCACCACCTTATCGTGATTGTTCCTAAAATATCTCTAAGTTTCCATTAAATAACAAAACTTTTCATTTTCAGATGGTGCTCCGACACAGTGTAAGGGACCACCAGACCACTTTTAGACTTCAAATGGTCCATTTATCGTAGTGGAATGAAGCTTACCTATGATCATAGAACATAAATCTTTTGCATTCCTACTTGACTTGTTCACATACTTACCATTGCAAGTTGGGGATTGCCTTCTACAACCATTACTCACCTCCACTACTGCTTCTTCTAGGTAAATCTGAGTCTATAAAAAGTAGTTATTGGTTTTGCTAATGTTGTGATCACTAAAACAAATCCCCAAATTCCTGCACACATAGTCTTCTGATAACTTGTTGCAAACAAACTCAGTGGTAATCTTTCTCTTTTATGTTCAATCTATAGATGCAAAGCCTAAGAGATGTGAAGGCACAATTCCTTACATATTCTTTTGTTTATTCACAAAACCTTGTATAATATATCCATGTATATCTAAGGTTGGTGACTTTCTATAATGTATCCAACTTTACGCCTCACTCCTATGTTTCATATTTTTAGACTTAATAATACTGTTAATATTATCATATTTATGTATGATTACACAAGTAAAATTCTCCTTAATTTACTTTTCTTATGTAAAATTTAAACTATGATCAACCACTATATCCAGATCTACTATCTCATTAGGCTTGCTCTTATGAATGCCATATATAAAGGAAGCATGGTACCTAGATCAATGGTCATGATCTTTTTACATATCCTACCACTATGTCTCATCCAAAACACAATCTACCTACTAGTGATGCTTGGCACCTTATATCTTGAAGCTTGTTTTGGTATTTGTTGTATTTCACTTATCACTTATGGTTACTACTAATGTTCAAGTGAAATTCTCCATTCTTTACTTTTCTCATGTCAAATTTAAACTATGGACCAACCACCTTATATAGATTCACTATGTCGTCAGGTGATGCAGCCCTATTTTAGGGCTCCATCTTATCTTTTTGCATCTTAATCACATCTAAACAATGTTAGAATAAAAGTTATTCCCTCAATGTGTATTTTTCTATTAAATGCACTTATGGACATTCTTTGCATATTTTTCAAGTACTTGGACCAAGTTTGGATAGATGAGTGAGAATAGAGGGGTCCAAAGAAGACCCCAAAGCTCCCCCAACCTACCCTTGGTGGCCAAGAATCAACCCAAGAAAATAAGTCCATGGATTTTAAAGAATGGAGTGCAAAGTTTTGTTAAAGATCCCAACACAACTGAGGTGCCAAGGAACGGTCATGCTCATCTATGCTAAAATCACATAGTCAATGCCAAGATCAAGAAGCTACAACAACAACCCCAAAACGGCTGTTCTATTTAGCATGGTCATGCCAAGAAGACACCAAAACGGTTGTGCTGCCCAGCATGGCCATGCTACCAAAAACCAGAACATGTGTGTTGAAGACAATGACCTCCACTCATCTCACCCACCATGGTCGTGCTACCCAGCACGTCCATGCTACCTAGCCTCCACCACGACCATGCTACCCAACACATCCTTTCTCTTACACCATGGCTATGCCATCCTCTACCCACCACGATTGTGCTACCACCTAAAACCCTAGTTTTCCTACATTGAATTGCCAACTCTCCCACCACTTACCCTAGTGCTTTCCCACCAACTATATATACCATAGTGGTGGCCACAACACTATGTTAGCTACTTCTAAGCATTCATTTCCACCCTCCTTACATTCAAGAGTTCCACCTACCTCTATTCTTCCATTTCCACCCAAAAACCTTAGTTTTCTAGGGTTTTCCACCATAATCCCCTACATTCTCATGCCATTTTTTACCTTAGAGGGAGGTCCTTCATCTTCTACTTAAGGAGGTGAAGGAGGATCTACAATGAGCTATCATGGCCTTCTACCTCTTTCTTATTTCCTTTTTACCTTTTGCTTGATTATGTGTAGCTGAGCCCCCTTGGTGAGCTGTTTGGGGAATAAAATGTTACTTTGATACCATGTTGGGGAAAAATAACTTGTAATGAACATATTTTCATTCTATGATAATTGTACCTTTCTTATATCTCATTTCCCATAATATTACTTGTGATTTGTGCTTCTAAACATGGATTACTTGTTGTATGATACTTGAAAACACCTAGTTTCTAGGGGAAAATGGAGTGTATGCGGCTATCTTAGGAATTGCTCCTAGGTCCAATTAGTGGATCCCTATCTAGCATCCTATGTTGTTACATACAATTCCCTTCTCCTACGAACATGTGTGAGGTTTGAGTAGCTAGTGTAAGAGAGATGGTGAGTAACATGAGGTGAAACCCTCATCTATACCCCCATTCCTACCCTTGGCTCTCAATTTCCCTAATACCACTTATCCTAGAAACCTAGACTAGCCAAGTCCTATCAGAATTACACCTAGCCCTAGTTTCCCAACTAGTAGCTTAGGGTAGATTTAAATAGCACTTTCCTTATTGTTTGGTTTGGCAATCTAGAATAAAAATATAAACTTGCATGCTATGTTAACCCCCAACTTGGATTCTTGTAACATCCCCCCAAATGGCACACTATCCCCATTAATTTTTAAAACCCACCTTGCTCTCTCTCTCTCTTATCTTTTTAATGCTAGTTTAGTTAATTACTTTCATTGCCTCTTAGTTAATTGATTAGTCATTGATAGTTAGGCCTTGCTTGAGTAGTCCGTGCTTTTCTGAGCTTGCTAGTGTTAATCTAGTTAGTTAGTGATAACTTAAGTCATTAATTGTTCTAGTGCCTAACTTGCCTCTTTAGTGTAACCTAGTTATAGTCTCTTGCTCTTGCTTAGTTAGTTGCCTTGTTTTGTCAATTATACTTAACTTGTTTAGAGTACCTTACGGTTTTCGATAATCTAGTTTTCCTTCTCACTTTTAATTGCTTTAATCATTAGTATAATCACCATCAAACCTTAAAACCCTACACTCTGCTTTAGAAACATAGTTATGCTAACCTAGCTCTAGTTCCCCTCTCTCCCTATGGATCGACCCTTCTCTTACCACTTGCCTATACTACAACATGACCATGTGCGCTTGTGGGTACGTGTGATTAGCTTAAAAAATGTGTCGAACTAGGTCCATTATAAATTTGAAAGATCCCTATGTGTTTCCCCTAGGGTTGCATCTAGTCACCATTTAGTTTATTAATGTGTGACCTTAGGATAATCACACCATCATGTTTTCTCCTCAGAACACTATACATAAAGGAAGCATGACACTGAGATCGATGGTCATGAGATTTTTTTGCATATCCTACAAGTCTCATATAAAACACAATCTACCTACTAGTTATGTGTAGCACCTTACATCTTGAATGTTAGTGTGGGAATTCATGTATTTTTCTTATCACTTAACATTTAGAGCATATGTGATCCATAGGTAATTGAGAGCATATATGATCCATGAGTGGTTGAGGTCAACTAGATGAGGATGCATGAGCCTAAAGTCAAGAATGTCAATATATTTATCATGCCATGATTTCACAGCGTGGAAGATCATGATGTCATCAAGATACCAAACTAAAAAAAAATTACACATGTATTAAGATCATCAATATTCATAATGTTCAAGTCTTTCATAATTAGAACTAACAAACATCAAGGATTTACCTATCAACCTTTTCTTATTACTTTGATATAGCTGTGTTTTTACTCACATGTTGTTGAGATTCTAGCATGGAAGGTCACAACAATGACCCCCTCCTCCTGTTATTCCCATTAAGGTGGAACCAAAGGGCAATATTCATTAACATAGTTCTAGGATCCAAGATCTACATTTAGAAAATAACCAACAATCATTTGAAATTTTATTGTATGGAAACAATTTTGATGACAATATGAGGATAATGTCCACAAAGGAGTTAGATGGTATAATCAAAAGAATAAAAACTATCTATATAGATCCTCCAGTAGTCTTTAGCTATATTTTCTTTTTGTGCAAGCTTCTGGATTACCATGTCTTAAAATATTAAGAAGATTAACCTAAAACACTGACAATCCAAAATATAAATCAATATATTTCTATATTATGCATGTAGTGTAACCAAGATATGTGCAAGTAGGTGTAACAATGTAATCAAGCATATAAAAAATTATAATTAACCAATCGAACTTGCATTTTCTATATAACTTCCTAATACATATATTCTCTATCTTAGTGGGTACATTAACCCCTTGTTCCATCATTGGATTCTAGGGTTAGGCCTAGCATTGGACTCATGATGACTATCCATTATTGGACTTGGTCACATGCATATCTACAATGTATTTCACTTCCTCGGTGGCCTATGCTTAGTTTTTGGGAGTATTACCTCCTTCAACTACCCCTTTAGAGATTGCATAGTGGGTTCATGAAATTTATCTTTATATAAGGTGATACACATAGGGCTTTATAATTTGTAGGATGTAAATCAATGATCAACCAATTTAATTACAACACAACATGAAACCCCCAAAAAAATAGAAGTAAATAAGAGCAGTTATCCATAAGTAACCATGTACCTTCTTTAAAACTATCTTAGATCAAAGTAACCATGATCAGTTTATCACCCATCCAAACAATCAATATGTAATTAATGTTTGACATCCAAGTATTATTTTTTGTTCCCAAAACAACTCCTAGGTCTAACTGGGTCCAAAGTTAGGGTTTTAAGTTGAATTAAGGTTACATTAGGGTTAATCTTCACAAGCCCTACTTGTAACATATTAAGGCCTTATGACTTAGGAAGCCCTAATTTGATACTATGTGAACCCTACATCTTAGATTAGACCTAATTATACATTTTCATCAAATTCAATCAAACTTCATTCATTAAGATTAACTAAGTAAGATATCATCATCAATTTCATGAATTTAGGGTTTGTATGCATAAAATACCATCAAAATGTGTATTACCATATACTTTTGTAATTGAAGACAAAATCATGCGATGAATCCTATTTTATTGGAACAACATATTTTTCACATTATTCTCATATATATATATATTCACTACCATCCAAGTTACCATCTATTTTTTAGAATTTTTACAAAATTAATTATCACTTAACCAATCAAGGATTTCCATGTCAATAGGATAAATATTTATCCGTGTGTGACATTTCCCAACTTAAAATCTTGGGAAAATGACCTATATGCCCGTTACACTATGACATTTATGTCACATGGATGTGGGAATCGGTCCAATCGACCCAGGGATTGTTCCCTCTCATGCCAGCCTGAGCAGCAACTGACTATGAGGTCGTCCCATGGTTGACTCTGCTATTGGGTATATAACATCCATGGTTGAGGGTCCAAGGATCTTCACCGAGTTCTACTGAAGCCAACCAAGAAAAGCACAACAATGGAGGTGGTCAGAAGTGGGAGATAGGGGTCTAGAATTCAAGTGAGAATGAAGAAGAAGGATAATTCAGGTAATTACCTTGCACCTCGACAAAATAAGGCCTTGGGAAGGTTCATGGGTGTCTGTCAAAGAGTTTCCACCACTTTCCATGTGTTGCAGTGACCAAAGTGATTTCTCAGTGAAGCTATGCAAGCTTAAATAGATCTGATTAGGGACAGGGTGACAATGACTTCCTCATTGCTTCTAAGTGTTTTGGACACCCTCAGGGGATCCTCTCTGTGCTTTTCTCCAAACCAATTGTCTTGGAGTGCCTCATCTGCATAAGAACAATAGTGGTGGTTCTCTAAAGGTGAGGGAGAACTCGACATGGATGATGGAAGTTAGATGATGGAAATTTTTGATAGCACCGAGTGAGTGAGGGAACGAGGGTTCTAAGGGTATCCTATTTATAGGATGAGGTAGAGTGTTGGGGGGAAATGATTCCAACCTTAACTCATTAGCTTGTCGGTGATTTTTATATTTTCATTTTACACGATGATAATGTCTGAGTCTAGGTTTATTATCTTTGTTATCCTCTCCCGATTCTGATGGGATTAATTTGAGAGGAAATGATGGAGAAACAAGGGAGATATTGTTGGAGAGTGGAGTACAAGACATGTTGGAATCGAATTGAGAGGCAGACAAGGACTAATTGTCATCTAATCTAGATCTGATGACTCAGTTAGATTATATACATCTTTGTCAAGCAGCTATCTCACATTACACATACTCCATGCTAGGGGGTATTTATTTAAATAATATTTATATTCGATTATCTCTAGGGTTATCCACTTTATTTAATTCTATATAAAATCCTAGAGGCTTCCAAAAGACTCCAATTTCTCCCAAGCATTGAGGAAAATTTATATTGGCATTATTTCATCTTGTGAAGAAGTTGATAACAAAACATGAAAGTTAATTGTCTTTTACTTACCTTCAAAGTAATTACTTATTTCAATTATCTAGGTCACATATTAAATCACTATATATTAAAACTTGGCAATTATTCTTACGCAAGTATTTTCCCACGCCGGGTTAAATTTGAGGGCCAACTAAGCTTGTTGGTTGCCCTCATCTTGATATTCAAGTTACTCAGGGTATATCATGAGTTAATCATCCAATTATTTTATATATGTGAAACCTTCTATATTATTAGGATTTCTTGTATATCTTTACTAATAACATATTAATATATTATTGAAAACAACAAAACACACAAAATCCCTTTTATATGGAGAATTTGCATCATAAACAAAATTTGATAAACAAGTTATAGGAAACTTTGGTTTTCAAATATCACCCTATTAATACTATATCTGCATATAAGTAAATAAAATGCATGGAAACTCAGGTTGCAACATCCTTCACTCCTTATTATAAATTTTCCCCTCAAAATTTGGCCTAAATATCAAAGATGTGAAGGTGTGTTTTCTCCATGTCCGTCTTGAGCTTGCATGTGGCTTCGTCCTTGCCATGGTGTTTCTAAAGAACTTTAACCATCTTAACCAATATATTTATGAGTTCCTTCACCTTCAAATACAAGATCCTCATAGGTGACACAGGGTAAGAAAACCTTCCTTGTAGCTCTATTGGTTTAATATTCAACATGTGGGCATGATACTTCATACAGCTCTTCATGTTAGACACATGGGACATGCCATGAATCATGCTATAATATGGTGGTAGGATGAAATGATAAGCAACCTTGCCAATCCATTCTAAAATATTGAAGGGATCCACATATCAGGGATGTATCTTTTATCTATTCTTAGGTATGGCTTGGAGGGGTCAGATCTTTAGAAAGACATGATCTCCTACTGAGAGGTGCAGCTCTGTCTGCTTTGCATCCGCATAAGACTTTTGCCAATAATGGAACTTCTTCATCCTTTGTTTGGTCAAAGAGACTTTATTAGCATATAACTGTAATTCTTCAGACCTAAGAAGGGTCCTCTCACTGACATCATCCCAATAAAGTAATGATTAAAATGGTCTCACATAGAGAGGTTCGTATGGAGGCATCATGTTGCTCACTTGATAACTTTTGTTGTAGGAAAACTCAGATAAGGGTAGATATTTCTCCCAGGATCCACCCCAATCTAGGACACAAGCCCTTAATAGATCTTACAGGGTCCAGATTGTGTGTTCTGACTGACCGTCATTCAAAGGGTGGTAGGATGTGCTAAACTTCAGCCTTGTGATGAGTTCTTATTGAATTTTTCTCTACAACTTTGAGGTGAACTTAGGGACACAGTCAGAGATGATCGAACTTGGAATGAAATGCAGGTAGAATATCTCCTAGATGTATAGCTCAGCTAAGTCTGAAACTTTAGCAGTGATCTTCAGGGTGAGAAAATGTACCTATTTTTCCAGACAGTCCATCATGCCTTTTAGGTCTTGGGTATACCCACCACAAAATCCATGGTGATTTGGTCCCACTTACACTTAAGAATTTCAATGGATTGCAAGAATCCACTTGTTTATTGGTATTAACCTTCACCATTTGGCACATGAGACAACTAGCCACAAATGAGGCTATGTCCTACTTTATTCTTAACCACCAGAAGAACCAATGTAGGATTTTGAACATCTTAGTGATGCCAGAGTGTAAAGTGTATATTGATCCATGAGCCTATTCTAGAATGTGATCTTTCAACGGTGAATCCTTGAGAACCTAGATATATTGTTTGTATCGAATTCCTCCATCTATTCCCACATAGAGGTGAGTCTGATGCTTCAACATTAAGGCCTTCATCTTCTCTAGGTCTGGGCTAGCTAGCTGGGCCGCTACAAGCTTGAATAAAAGGTAAGAGAAGATCTATATGTTGGCCAAATAGAGCTGATCCACCAAAGGTTGTGGGGTCCATCTAGCAAAATCTTTGACTCTACTCCACTAGGTAGCCAAATTAGCAACACAACTGAGTTGTTTGTGAGTGAGGGCATTGAACACCACATTAGCCTTATCGAGGTGGTAGACTATGGTGAAGTCCAAATCCTTCAGTTACTCCATCCAATGTTGTTTTCACAAGTTGAGGTCCTTCTGAGTCATCAAGTACTTCATGCTCTTATGGTTGATATATATGTCAAAGGTGGCTCCATATAGATTGTGTCACCATATATTTAGGGAATAGATGATGTTGATATATATGTCGAAGGTGGCTCCATATAGATTGAGTCGCCATATCTTTAGGGACTAGGTGATCATTAAGAGATCTAAGTCATGAGTTGGATAGTTCAACTCATTTAGCTTGAGTTGTCTTGAGGCAAATGCAAAAACGTGTTGGTATTTCTTCAAGAATCATGCTAAGCCCATATTTGATGTGTCAATGAAGATGATGAATCCATCGTTGCCAGAGGGTAGGTCACACAGGGGATGAGGTAAGGTTTTCCTTCAACTCCTAGAATCATACTCCACACACATCAGACCACATGAACTTGTTATCCTTCTGGGTCAGCTTGGTGAGGAGCAAAGAGGTTTTTGAGAAATCCTTGATGAACCTCCAATAACATTCAACTAGTCCAAGGAAGTTGTAAGCTTCAAATGTTGACATTAGTGTTAAACACTGACACGACTAAAATGTGTGTAAAATGCAAGCGTGCGCGTCGAAGTAACATAATTCAAGAAACTATTACTAACTGCTTTCGACCAGCTAAGCCAAAGAAAACTTGGATTTGAGAGTTATTTAACTTATTGCAAGAAGAAAACTAATTTAATGGGTTGTGATCACAATGAAAAGAAATTCTCTAGGACTATGGTTTCACCACAATTGACACTGCAATTTTAATCTAAGATTAATATATATATTCCCCCCACTCCTGGACAAAGATCATGTAGCAAGAACTACTCACTCCCGCAACATAGTTCACTACCTATTCTAATGCCAATCCTATTTCCATTGTAATTGGTAAATTAATTAGGCACTTTAATGAATTCTCTAGGTAATCTCTTCACATTCATGAGCTACTTTTCCCAAAGGGAAATATAAAACATTTGTTACTATGGATTTCCAATCCTTAATCCTCCTCCCTAAGTTATTAAGGATCTAAATATTCACCTATGGTGTGCAACATAGACAATTCAATACGATTTCATAGAAACATGCCCAAGAATAAGGAGAAAATAATATACTAATGCAAAAGATGCATATACAGTGTACAACCAGACTACTCCCGGGTCCTAAAGAACACGGGGATTAGCCCCTCATGGTTTCCATAAAAAAACATACTAGGAATAAGAAAAAATGTGGAGAATATAGAAAATCGATGAACCCCCTGAAGGAACGTTATTAGGATGCTCCACACCGATGAATGGATCTACAATCTGCAAATTCTACCCACCGAACGTGCCTGGAACCTTCTGAACGTGTAGTTCTCCTCCTCTTTCTCCCCTCCCATGTCGTTGCCATCTTGTAATGGAATAGAACATGATTCATTAGGTCTGGACGAACTCCCCTTAAGTCATAAAAGTGACTTAGGGCCAAATAAATCCTCAACCGTTGGATTAAACTTGATTTTCCAGACTACTTGATCGGGCATACTCGATAGTACTGACGTTTGAACTCAGTAGTATCGATGTTTGAACTCAGTAGTATCGAGTCTAGAAGTCAAATCTACTCTGTCTCTGATGCAAAGTCGGTTGTACCGACTTTTGAAGTCAATAGTATCGAGTCTGTGAGACTCTTGCGGTACCTGAGAGGCACAAAAATGTACATACATACTTGAAATATAATAAATCATTCAAAACATTAAAATTATGCTTATTTCATGCAATTGAGTAACACATGCTATTATTAATAAATCATGTAAAAATTAATATGAAAATGAATACTAAGTGCACAAAAAGTAATATAAAATAGCCTGTGAAAATGACAAATATACAATGCGTCAAACTCCCCTAAGATTAAATGTTGCTTATCCTCGAGCAACACACTCTCAGATATGTTTGAGACTAGTCAGCAAAAGGACAAGGAATATGAACTTCATTTCTCAACTACTCCCACTTGGCGGTCCCAAACCGGCCTTCACTGATCATTGAACAATCAACTACTCTGTAGTGACAAAAAAATCCATAAAAGTTGTCCACCCTTAGATCAATGAACACTATTAAGAGAGTAGTTAACATCATAATATATCAGGCATTCACTTGGTGCATTATGTGATTACCTATTCTACATTGCTCTTTCCTAACTACCAATCTACTTGGAAGCAGTTCTCTATATAAAAATGAATGAGGAGAATAAATCATTTGAATGGCCTACCAATAAGAGCAATGAACGACACAAAATGGGTGGCAATTGGAAACTCACAAGTACATCCAAATAATTTATGCAAAATAAAGCATGATGAACCTATATGGCGAAAAGAATGAGAAATGGATGAGTCCTAATGCCTACTTTCTTGGTTGAATGATGCATGAGTCAAAAGATGTTGTCAATTTGACGAACAAAAATTCAAAGAAAACAATGCACCATGTGTATTTTCCCCTCATTTTTGTGAAGAGTTGAGGGCATCCTTTCTCCCTCTTCACTTCAAAACATTACAAACTCTTTTTTTTCTTCTTTTCATTTTTTTGTTTGGCCCATTATTTTAGCATGATGGAACGTTATGCTTGGTATTTACTACATATCATTATTTTTTCCCTAAGGGTATGGATGTGTATCCCTGTACTCAAAATTTGAAGGAAAAAGATACCCACATGATATAGCAATGAATGATGAAAAATGCATGCAATCTACATGTAATTAGTTATGCAACTAGAATGATATGTACATAAATTGTTGAAGTACACAACTTGGTATTTTTTTTTCATTTTTGTAATGAATGCAATAAAAGCAAACTAAGTTATCATGCCACCTATTATGCTATGCAATGCAAGCAAGAAAAAATAATTCAGAGTACTTGTTCATCTTAAGGTGGTGAGTCAATAAGGAGTGATGGATGGGTGGAATCACATAACTAAGAGACAAAGCCTTTCATGAATCTATGATATGTCCCTCTCTAATGACCTGTGTACAGGGTAACCTTAGGGTTTCTTTCTTAATTTCAATTGAATGTCCCATTAACTGTTTGATCAATTCAAGCTCAAACCCCATCTTCATCCACATTTCATGAATAATTAAGATTTCCATTCATATCAAATGTCTTTAAGCTAACTAACCCATACACTTCATCTAAGTGAAATTACTCAAGTACTCACAACTAAGCCCACAAAAAGATTATCAATTTCCATTGCAAACTTGAACACACACATGATAATTTGCGAGGAACAAACACAATTTAAGATCCACTTTATGCTAGATAGATTATGGATCCTAAAAATTTCAAAAATAAAAACTAAAAGCAAGTAAAAAGGGAAGATAAAGTCGTTCCAACACCTACATCCCCTACGCTTGAATTTGACCATGTCATCATAGTAAAAAATCCAAACCTGGAGGTGGAACGGGTATACCCGATGCTCTGAAGGGTGGTGGAGGTGGATGATTGGAGGCTCTTTGGATCAAGTTGTGCAAGCATATATCCCTCTTGTTTGTGCCACTAATGTGTGTCTTTTTGGCATCAAGATATGGCATTCTCTCTCCTTCTTTGATCTTTGAAAATCGTGCCCATTGACATGTGTATCGGTGGTGCCGACATCTTCTTCTTGTAGATTTTGTCACCTTTTTGCTGAAAATTTTCGATAGTACCAAGTTTGGAATCGGTAGTACCGACTTTGGTTTAGGGTTCAGGTGATTTTCTAGGAAAAATTTCAGTAGTATTGACTTTAAAAGTCGATAGTACCAACTTCCTACAAAGAGTGTAGAATTCTAACTAATAAGGAGTCGGTAGTACCGAGTTTAGACTCGATAGTACCGACTTTGGCCCTATCTGCACACCAAACAAAATCATCAAGGTACCTTCTTTACATTTAATAAAAATCTAACAAAATAAGTATAATGTAACTAAAATGAACACCTAAACAAATAGTAAATGACAAAAATAAAATTGGGTTGCCTCCAATAAGCGCCCTTGTTAAATGTCCTAGGCTCGACATGAATGATCCTCCTCAGCCCGGGTTGTCTTGAGATGGTGGTGAAGATTCATCCAAAAGTTTGGACTCCACTCTATCATCATCTATCCCGAGTGTCAAATAGCCTCTACCAATGGCAGGGATCACATCTGCCATATCTTGGAATGACTTCCCTAACAACATCTCAGGCCCTTTCATTTCCTTCATATCCATCACCATAAAGTCAACTGAATAGATGAACTTATCGACTTTAACCAACACATCGTTACACATCCCATATGGCCTCACAATAGAGACATCCACCAATTCATTGCCATGGATGTTCTTGTTGGTTCCTTCAATCCTAACTTTCATAAGGTGGTAATAGGCATGAGATTAATACTCACTCCTGAATCACATAGTGCCTGCTTGAGGTGTTTTCCACCTATAGTACATGGGATGTAGAAACATCCTAGATCCTTCCTCTTATTTGGCAGTTTCCCATTGATCAGTGCACTCATCACCTCATTAACTTGTACAATATCGACGTCTTTAATCCTCCGCTTCTTGTTGATGATATCTTTCAAAAATCTCCCATAAGAAGGAATTTTCTCTATCGCCTTTACCAATGGCAGATTGATGTGGAGCTTTCAAAAGATGTCCATGAACTTTTTGAACTATGCTTCCTTTTTCCTCATCTTTAGACTATCTGGGTATGGCTTATCTGCCTTTTATGCTCACTTATGTGGGGGAATATATGGCCCTTTATGAATTTCTTCCCCTAAGCTTGCTTCAGCACCACTTCCTGGAGTGGAAATAGACACATCCTCTGTCGGTGGTGTTATCGGTTGTTGTTCCTTATGAATTTTGGATGCCCCTTTATTGAATGTGATTGTTCCACTGCATTGTAAAACCTTCACATGCTCTTGTTGAATAGGTACCCTCTCTGGAACTGTAGTTGGTGATTTAATATGAATGGGACCTTGAAGTGCACTATCCACTAGAATTTTGCATCCTCCTGGTAATCCCAATAGACTGTAAGGAAATAGGACTTTAGACACATACACCCAATCAGACTCGCGAGAGTGTTGCTTGGGTGCCTCCTCGGTATGATGTTCTCTCTCTTTGACAACAAAGATGAATTTTGATTGGTGATGTCGATGGGTTACAACTGCATTCCCAAGTGCTCCTTACTGAATGGACTCCTTCAAGAAAGCTACTTGTGCTGCCAACTAAGAAATTCAATATTCAATGTTGTAGATATGGACACCTTGGTTTTGCAGCTCGCTCTGTGTAAGACCCATAAGTACTTCATTTTAGCTCACCAGTTTTTCTAACATGTTCTCAATTTTGTCAATCTTGCTAGGGCCCCTATCCTGTTGGTACTGCTGGTGCATATACATACGGTTCTCTTCTTCACCCCCAGATGTTGTTACATCCTTCTGGCACAACTTCATGGTGATGAGGTCCAACTTCTCATTCAATGCAGAAATGACTTTAGATTCATCAGTGCTTTTAATGGTTGTTGGGCATTCACTTTTTTCACCCCATGACTGATTCTTAGCCATGTTCTTCAAGATCTCATGACATTTAGAAGGCTTGTTGTTAAAAAAAATCCAACTCCTGCACTGTCCAAGGTGGTCCTCTCACCCTGATGTAGGCCATAATAGAAGGTCTTTGCTTGGCCATATAAATCTAAACCATGGTGAGGCACCTTCCATGACATATTCTGAAAGTGCTCCCAAGCCTCTGAGTATGACTCTTCAGCCTGTTGCTTGAAGTTGTAAATCTTTCATGTCAATTCAGTCATCTTTTGTGGAGGAAAGTAACACTCAAAGAAAGCATCTATCATCTGGTCCCATGTCTCTATGGATTCCAGCTTGAGGTTATAGAACCAAGACTTAGCATGGTCTGCGAAGGACAATGGAAGCAACTTCATGTATATCACTGTGGTAGGAACCTTGTCTATCTTCACCATGTCACAGCTTTCAACAAAATTGTTAATGTGAGTCATTGGGTCTTCAGTATTGTGGCCATGGAAAGCATGTTGCTTAACCAATGCCACCAACCTAGGATCAATCTTGTAGCTTCACACATTTATTCGCTTGTCGCTTGATTGACCCGAGATGAGCTGTTGAGGATGACACCTTGATCTTCTCCCAGATGGTTTGTTCTTCTTTTGCATCACCCATACCTTCCAGTTGTGGATTTGTTGTGGGAGTGTAATCAGTGGTTCATGTTTGAACCATGCACTAGTACTTGAAATTTGTAAATTCAATGTGAGAACGAGATACTAGTGATTGAGTTAAGAAAATATTTGCAATTTAGATTTGGAAAGAATAAAAAGAAAAATAAAAAGGGTGGCCTAGAGTGGCCGATCACAACACTCTTAGTGATTGAATATTCTGTTTCCCTGGCAACAACACCAAAAAATTGACATGACCAAACTGTACGTGCAGAACACAAGAGTACCCGTTGAAGTAATACATGTCAAAGAGGCTCGTATACCAAACACGGGGAAATGTAATTCAATAAATTACTACTAATTTCTTTCGATCAACTAAGACAGAAAACTTTAATTTGAGAGTTATTTAACTAATTGCAAGAAGAAAACTAATCTAATGGATTGTGATCATAATGAGAAGAAATTCTCTAGGACTATGGTTTCACCACGATTGACAGTGTAATTTTAATCTAAGATTAATATATATTCCTCCCACTCCTGGACAAAGAGTCTGTAGTAAGAACTACCCATTCCTGTAGTGTAGTTCACTACCTATTCTAATGTTAGTCCTATTTCCATATTAATTGGTTAATTAGTTAGATGCTTTAACAAATTTTTTGGGTAAGCGCTTCATGTTCATAAGCCACTTTTTCTAACGGGCGATATAAAATATGTGTTACTATGGATTTCCAATCCTTAATCCTCCTCTTGAAGTTATCAAGGATCTAATTAATCACCTATGGTGCACAACATAGACAATTCCATACGATTTCATAGAAACATGTCCAAGAATAAGGAGAAAATAATATACTAATGCAAAAGATTCATATACAATGTACAACCGGGCTACTCTCGGGTCCTAAAGAATACGAGGATTAGCCCCTCATAGTTTCCATGGACATAAACATGCTAGGAATAAGGAAAAATGTGGAGAACATAGAAAACCGATGAACCCCCTGGAGAAACGTGATTAGGAGGCTCCACGCCGATGAACAGATCCACAATCTACAAATTATGTGCATTAAACATGCCCGAAACATCCTAAATGTGCAGTTCTCCTTATCGTTCTCCTCTTTGGTTCCATCAACATCTTGTAATGGAATAGAAAATGATTCATTAGGTCTGGCCGAACTCCCCTTAAGTCACATAAGTGACTTAGGGCGAAATAAATCCTCAACCATTGGATTAAACTTGATTATCTGGACTGCCTGATCGGGAAGACTCAGTAGTACTGACTTTTAAACTTGGTAGTACCGAGTTTGGAAGTTGAATCTACTCTATCTTTGATGCAAAGTCGGTAGTATTGACTTTTGAAGTCGATAGTACCGAGTCTGTGAGACTCTTGCGGTACCTGAAAGGTACAAAAATATACATAAGTACTTGAAATATAATAAATCATTCAAAAACATTAAAATTATGCTTATTTGATGCAATTGAGTAACACAGGCTATTATTATTAAATCATGCATAAATTAATATGAAAATGAATAGTAAGTGCACAAAAAGTAATATAAAAATAGCATATGAAAATGACAAATATACAATGCATCAAACACTCACGAACATCCTCCACTTTGACTAGATCCACTAAAATAGTTCTTCTAGATATGATATGTTCAAGGAACATGAATCAGTGTATCCAAAACTCTCATTTCAAGAATTTTCCATAGAAATTCTTCTCTCTCAAGATATCAAGGACCTTATATAGGTGGTCACAATGTTGCTCTAGGTTGTCTGAGAAGACTAAGATATGATCGTTGAACACTATGAAAAAAAGTCTCAAACATGACTAGGTGGTCACAATGCTTTGATACGACCGAACATGTCATATATCCGGGGTAGAGATACCTATTCTTAACAATATCTTGGTTTATAATTCAATCATCGATGCATATGCATAGTGATTCGTCCTTTTCCCAAAAAGAACCAGAGCTCCCCAAGGGGATGTGTTGGTTTGGAGGAAATCCATGTCTAAGAGTTCCTATAGTTGCTATTGAAACTCAATAAACTCAAAAGGGGACCATTCTATAAGGGGCCTTAGAAATTGGGTTTGTCCTAGGAGCTAGCCCTATGGAGGATTCAACTTCCCTTTTAGGAGGTATGCCAGAAAAATCTTTCAAGAACACATCAACACAATCCATGACTACCTCTTTTTCGTCAAATGGGTGCATCTTAGCTTCAGGCTTGATTACTACAGTTAGGAATTCTAGAAATCATTTAGCTATTATCTATTCTACTTTTAAGGCTGAAAAATACAAACTGATGGTGGCATCTTTCGTTCCTCAAATGGTGAATGGTGGATGACCTATTCTTTTTATTTGTATCTTCTTTTCCCCACAATATATTTTTACATTATAGTTATAGGTCCACTCCATTCATATGATGACATCAAAGTCATTCATATCAAGAAGGATAAGTCAATAGGGAGTTCATTATTTAGATATTTAACATGTATGACCGGTGTTTTCAAAAGGGATGAGAAAATGCATCCATTGGGGTGTCGAATTCTAAAACATACCATAAGCCTTGAAATCAAGCAAAGCATAGTCATGAGATTTTGAGAAATAAATGTATTGATAGAAGCAGAGTCAAATAATGCCTTGACTGAATGCCCATAATATCAAACATTTCTACATTTAATCATAATACTCAAGATCTAGCACATATCTCTATGGTAAAGGATAGTATAATGAAATTACAAGGGTGTTCACCTTCCATGAGTCAATTCTTACTATTTAGAGCTTCCTCATTGTTGATGGTAAAGACTCGAGCTTGCCAACAATCACCAGCACTCGAGGCTGCAACTGGTTGGGCTGCCATAGGGAAAAACCTCTGTGGTGCAGAAAGGGGCAAGTTAGACTGGAAGTGTCCCTCTTGCAGGAAAGGATAGCACACTTGCTTATCAAAGAGGCATTTGTCAGCATGTATCCTCCCATAGTGGTGGCCCCTAGGGGAACCCTCATGGTTACAAACATCATGGTGAGGCTTTCCTCCCCCTTTGCCTCTGCCCTTGCTGTGATTGTGGCCCCATGTCTTCCTTCTATCATTCTTTGGAGTGAAGACACCTTCAATGAACTACAGATACCCCATGGATGGGTTCTTGGTGGGAATGATAGTTTTCTACATCTTCAAAGGAAGTTGAGAATCTCAGTGAAGTTCAAGTGTTTGCTTGCCAGCACATGGGGTTGTACTTGGGGGTGCAATTTCTTGATGAAGTGATCCACTTGACTATTCTTAGTTATCATGTAGAGAAGCACTCTAGGAGCTTGAATTTCTAGGCATAGTCTGCTACAGATATGTTGCCCAGGTAAAGGAGCATAAATGGCTTCTCCTTCACTTTACTAGAAGAGTTGGGAATGAACCTTGTGATAAAGATGGTGCATAGATCTTTCCAACCCATAGGGTTAACAACAAGGTCTTAGTTGGTGAGGTAGTTTCCCCACCACATCTTTGCAGATCCCTTAAGTAAGTGGGTGGTGAACAAAACCTTCTAGTTGGGTTGCACCCCTAGGATGTATAATACATTATCCACATCCAAGATTCAGGAATTTCCCTTGTTGACGACTTTGGTCTTGTGTTATCCCCAAAAATTTTCTAGGTTCAGCTTGATGAAGTTGAGGATGGTGGTGTTGGATCTATAATGGGATATAGAGGGGGTGAATATAACTAAAACCACTTAAAAAAAATTCATTAGACCTTAAAGATATACCCCAAGATAATATTGCAAGTATGAAATTTAATTGCAACTAATCATGCATAGAAAGGGAAAGAGATATTGAATAAGCACCAAATACCACAAGTTATTTATAGTGGTTCCAACCTCCAAACTAGGGCATGTACATCCAATACCTAGAGGGGTCAATCTCTAGGATTTTAAATCGTGTCTCGCTCCTTATATTTCATTATAAGAGTTACAAAATAAGACCACCCTTTTCTAAGTCAAGGGCTAAACTATCATTCTTTTTTTGATCAAGGATCTAATATCCACAAGTTATTTATAGTAGTTCCAACCTCCAAACTAGGACATGTACATCCACTACCTAGAGGGGTAAATCTCTAGGATTTTAAACTGTGTCTCACTCCTTATATTTCATTATAAGAGTTACAAAATAAGACCACCCTTTTCTAAGTCAAGGGCTAAACTATCATTCTTTTTTGGATCAAGGAGCCAATAACCATTACAAAGGACTTACCTATCCATGATCAAAAGTCTTAAGCCTTACCAAGGACTTAGCTACTCCTACGATGAGTCTTTGGCCTTCTCCAAGGACTTACCCACTCTTTCAACGAGTCTTTGGCCATCCACTCCTGTATTGGATCTTCCACCTTTGACTTCACCTTCATCAAAGAGAAGCTTTTCACCAAGGGATTCCTTCCCTTCTACTTCTTCACCTCTCTTAGACAAGATAGAGAATAACCATCCTCATTATAGAAAGAGAGATTGATAGGTAGAGGAAATTATAACCTCACGATATATACATGTAGTACTACCTCTCTTACAAATCTCATACTCACTCTAGTGGAGGTAGAAAGTGACTAAGCTCATGAGAGTGGATGGAGGATCTTTGGAGGCAAAATATCTCTCAACTATAGTATAGGGACCCTCATAGTGCTTAACTAACCACAGGATGAATCCCAAGGGATTTTATTTATAGTTGAGGGTGCCTCCTAACTGTTAGAACCATTTAGGACGAATTCTAGCCATTATTGGGGTGCCCAATGGATCTTTTTGCACCTTTTTTCACCCCTATAATGGCTATTTTTAATCGTAGAAAATGGTTGCAATAGTGTTGTTGGATGAGTTGCCTTTAGGGGCAACTCGACTGACAATAGTTATTGTTTGGGACATTTTCTAGTTGGTTGAGTTGCATTCTAGCAAGAAACTCAGCCGATAGAAGGTCTTGGAAACCCCCTTGAACAATGTTATCAATTGAGTTACCCCATGACAAACTTGACCAACTATATTTGTTGTTTTAGGTGTTCTAACCTCCTAATTGTAATATAATTCATCCTAATTAATTATATTACACATATGAGCTTAATTACAAGTCATGCAATCATTACAATTGATTTACATCAAAGATCTAAGAGAAAACTATCTATTCTTCAATCTTGATCTTTGTGCTTGTATGACTTCATATCTCCAAATTAGGATGTGCAAGATTAGGCATTTTGAGCATGTCTTTATAATTTGAGTAGAATCACTAGGAAAAAATAAGTGGAATGGTTTAGTCATAAAACAAGGTACTACTCAATTTAGACCTTGAGTCAACATGTGGTTTTAAGACAAGGGCGAACAAGATTAGGCGCATCATTCTCGTCTCTGGTGATGTCTCTGAGGGCTAAGGCACTAATGGCATCGATCAACACCTTGTGCTGCTCTGGCCAGAGCATCTCAAGGGTCTTGATGATGGCATGCTTGGTTGTGGGGTCAAGGCCAAGGCCATCGATAAAGGCAGGGCCATCTTCAGTATTTAGTTCATCCTTTAACATTGGTCCATCCTCTGGATTAGGTACATCTACAAGATTTGGACCTCAAAAGGACTGGGGACATCCTTAGGGGTGGATCCTCCCTTGTCAAAGGCCTCCTCTAGCTTCTCTTGCTTTCAAGAGAATTCACACTCCATGGCTCTCCTCCTCTTCTTTAGGGAGACCTTATTCAGAGAATCTTCCTCTACTGATCGCCATGGGAGTGTCTACACCCTTTATAGTGGTCTTGATGTGGACCATGCTATATCACATATATATTTTGATTTAGTATTTTTTAGGACAATATAAATTATGTATGTGTTATCTTGGCTACATGCATCACTTATTGTTTGGCAGAGGATACCTTATCCCTAACTTCCATAACCCTAATACATGATGTTGACCTAACAGTTATACATTGTCCATATTTTGGTGATGACTTAACCGTTCCATTCATATGTATCTAATATGTCTATTTCAGATGGATTTCAGGTATTAGGTACATGAAAAGGATGAATTCAATCAAGCCCTAAATTGACCAAATACATGTCAAAGTTCATGCAAATGAACTTTTATGGAAAATGCCTTAAAACCCTTAGCACATTTTTTGTAATCATTTGCATTGATGCTATGGCTTGTAATTAAGTTGAGAAAAAAATCAAGAGCACTTAAAATGAATAATTATGCACTCTAATGCCACTTTCTAAAATTCATCACATTGACTTTTGTCGGCTGAGTTTCATCTTTAATAAACTCGATTGACACCCATGATGGCTTTTGGGAACTTCCAGGGTAAGCTAAGTTTCCTTAGGACAAACTCGACAAACACCCCTACACAGGAAAATCAAATTTAAGTCATCGACTGAGTTTCATCTAGGATAAACTTGAACAAAAACTCAAATTTGCTTTGTCACATAGTGATACTAGTCGAGTAACTCTATTGAAACTCAATCGACTGCACTGTATGGAATGTGTATAAAAAGTGTTTCTAGTCGTTGGAGTGTTACAAAAAAATAGATCCGTTGCAACACCCCAAACAACTAGAATTCGTTTCCAAGTGCTTCTACTGGCTAGTGGACACTCAAACTATTAATAGGGGCCCTTAGACTTCGTTCCAAGTTTGCTTACTTTGATCCTAGATATAGTTTAGTGATTTTGTCCACATAGAGCCTCTTTCTCTCTCATGATTACTTGCTCTCATTATGAGTGAGATAGAATCCCTATAAGAGATTTGCTCCATTGTATACCTTGTGAAGCTCTCCACTTCCTTTTCCAACCTCCTTTCTCAAAGAAAAGTTGGTGAAAGCTTTTCCTTATAGAAGGTGAAGAAGAAGATAGAAGATCCAAAATAAAAGTGGGTAAATTGTCAAGTCCAAAGACTTATTGCAGGAGTAGATACCCTTGGTGAAGGCCTCTAGATTGTTGCATAAGTGGGTAAGTCCTTGGAGGTAGAAGACTCTTACTCAAGGATGGGTAATCCCTTTGTGTATGGTTATTGGCTCCTTTAATCCTTAAAAGGAAGGCTATATATCCTTGTCTTAGAAAAGGAAGGTCTTATTGTATCTCTTATAATAGAATATAAGGAAGGAATAATGATTGTAAATCCTAGAGGTTGAACTCTCTAGGTAGTGGATGTACACTCTCCTAGTTTGGAGTTTGGAACCACTATACACAGCATGTTCTTGGTCTCATTCAATATCTCCCATCCTTGCTATGTTTGTTTAGTTGCACTCAAACTCCATATTTGCAATCTTAACTCTTGAAGTAATTTGAAGGTCTAATGAATTTGTTTTAAGTGTTTCTAGCTCTGTTCAACCCCTCTAGAGGCCATTGATCCAACAAGTGGTATCAGAGCCATGGTCTTCTCTGACTGAGATCGCCCACAAGACTAGAAGATGGGTGACAACCTCTTAGGTTCTCTCAACTTAGAGGGTGGATTCTCCATGAGACCTCCGTTTCGATAGCACAAACTTTCACTATTGGAAGAGGAGGATGCAATTTTGCTTGTAAGGGATGAACTACAACATGTAGAAAGTGGTCATCCTTCCCTAAAAAGGAGCCACGAGGAGATGTGGCTACTTGGGATGAAGCTACCTTGAAGAAAGCCCAGATGAATGCAAAGGCCATTAGCATTATCTATGCAACCCACACTCCTTCCAAATTCAACCAGATCTCTTCTTGGGACACCGCCTACAAGATATGGAATAAAATATGCATTACCTATGAAGGGACCAAGAAAGTCAAATAGTCCAAGGTCTACATGATCAAACGTCTCCTTGTGAACTTCAAGATGGTAAGAAAGAGAGAGTGGCGTGATGTATTCTAGACTCAACACTATTGTGAATGGACTTGCTTCTATAGGCCAACCTATGGATCAAGGCACTATAAACTCCAAGATCCTTAAATCTCTTCCCAATAGGTGGCAATCTAAGGTGACCTCCATTAAAGAAACAAGAAGCCTTGGTGAAATGGGTACCAAAGAGCTCATTGGGAATCTCCAAGCCTATGAGCCTAGACTTGACAAGCAAGAAGAAGAGGAAAAGCTAGAAGAGAAGGAGTCTAAGAAGATGAAGGAAAATGCCTTCAAAGCCCAAGTGGAGGCCCTTGTTCTTCAACAACAACTTGCTTGCCAACCTAATCCTCCCTCTAGTGCAGATGAAGCCCCTAGTGATCATGAAGCGAACTACTCTAAGGGGAAACACTTCAAGGGAAAGCTCTCCTCCTATACTCCAAGGTGTTTTGAGTGTGGTCAAAAGGGATAATACAAGAATTATTGTCCCAAGGCAAAGAAGTCCTACCACAAGAGAATCCAAAACAAGAAGGAAGACTACAAGAAGGAAGGCAAGTTCAAGAGGAAAGACAATAAGGAAAGAAGAAGCAAATATGCATCCCATGTCGCATGGAAGGAGTCTTCTTCTAGTGACTCCAACTCCACTGAAGGAGAGTGTCACTTGCTCTCATGGCCTCAATAAGTGAAGGCATAGGTGAGGTAAGTGAGGTTAGTTTAAATGAACTTCCTAAATATACTCTAATTGAGATAATTAGTGCTTCCCATTCTTCTTATTCTAAGTGCAAAGCTAAAAAGAAGAGACTAGGGAAAATTATGGTGATCGTTATTCTAAAATTGATTTTCTTGAGCAAAATAAAAAAGTTCATCTTGATAGCATAGATTCCTTGCAAGGTTAATTTCTTGAATTTGAATTTTGATACAATGGAGTTGAGGTAGAAAATGGTATTTATATTAAGAGTATCAATAGTCTTAAAGATGAAAACCAAACTTGCCTTAATGAACTTGTTTTGATTAGAACGGAAAATGATAAGCTTGTTGCCAAGTTCAATGATCTTAGAAATATATGTGATGGTAAGGATGAAAATACAATCTATATCAATGATCTTACTATGCTTAGAGATGAAAATGCTTAGATTGCTTGCTAAAGTTAATGATCTTGCTTCTAGACCTTTATTGCCAAGTAATGAAGTAGCTAGTCTTACTTTAGAAAGATATTCTTATCCTACTAAAGCCCTCTGTTTAGAGGTTGACTTGCTTCATGCTCAAGATGATTTAGCTAGCCTTTCTTGTACTGTCATTACTCTTAGTGATTATAATCACAAGCTTAGAGCTTCCTTGCAAAAGTTCCTCAAAGGGAAAAGGTCCCTCAATGAAGTCCTAGAGCACTCTACCAAACAAATTAGTAAAAGTGGTTTGGGATATGAGGGAGATCCCATGAGTAAGGAATCTCCTATTTTTCATGGAGAGTTATCCAGATCTAAGAACCCTATGGTTTGTGCACATTGCAAGAGTGATGGTAATTATACTACATATTGTACTTACAAGAATAAGGGGACCAACCCAAATATGAAATGGGTCCTCAAGCTAACTCTAGATCCCAAGGTTTGAATTGGTCACTATCATCTTCCTTTCTTGTAGGTAAAAGGAAAATGGGTTGTTTATAGTGGTTTCTCCAAGCATATGACAGGTGAGATAAGCCACTTCAACAACTTCACTAAAAATAAAGGAGGTTTGGTGACCTTTGTGGATAATAGAAAAGGTAAATTAAAAGATGAGGGTGATGTAGGTGATTCACTATGTATCAAGAATGTTATTCTTGTGGATGGCATACATCACAATATTACTAGTATTATCCAATTATGTGACAATGCTTATCTTGTTCTTTTGTACTTATGTTGAATGTCTACTTCTAGACTCTGTCTCCTACAATGTAAATATAAGGGAACTAGAAGTGGAAACCTTTATGTTATTATTCTTGATTCTCTTAAGCCTATTCTTAGTAAATGCCTTGATTTTTTTTATAAAAGTGATATATATTTGTGGCACCATAGGCTTGGTCATGTAAATATGCATCAAATGAAGAAGTTGAGCAAAAAGGAATTGGTCAAAGGACTTCCTAAATTGTACTTTGAGAAGGATGAGGAATGCCAACCTTGTACACAAGGAAAGTAAACCAAATCCTCCTTTAAATACAAATGAGTCCTTAGCACCAAGAGGGCTCTTGAATTTATTCACATTGATCTATTTGGACCAATGAGAACTCAAATAGTTTGTGGTAGCAGGTATTGCCTTGTGATTGTCAATGATTTATCTCGCTATACTTGGAAATTCTTCTTGGTCTCAAAAGTGATACTCTCGATGTTTTCTTAACCTTTTGCAAATGAGTTGAAAATGAAGCATATTTGATGGTTCGTTTTACTTACCACTAAAAATCCTAGAGATGATGAGTCTCTAAGTTTAGCCTTGCTAGTACTATGGTAAGAACTCCACCCACATGTGCTAAGACATGTGGAAGTCTTATCGTAGTATAGTTAAGGGTCGAATCCTCGGGACAACGGTCTTGACGAAGTCAAGATGGAAAACGTTTAGCCTTTACTTAACAACTTAAAGATTGATATTTAGATTAAAAGTTTGATTTGGTTGTTTTAAACTAAGTACAAAGAAAGTAAAGCAAGAAAGTAAATAAAGCAAGTAAATCTTAAGAGTTAACAAATGATGATGAATCACTGGGGTTAAGCAGGTATTTACCACCGCTACACATGCATTGTATATGTACTAAGCAAGACTTATAAGCTAGATGCATGGATGTTTCCACAAGACCGATGCCTTATAAGACAAGAGCGTTGCGTTGCATCCAAGGGTGTTCCACAAGACCGATGCCCATATAAGACAAGAGCGATGCATTGCACCCTTCGATGTTCCACAAGACCAATGCCCATATAAGAAAAGGGCAATGCATCTCATCCTCCAAGGGTTAAGTAACTCTCATGCGGTACATCACTACGCGTCACTGAAGGATATAGTCTCCGAAGAGAGAATCTTACTCAACCTCAAGAAACGTGCATCTAAAACTAACAAGCGAGCGATAATTACCAAATCGAATAGCGTCTTTGTAGGCCTAGTTTCCGGTGAGGGATAACCTAGCTACGAGAAGTGCGGGAATGATGCAACACCAGCCATCCCCGAACGAATGGTCACATGCTTTACATCATTCCCCTCGCAAAGTGTGTTCCTCGACTTACCAAAGGTCTCTTCCATACAGATGGGAGTGTGCCAGATGATAGTGAGTTTACTCCACTCTTTGAGATACACTTCTAGACACCGAAACGGATGCGTGGTGGATACACACACCAGAAACCAACACTAAATTGGTATTCAAGCCTCGATAGCGGTCGTAGACAAACCACAATGAAAGACAATAAATGCATACAAGAACGTGGCCATCATTCAAGCATGTGTGAAACGATTTAGTATTAAAACGAAATGATAACATCTTTTTTACAGTACATAATACAAAACATGGGCAGCGGGGCTAGTCCCCGCGCCCCAGTGGATGGAACTACTCGCTCCTCATAGAGGGAGCAACAAAGAAGGAGGCAAGAAGAGATAGAAAGAACATCATCTCCACTGAGGAGAGAAGGTTGAACTCTTGGTGGAGAGAGCAACGATCTCCACTCCTTGTAGCTTGCTTGATGACGGATCTTCTCCTCTCACCTTCCTTGTTGATGAGAGAGAAAGTAGCTTGCAATGGACGTGAGTCTCAGACCGGCAGCCTCGAGTGATGGATGGAGTTGTTCTGGTAGTGGAGAGACAGCCTCTGGACGTCTGGACTCTTTATGAACGGCCCTGAGGTCTTATTTATAGGCTTTGAGTGAGATCCAAACGGTTTGGAGACCGTTTGGGCTCAAACGGTCTTGGGACCGTTTGGCGTCAAATGGTCTTGAGATCGTTCGGCGTCAAACGGTCTTGAGATCGTTTGGCGTCAAACTGTCTTGAGATCGTTCGGCGTCAAACGGTCTTGAGACCGTTTGAGCTTCATGCGGTCTTGGGACCGTTTGGCTTCATGCGGTCTCCGGACCGTTTGAACTCCATGCGGTCTTGGGACCGTTTGGCTTCATGCGGTCTCGGGACCGTTTGAACTCCATGCGGTCTTGGGACCGTTTGGCTTCATGCGGTCTCGGGACCGTTTGAACTCCATGCGGTCTTGGGACCGTTTGGCTTCATGCGGTCTCGGGACCGTTTGAACTCCATGCGGTCTTGGGACCGTTTGGCTTCATGCGGTCTCCGGACCGTTTGAACTCCATGCGGTCTTGGGACCGTTTGGCTTCATGCGGTCTCGGGACCGTTTGAACTCCATGCGGTCTTGGGACCATTTGGCTTCGTGCGGTCTCGGGACCGTTTGAACTCCATGCGGTCTTGGGACCGTTTGGCTTCATGCGGTCTCGGGACCGTTTGAACTCCATGCGGTCTTGGGACCGTTTGGCTTCATGCGGTCTCGGGACCGTTTGAACTCCATGCGGTCTTGGGACCGTTTGGCTTCATGCGGTCTCGGGACCGTTTGAACTCCATGCGGTCTTGGGACCGTTTGGATCTGCTCGACCCTTGGGCTGGTTTGTTCTTTTGTTATTTTTTTGTGCTTTTTCTGCAATTATAAAAGGAAAAGTTAGTTTGATGATGTATTTACAAAAAGGGGTAAAATTAGGTTTAAGTACAATATAAATGTAGAAAGAGTATGGAAAACTAAATAAAAAGACTAAGATAAACTACTAAAATAGGAGGTTATCAATATTGTCAAATTGTCTCTATCCATAGTGACCATCGAGGAAAATTTGAAAATGATTTGTTTGAAAAGTTTTGTGAGGAATCTGATTATTCACACAACTTTTCTACCCCTTGTACACCTCAATATAATGGGGTCATAGAGAGAAAGAATACATCTTTACAGAAAATGGCTAGGAACATGCTTTTAGAATATAATACTCCTAAGAAGTTTTAGGTCAGATCTGTTAGCACCTCTTGTATTGTGCAAAATTTGGTTTTCATTCATCCTTCTTTAAAGAAAATTCCCTATGAGTTATGGTGTGGTAGAAAGCCTTCTATCGACTTCTTTCATGTCTTTGGTTGTCCTTGTTTTGTTTTAAACACCAAGGTTTCTCTCGATAAGTTTGATGTTAAATCCTATAAGGCTTTCTTCCTTTCCTATAGCACCACCAGTAGAGCATATAGAGTTTTTAACATTGAATTGTCTAAAGTTGAAGAATCTATCAATGTTAACTTTATTGAGACTAACCCCTCTATTTCCAAGAATGTCTTGAATGATGTTGTTCTTCATCCAAAAGATCTTATCATAGGAAATCCCTATGAAAGAGTGAGGATGTGGGTTGGATTCAACAAAGAACTAGTAAAAAACACCTTCATCTCATAACTTGAGTCAAAGAATGTAAGAGAAGCTCTTGGAGATGATGAATGGATCCTATCCGTGTAAGAAGATTTAGAGTAATTTAAAAAGAACAAGGTGTGAACCTTTGTGCCAAGACCAAATGATAGAAAGATCATAGGCACCAAGTGGGTCTACAACAACAAGTTAGATGATAGTGACTAAGTGGTAAGAAACAAAACAAGGTTAGTAGCTCAAGGTTATAACCAACATGAAGGTATTGATTTTGATGAAACTTATGCACATGTTTCTAGACTTGAATCTATTTGAATGTTGCTTGCATTTGCTAGCCATAAGAATTTCTTACTATATCAAATGGATGTTAAAAGTGTACTTTTGAATGGAAGAATAGAGTAGGAAGTCAATGTGGCTCAACCGCCCGACTTTTAACATGACAAACTTCCTAACCAAGTGTATTTTTTGCAAAAAAAACTCTTTATGGTCTCAAACAATCCCCTGGAGCTTGGTATGAGAAATTGAATAACTTTTTGTTAGACAATGTCTATGTAATGGGAAAAGTTGATTCTACTCTATTTCTTAAACACATTTCTAGCACATTTTTTATTATCCAAATATATGTTAATGATGTCATTTTTGGCAGAACTGGTCTTGATTTTTGCAAGGAGTTCAGTTCTCTTATATAGAGTGAATTTGAGATGATTATGATGGGGGAGCTCAAATTCTTCCTTGACTTCCAAATTAAGCAAACAAAGGATGGTAACTTCATCAACCAAGGCAACTATACAAGTGAACTCTTGAAGTGCTTTCGGATGAAGAACACCAAGCCAATGGATACTCCCATGTCAAACACTGCCAAACTTGATAGAGATGAAGAAGGAAAAAAGGTAGATGAGAAGCTCTATAGAGGTCTGATTGGTAGCTTGTTATACTTAACTGCCGCTAGTCCTGATATTATGTTTAGTGTTTGCTTGTATACTAGATTTCAATCAAGCCCTAGACAATCCCATCTTATAGTTGTTAAGAGGATTTTGAGGTATCTATCCAAAAATCCAAAAAAATTTCTAAGGTATCCTAAGTCAAGGGACTTTACTCTTACTTCTTATCATGATGCAGATTCTGTCAGGTGCTTGATTGATAGAAAGTGTACAAGTGAAACTAGCTTCTTCCAAGGACCTTGTTTGATTTCTAGGTTTTCTAAGAAACAAAACACGATGGCTCTTTCAAGTATTGAGATTGAATACATTGTAGTTGGGAGTTGTTGTGCCCAAGTCATATAGATGAAGCAAATGATGCAAGACTTTAATATTCATTATGATGCTTGTCCTATCTTCTGTGATAATACTAGTGTAATCAATTTGTCTTACAATCCTATATTTCATAGTAGAGCCAAAGATATAGACTCCGCCATCGTTTCCTCCGTGACCACATTGCTAACAAAGATATCTATATTACTCATGTGGATATAAAAAACCAACTTGCATACATTTTCACTAAACCTCTAGCTAGAGAGCAATTTTCTTTCATTAGATTCAAATTGCTTATAATTTATCTTGATGATAATGTTATGTCTTCTAGCTATATGTTCATCTATCTATATGTTTTTTCTCATTAAATTCTCATCTATACTTGGTTCGTGCTACAATGCCTAGTTTTAATGCCTTATTTTGCCCGTTTTGGCTGTTTTTGCAAACGAGTGTTTTACACAAGTTATTAGCCAATGATGAGTCAAAGGTGCCTTAATATGTTCAAAATTCATGATAGGCTATATATATATCACTCTAGGATCCTAGAATTAGATTTCAAATGTATTGGTGATGACTTAACCATTCCATTCATATGTATCTAATATGTCTATTTTAGATTGATTTCAGATATTAGGTGAATGAAAAGGATGAATTCAATAAAGCCCTAGCTTGACCAAATACAAGCCAAAGTCAATGCAGATGCAATTTTGTGGAAAATGCCCTAAAACCCTTAAGACAATTTTTGTAATCATTTGTATTGATTCTATAACTTGTAATTAAGCTGAGAAAAAAGTAGGAGCACTTAAAATGAATACTTAACCACTCTAATGACACTTTCCAAAATTCATCTCAAAGACTTTTGTCGAATCTTTAATAAACTCGACTGACACCCTTGATGAATTTTGGGAACTTCCAGGGTCAACCGAGTTTTTCCAGGACAAACTCGACCGATACCTTTACACAGGCAAATCAAATTTAATCCATCAGACGAGTTTCATATAGGATAAACTCGACTGACAACTCAAATTTGTTTTGTCACATAGTGCTATCAATAGAGTTACCTTTATTGAAAGTCGACCGACTACACTATACAGAATGTGTAGGAAAAGTGATTATAGTCGTTGGAGTGTTGCAAAAATAAAAAATAAATCTGTTGCAACATCCAAAATGACTAAAATTCTTTCCTAAGTACTTCTACTGGCTAATGGAGATCCCAACTATAAATAGGGGCCCTTGTACTTCATTTCAAGTTTGCTACCTTGCTCCTAGATATAGTTGAGTGATTTTTTCCACATAGAGCCTCTTTCTCTCTCATGCTTACTTTCTAATATACATCCTTATGAGTGAGATAGAATCCCTATATAAGAGTTGCTCCATTGTATACCTTGTGAATCTCTCTACTTCCCTTCCCAACCTCCTTTCTCAAAGAAAATTTGGTGAAAGCTTCACCTTGGAGAAGGTGAAGAAGAAGGCGGAAGATCCAAGAGAAGAGTGGGTAAATCCTCAAAGTCAAAGACTTGTTGCAGGAGTAGATCCCCTTGGTGAAGGCCTCTAGCTTGCTGCAAAAGTGGGCACATCCTTGGAGGTAGAAGACTCTTGCTCAAGGATGGGTAAGCCCTTTGTGTAAGGTTATTGGTTCATTTGATCCTTGAAAGGAATGTTAGGTATCCTTGTCCTAGAAAAGGAAGGTCTTATTATATCTCTTATAATGGAATATAAGGAAGGTGCAATGGTTGCAAAATCCTATAGGTTGACCCCTCTAGGAAGTGGATGTACACTCTCCTAATTTGGAGTTTGGAACCACTATACATAGCTTGTTCTTGATTTCATTCAATCTCTCTCATACATAAAAAATTTTAGTTGCAATCAAATTCCATATTTGCAATCTTAACTCTTGAAGTAATTTGAATGTTTAACAAATTTGGTTTAAGTGTTTTTAGCTCTATTCACCCCCCTCTAGAGCCCATTGATCCAACATAAGAGAGAGAGAGAGAGAATTGCCATTGGGTCCTTAGGGTTTCATGAGGAGAAGCATGAGGTAAAATGGGAAAGAACATGAGATGAGGAATTCCTATAGATATTTTATTTCAGGAAACAACCTTGAGATTTGGCCAGACAGGATTCACAAAGACCAGAGAGTCCTTGTAAGATGACTAGCGGTGTGGAGGAAAGTTATACCAACCCCCATGTCGTGATACTTTCTAGACAATAACTCCCTCCAGTTCTTTAAAACTCACTAATTATCAAAGGTTAGATGGTAAACCTGGGCTCTATCCAAATGTAATGATCCCCTTCCCCAAGTTATCCCCAATTAAGGTGGGATGAGAGAGAAAGAGACATTAACGTAATTCTAGGATCTAGGTTATGCAAATAACCAATAATAATGCAAAACTTCATTGAATGGAAATGAGTTTGATAACAATATGATGATTTTCTCCACAAAGAAGCTACATGATATAATAAAAGGAAATTAAACTTAATACAAGAAATAGAAACTAGATATCTAAATCATGTAGTTGTCTTTAGCCATATTATCTTTTTGTACCATCTTATAGATATGCATGTCTTCGGATATTAAGTAGATTAGCCTAAAATGTTGACAATCCAAAATGCAAATCAATATATTTCTATATTGTATACATGGTGCAAATAAAATATGTACAAGTAGGTGTAACAATGTAATCAAGCATATCATCAATTATCATTAACTAATCAAACTTGCATTTTTTATATAAATTCATAGCCCATAATTTCCCTAGCTTAGTGGGTACATTAATCCCTTGTTCCATCATTGGATTCCAAGTTTGGTGCAACATTGGACATGTGGTGACTAACTGTCATTGGACTTATTCACATGTACATCTACAATGTCAGTCACTTCCTTTGTGACTAGTCCTTAGTTTTTGAGAGCATTGCCTCCTTCAACTACACCATTAGAGATTGCGTAGTTGGGTTCAAGAAAGTTATTCTTGTATAAGGTGATACACCTAGGGCCTTATAATTTGTAGGATGTACATAAACAATCAATGAGTTTAACTGCAATACAATGTGAAACTACTAAAACATTATAAATCTATAAGAGCCATTATTCATAAGTAACCAGGTACCTTTATTTAGAGGTGTCTTAGATCTAAGAAAATAGGAGCAATTTTTCACCCCACCAAACAATCGACCTATAAGTAATATTTAACATCCAATTATTACTTTTATGTCTACAAAATAAATCCTAGATTTGACTTGGATCCTAATTTAGGGTTTTGGATCGATTAGGGTTACATTAGGGTTAGGCTTCACAAACCCTAATTGTCACATATGAAAGCCTTGCGATTTAGGAAATCCTAATTTTATATTATGTGAACCCTACATCTAAAAAAAGATCTGATTAATACATTTTCAACAAATTAGATCAGACTTCATTCATTAATATTAACTAAGCAAGATATGATCACTAATTTCATGAATTTAGGGTTTGTATGCACTAAATATCAACAAAACGTGTAACATCCTCATTTTGATGCTTTATTATAATTTCTTAATAATATATTCTTCATGGCCATAAGATAGTCAAAATGATTTTTTATATAATTTCAGTTATTAACATGCACTTAAAATTTTCCTATCAAGAGAAAATGTAGTAAGATAGTACTACAATGGTTTTTAGGCTTTAATTGTTTTTTGGATTATTAGTTATTAGATATTTAAGCTTTATCTTGTTTAAGTCATAATAATTAATTTATTTGCCCAATTTGACAACTAATGCCACAAAAATATTCTAAATACTGAGATATAAAATGGTTAGGATTTTGTTTTCTTTAGAAGTTGTTTGAGCAATCAATTATTCTGTACAAGATAATGGCATTTTAGATAAGATAATAGCAATTTTTTTTGGTTTTTGATTTACGTGGGATTTTGTTGGCCTTTAATATGGCATGAGATCAACACACTTGATCAAATCCACTCATCGTCAACCTTCAACCTCCCACTTTCTCGCAACAGGCTCCATATCCTGATAAATCATGATTTGCTCATCGGTTTAAAGATTGTTTTGGAAATGGATTTCTCCACCAACCTCAAGAGATCATTATGCTCCTTTACTACCTCCTGAAAACCCTAGCTTGCATCTAGAAAGAAACACCCAAACGCACCCCACCCTTCTCTAGTGCTATCTGTAAGGACCCTAACCTCCATTTTGGGCTTATCCTATTTGTTTTGCCTAACCCCTGTGCTTAAGTTGCTTGCTAATCACCTTTAGTGGTGATTAGGGTTTGCTTGTGTTTTGTTGAGTGTTGGAGGTGCTACTTGCAAAATAACCTAAGTTAGGGTTGATAGGCAAGTTTGTCACCTTGAGAGATGTTCTTCTCTCTCTTTGCTTCCTCTAAGTGGATAGGAAGGTTTGGGATCATGCCTTGGGTTGTCTTGGGCTTGGTTGAGCTCTGTTGAGCCTTGTTTTCCCATGTTTGGGCCTTGCCTTGCTTTGAGAAGCCATGTATCAGGCAAGGAGGCTTATGTCGGCCATGAGGTGTGTCGGCCATGATGTGTGTCGGCCTTTGACTTTGTTGACCATCTTGCTTTGATTGTGTCACCCTAGTTTGGACATGTGGTTGAACCTTGGTTGTGTGGTGGCATGGTTTGTGCATATGTTTTGCAAGGTGGCAAACGTGTGGACATGTGTCCTTGGGTAAAGTGACACCTTTCCATGGTTCCCCTTTGATCCTCATCTATATATGCCTTGCCTTTCTCTTCCTTAGGAAGCATTTGGCTCTTTGTTGCTCTTCTCCCCTTATGTGCATGATACACCTCCCTTGGTGCTTGGTGGCCGATCCCTTTGAAGGAGTTCTCTTCTTCTTCCTCTAGCTTGGTGGCCAATCTATAGGTGAGCCTTGCTTCCTTGGTAAGCATCTCCTCTCTCTCCTTATCATCTCCTTCTCCTTCTTGCTTGCTCTTCGGCCATGGTGGTTATGAGCTTTATCCCTTTCCTTGAGGTGGCTGAAGGTGGTGTGCTTGGAGATAGAAGCTTAAAGCTTGGAGCTTTGGAGCTTAAGGAGTTTGTTTAAGGCATGTTACATAACTTCTAACCCTAGCTATACTACCTTCTTTATGTTGCATGATTCATATATGTTGATGATTGGCCATTGCATGTTATGTTTCTTGCTCTAGTACATGTTGTTGATCTTATGGATATAGTGAGCATGATGTTGTTGATTGTTTATATGCCTTTGGATCTAGTTGGCCAAACCATAGTTTGGGGTTTTCTTGTTGAGCAATACCCCTTTCTCTCCTTGGTTTTTGAGAAGTGAGTTTGAGCTCTAGTGATGTGGGAAATACCCCTCTCTCATTTAAGTTGAGAGGTGAGTCTACATTCTAGTTGCTTGGGCAACACCTTCCTCTCACCATGGATTTGAGAGGTGAGCTCTTGGATATGTGATGACCTACGTTGAGGTTGATCCTTGTGGTTGCCCGATTTGTGATAGAGGCTGTACAAAACCCCTCTCTCTTGGGTGTTGAGAGGTGAGCCGATCTTCTTGATCATTTAGGGTTTGGTGCCCTCGTGCTTGAGGTTGAAGATGACCTTGTAGAGTTGTGCTTTGCACGTTATGACCTTAGAGTAGTTCTTCCCGATAGCTTCGTCTTGAGTTGTACCCTTGGCTCATATATCTAGTTGAAGTTTGGTTGGTTCCCGTTAGGGTTCCCTTGGCCGATACCTTTGTTGCTTGGGTGATACACCTTGTTGAGTGCTCTGCACGGCACACCTTGTAGAGAGGTTGCCTGATACCATCTTGCCTTGAGATGACCTTGGCTGATAGGCTTTGATAGCTTAGTGCCCGATATGGCTTTGGCCGATACCACCTTGTTTGGATGAGCTTTGGACAATATGGTATGGTGCCCGACATGATAACCCTAGGTGCTGGCCGATATGTTGTTGCATGGCCATGCACGATACAATTCTTGGGCGTCATGAATGCCCTGGCTGACAGGGATGATCCTTGGACTATAGGAAGCTGGTTGCACAGTAGGGGCGCTTGGGTGATACCCCTTTGGCCGATATGGTCCTTGTGAGGGTTGGCCGATAGAGGAAACCCTAACCCTAACCCTAGCTTGTGTGTAGGATAGGCCTTTGGCTGACAGCCATGTGGTGATGCATGATACACCTTGCCCGACACCATGTGAGCTGGTGGGTTCTTGTTGCACGATAGGTGAAGTGATGGGGTTGAGCGATATGGTGGTGAGCTTGCTTAGGGTTGGGAAACCCTAGCCGATACATCCTTTGGTGAGGGTATGACCATACCTGATGCATCTTTTGGTGAGGGTTGGCGCTGCCCGCCATACCTATAGTGAGGGTTGTAGGAGCTTTGGTGAGGGTTATGATAACCCGGAATGTATATAGTTGATAGTTCTCTGTTAATAATGATAATACAAGTGATATGGTGTAATCACCTTGAATCCTGCAACTATGATAATGAGATAAGATGATAGGTTATGAACCAGGAAGTTTGGAAGGATATGATGTTACTACACATGATAATGTGACACATGTATATGATCACAAGTATGGGTCATGATATATGCTTATGATTGATAATAAAACTATGATTTCTACAGACTATGTGTAATATACTCATGGATGTTGCTTTATACTTGATAGCATGATAATCCTATTAATCAATGATGGCTTCAGTTATCTCTATGGATGTGTATACTAACCATGCATGTATTTTTATGTGGATTCATAGCTTGGTAAGAGCTATGAGATTTATGTGCTTGAGTAGCACCATGTGGCAATGAGATAACAAGTTGATAGGTATGAGGACCTGATATAAAGCTGAGTGCCTAAGTTGAGGTGTTATCCTCTGATGATGAGATAAGGGATGTGTTCCCAGAATGCTGATGCATGATTATGATGCCTTGAGAGGCAGTGGTTGATATAATGAGGGATTGAGGTCCCAGGACAGTATGATGATGGAAATAATGATGTAATTCTATAAGGCTATGTTTATACTTTGGTTGCCTCAACAATTGGCTTAAAATATACTAATTAATTATAGATGAGCATATCATGTAGTTTGCCCTGGCCATAGATCCATCATCGTCGGTATCATGGTGATGGTGAAACAGGTTTATCCTGCGGGATTTGCTTGGAGCGCATATTGTTGAATATGTGAGGTTTTCCCCTAGCCTAAAATAGGAGGAATCTGAGTACCACTGTGAATATATGGAGCATGGTGAACAGACCCATGGCTCAGGATATGTGATGATGAGCATGATGTGTTCATGGCTCGGATGTATGTACTAGCACCTGTGTCAAGGTGAGCTAGAGATATGGGTAGCTTGCAGAGTTAACCCTGAGGTTGAGGCCATATAAGCATGAGACTGTGGTCCTGCTTTGGTTTTCATGCACTGACCACGAGGAGGTGAGATCATGGAGTCTGGCTCTCCCATTGACCTTGTATGGCACCAGTTTTTGGGCCTCGCAACCAAAGGTTGGATTTGAGCAGGGAAAACTCACTTCCTCGGGGCATAATAAAACGTAATCCAGCCGAATAGTATATCTTTCTTAGAGCAAAACACGGAACGTTGATTGAGGCCTTGCTTATATACCTGATCTAGTTATACATTGCAGTTATGTGTACAATCCTTATATTTCGTGATAAGTTCTTATAAAGTTTATCTTGTCAATCATGTTCCATAAAGGAAATATGGATATAGGCCTCATGAATATCTTGGTAAGAATGATGGGAATAATGGTCTTGCTCAGCATACTGCTCTTATTATACACTTTATCAGTTATCTACTTTTATTGCTTTAATCTTATGAGCTTTTTTAGTTTCGGTGGCGAGTTATGTCTCTCGCTGGGACTGTGTGTCTCACCCCACTAGTTTACAACCTTTTTAGGTGATCACTCTAGATGTGGTGGTGGTGGTCGTCGTGAGGTTTCGGCCGAGCAACAAGAAGAGAAGTAGAAGCCAAGAGATGGACATGCTACTGTTTTGGTGGTTTCGTAGTAGAGTCTTAAAGTCATCCTTGTACTCTCAGGTCCTGAGAGGTGTTTGACGATGTTTCACGATGACTAGCTATTGTAATTTTGTATATCCTATTGTTGGCCGTACGTGGCCCGTTATGTATGTATGAACATGTGATGAACTCTGGTGCTGACAGTACAGCTAGTTCTGATAAGCTGTGGGCATATATCAAATCTTGTAATATTTTTATAACATATTTCTCTATAGGATCTGGATGCAAAAGTTGTCTTATGTATGTTTTCCGCAATCGGTTTTAATTAACCCATGTTTTCGGTAATTTGTGGTTCTGCACATTTTCACATGTCACCTTGTTGTCTGTGTGATGGCGGGGTGTCACAGTTAGTTTGGTATTAGAGCCCTAGGTTTGCTGAGTCTACAGTGATTTAGGACTAGGTTGCGTCTGTTCTTGTGAGTTTTCCAGATTTACTTACAATAATCTTCTGCCCTCAGCAGAAGAAAAAGCTTAAAGATGTCTAGAAACCATGAAGAACATGCTACCGAGAGCAGCGAGGATGCATCGGTTGATGGAGATAGAGTGTAGGCACATGAAGATCGGGTGCCTGGGGTCCCCCAACTTGACCCAGTTATTCTTGAAAACCCTGCCTACCAGCAGCTTATGGAGCAGTTGATGGCTACGATGAATTACATGGTAGAAAGAGTGACAGTGCCTCCGCCAAGAGCACAGGCTCCCCATGGTGAATCATCAGGCATTGGGAAGACCTTTGAGTGGCTTCGCCGAGTTGGAGCTTCAGATTATGCTGGAACGGCTGATCCGACAGATGCAGATCTATGGCTAACAGGTCTCGAGAAGGCCTCCCGGATCCTCAACATTCCTGAAGCAGACAAAGACATGCACGTTGTCTACCTTATGAAGGGTAGTGTTGGCCACTGGTGGGCCATCGAGGAGGAGAAGTGACCCGGTGAGGTGATCGGTTGGGAGGTTTTCCGGCGAGAGTTTGTTAGTAAATACTTTCCAAAGACGTATCTGGATGAGAAGATCAACCAGTTTGAGCATCTGTGCCAAGGATCAATGAGCATCACTGAGTATGAAGCCAAGTTCATGGACTTGCTGAGGTTTTGTCCTCACATGGTGGTGACAGATGATGAGCGGATCAGGTGGTTTAAGAAAGGTTTGAGTGCTGAGTTGTCGACACCTGCTGCCGCTTTGAAGAATCGGGAGCGGTTTTCCACGTGCGTGGAGTCCATCCACAGGATTGAATGGTCTATCAGGAAGAAAAGGGAGTCCATGACCAGGAAAAGGCATGCTCAGTTCCAGGGACAAAGATCTGGTGGCTTCAAGAAGCTAAGATTTCCAACACCTTCCGTAATGTAGAGTTCTCGTACACCATCTCAATGGTCCCCGATTAAGGGAAGAGGTTATGTTTCTTCGCCATCGAAGGCACATAGTACAACTTCATGGCAGTGACAGGGCCATCTAGGCCGCAGATAGAAGGTAGATCATGTTACCACTGTGGACAGACTGGGCACTTGAGGTCAAATTGCCCAAAGAGAGATGTCGAAGTAACACAACAGCTGAGGCAGAATCAGCAAGGGTCAGATAGACAACAGCCCAGTAGTAGCAGAGGGTGAGGACGCGGTCAAGCATCATAAGTGGGATCGTCTGCTCAAGGAAGAAAAGGATGTGGATAGCAAGCAACGACTCGATTATATTCTATGAATCAGCCTGAGGCGATAGTCAACCCACGAGCGGTGACAGGTCAGACGGAGTTATTTCATTCTGATTTGTCTTCTTCTTGCTTTATATCTGTTCTGGTTGACCCGGGTACTACGAACTCTTTTATCACACATAGTCTGCTTGATAGTTGTCCTTTACTCGTTAGTTGTAAGAAAGATAGCGTGTTGTTAGAAACCCCTCTCGATGGTTCCTCGATGCTTTGAGAGGAGTGCTCGTCTTGTGTTCTATCTTTTTTGGGACACCGTATACAAGTGGGTCTTATACCACTTGATATGCATGGATTCGATGTAATCCTTGGGATGGATACCCTAGAGAAGTATAAGGTTATGTTGGACTGTGGTTCCAAGCAAACAATGTTTGATAACGGTGGAGAAAAGTGGATCTTCCAAGGATATAGGAAGTGTGGCAACCGTCTTGCGAAAACATGATTAACTAATGCGGAAACAAATTATTAGCAGCGGATTACTGAAAATCACCGAAACTTTAAAACTTTTTCAAGAGATCCATTCACAGGAAAACTCTTTAAACAAAAACCAAAGTATTTGAAATTCATCCTGGTTCACAAGTATACAACATGTACCATTTCTTCTCAAAGATTACAACATCAACTATCTTATAAACATTATATACAGACATTATACGAATCTCGAGGCATCAAGACAAAACCTTAGATTTATTCATAAGACACTGACTAAAAACTCCGAGGACCTGAGAGTACAGAGACGACACATAGGACTACTATCTGTATGACTATACAGGCAATATCTTCACCTGAGATCTTATTGTTGTCCCTGCTGTTGCTATTGCTATTGTTGTTTCCTTATTATAAGATTTCTGCTTTGCCTCCCATGCATACCTAAAAATGTTTCCCACGGGGGTGAGACAATTGAAAATTGCCCCAGCGAGAGATATAACTCTCTGCCAAAAACATTGTTATTGCAGTTTATTAAATTAAAACTGAGCAGGGGTTATTTTTACATTATCAGGCAGAGTTATTCATCATAGAACAGAATAAGATAATCTCCATTCTCAAGGAGATCATTGCATCTACCCATGGTAGATAAGTAATTCATCTGTCTACCTTGCAGAGAATATAAAGAAACATAATTAACATTTAACTACTAAGGAATGCACAAAGAAATGCAACATCAGCCAATGAATCTCCGTATTCAATCCTTAAGCAAACATGCTATACGACTGATTACATTTTACAATCACACTTATGCTCTGAGGAGATGAGATATACCGCTCATACTCCAACCGACCATTACGAAATCACCTCGGTACCATACATAGGTCATCAAAAGAGCCGGATTCTTATGACCTCATCTGTCTCGGTCAGTACGAGACCATATGCAGGACATCTCATGTCTCTACTAACTAGCTAGCCAGGGTATTCTGGCACCTTCGCTATAGAGTTACAGCGTCAACTGCACTCTCATCTCCAATCGAGAGATTTCTTGTTTATCTCCTCGATCCGACATTAAGTATCATTGGGAGATTTGTGATACATCCATCCCGACATTATTCATGAAGGATTGAGAGGTTTCTTGTTTACCTTCCAACAATCTCTTCAAGAGGACGTAAGGATATTTTTGCCCATTTACCCCCACATATTCAAAATATGTGCTCCGGGTTTTACCGCGGGCACCCGTTTCACCATCACCTATTCCTGACGATGATGGATCTATGGTCATAGCACTATATGAATATATTTCACTTGATTTATTAAGTACATTCTCATATTCTTTTAGCATCAGCCAAGTTCTCAAACATAACTTATTACAACAATGTTATAAAGAGACATGTACTACTTTTATCAGATATTTATCAGTCTTTCAAAGACCCTGGGAACTCAGTCCCTCATTTCAATACTGGGAATTCTCATCCCTTCACATTCTCATCACCATAATCATATGGTTCTGGGTATTCAAACCCTTAACTCATCATTGAGCATTATTATACCTTTTTCAGGTAACTATCGCCTTCAGGTCATTTGACCAAGGCATTCATGATACTTGTTACACAAGCATCACACCTGGCTCACAAGGCCATGAAATATCTTGTCACCTCTCACTAGGTAACAACTTACTCATGTGACTCATAAAAGTCCATGCATATTGCTTCTTTTACTAAGCAACAACAACATTAAGGCACATAATGCCAATCAACATTTATTATATAAATGTCACAGCTCAAACTAGCTATATACATCACCTCATAATATATGTATGGTTATTAGGCATGATAACAGTCATACAAGATATTCATCACATCATGTGATGCAATAGTAACACCATTATTCCTCTACCAGGAATTAGGGTTTACTATGAAATAGGGCTTTTCATTCCCTTTACCCAAATTAGGGTTAGGGTTCCCCATTTCTCATTAATAAAGATTTCATGATCTCATTATCTGTCCAACCCTTAATACATTATTCCATACCTCTGGGGCATTCAAGGATATCATATTTGATTATTCTAGAACATTACTTTCATCATATATCATTAATGATCATCAATTCAAGGTATGAGTTCATTTCTCATCCTCATCATGGTATGATTATATCATACACATCATTTGGGCTTAACTCCATTCTCAAGGTACATTAATTAACACTCATCAAGGTGTAACAACTCATTACATTTCATTGTAATAGTTGCATAACACACTTCATATGTTTCTTACCCAATTATATTGGATTTGAAGTACATCAAGGCATATAAACCTTGAAGTGTTGAATGTGATAACTATCATATTTTGATGTATCACTTTATCATCACTTCAGACTCTCCTGAATTAGCCATCTTATCTTGTATTAAGGTATTTCCCTTCTTAATACATTCCATCACTAATCACTTACCTATAGCATATAATGCATAGGCCACACATTAGAGTTGTCCAACTATCTTTAATGATATGGACTTGTCTAATGGTAAAGACATTGCTTACAATTAGGTTGCATATATTCAACCACATGAAATGTTTCACCTTTATAAGGCCATTACTTCTATCTCATCATTAGGGTTTCTTTATACCCTTACTTAAGATTAGAATTATGATTCATTTTCATATTATCCAAGATTTGGGCTTTATGTATTATGACTCCTCATTAGAGCCTCTCATGCCTTCATCCTTCTTAGGGCCTCTTATCACAACATAAAATTAGTACGTCATGTGGTGTTAATATTTAGTTAAGGTTTCTCATGGAATCACCCTCAACTAGGGTTTCTCATGGAATCACCCTCAACTAGGGTTTCTCATGGAATCACCCTCAACTAGGGTTTCCACCATAGTTTCCCACAATTTGGGTCTACTATTCATCTCTATTAGGATTTCATTCAATTATTCATAATTGGAGATTCACTATTCATCCCAATTAGGGATTTACATCTCTTTTCCCTAAATTAGAGTTTCACTTCTTATTACTCTAGATTAGGGATACATCCTTACCCTAGATTATGGTTTCATTTAGAATTGCCCTCAATTAGGGTTAGAATTCAATAACCCTGTCAATTAGGGTTTATGTTCATGATTAGGGTTTCATGATCTCTTTACTTAAGGATGATACCCTTAATCTCCACATGAATCATATTCATGTTATGAATTCATGCTAACATCATCTCAACTTGATAAGGTCATATCATCCCTTCAATCAAGTACATACAACTATGAATGACATAGTGTACCAAGTCATTGATCCTATAAGAAATTAGGGTTCGTCCCTTAATTGGCACTAATCACTTAGGTACTAATAAGGTTTCAATCTTTGTACCTTCATTGATTATCATTACTAATCATCATTGGATCAATGAGTCATTCATCATCTCTATTCTCGAGAGATTCAATCACCTTGGACCTCCATTACACAAGGTATCCAATTGAATTGATCAATTGAATCTACAATTGCAATAGGTACTCAATTAGGTTAATCAATTGGACCTTCAGTTGCATTAGGTTCTCCATTGGACTAACCAATTGAACCTTCTATTGCATAACATAACTTGACCTTGAAACCACCTAGGTCTCCAAACGGTTTGAGACCGTTTGGCCAAGTAGGTGAAGACCATTTGGCCAAGTAGGTGAAGACCGTTTGGCCAAGAAGGTGAAGACCGTTTTCCCATCCAACTCTTGGATTCTAGTGAAATTTCATCAAGGTTTGGTCTATTGAGTTGATCAACACATCATCACTTGGTTGTAATATGATTTGGTACCTTTGGACCTTTAATTGATCAACTATACTTAACCCCAGACCTCCAAACGGTCTTGGGTGATCCCCAAACGGTTTTGAGACCGTTTGGGTGATCCCCAAACAGTTTTGAAACCGTTTGGGCTATCCAACCCAAAATCTCAAATCAATTCATTAGAAATTCAGCACTGATTTCAATTAGGGTTTGCCCAATTGATTAGCCTTCAACTCATGATTCCTTGGGAATTAATCCATAAAATTTGGTGAGTTAATAATAAACATCATTAGGAACAGTAATACCAAACGGTCAACACTTGGTCAACCATCTCACACGGTTTTGAAACCGTTTTCCCAAAAAGGCAAATTAATCAAATTGAAAATCAGCACTTAATCCAATTAGGATTTGCCTAATGGATTAGCCTTCAACTCATGATTACCTTGGAATTAATCCATCAAATTTGGTGAGTTATTAACCAACATTATTAGGAACAGTAATATAAAACGGGCAATGCTTGGTCAACCATCTCAAATGGTTTTGAAAGCGTTTTACCAAAAATTCCAATTAATCAAGTTGAAGATCAGCACTTAATCCAATTAGGGGTTACCTAATTGATTAGCCTTCAACTCACGATTCCTTTGGAATTAACCCATAAAATTTGGTGAGTCATTAACCAACATAATTAGGAACAGTAATATCAAACGGTCAACCCTTGGTAAACTCATTCAAACATTTTTGAAACCGTTTGCCCAAAAAGTCAAGTTAAATCAGATTGAAATTCAGCACTTAATTCAATTAGGTTACCTAATTGATTTGCCTTCAACTCACGATTCCTTTGTAGTTAATCCATAAAATTTGGAGGGTTAACAACCAACATAATTATGAAGAGGAATGTCAAACGTTCAACCCTTGTTCAACCATCTCAAATGGTTTTGAAACCGTTTTCTCCCAAACGGTTTGCAAACCGTTTGATCACCAAACGGTTTGGTGAAACCGTTTGGTCCCAACTTCCAAACCGTTTGCCCAAGATATTTGGGGAGGTGTGTGCTTATTATGATGTCATCATCATCAATCTTCGTCCCTGAAGTTCTAACAACTTCTGATTTCATGAACTAATCAATTTCAACCAGCAATTAATCAAGATAATGAAGAAATCATTGAAATTACAAGATTAATGGTTGAATAACAATGTAAAAGGGTTCAAGTTATAAAACCTGCCTCAAATCTGATCTCCAAGCTCCAAGATACACGGATCTAATGGTTTATGAAGCTTCTCCAACTATTCCAAGGCTCAACTTCAAGATGTGGAGTGAAATGATCGGCTAGAATTGAAGATTGAGTGAAGAAATGAAGGAATTACACATTGTTTTATGATTTTCACCATGAAATCATGAAGAATGAAGATCAAAGGCTTACCAACAGGTTGGGGACATGCTCCCTGCTGTCCTTAGCCTTCTTGGTCGGGTTTTCAAGCAAGGAGAAGAAGTGGGGTCGTAAAAGCCTTTCATTTGGCTTGGAAAAGGTACTTTTATAAGAAAATTGAGGAGAGAGAAGATACTTTATAAAAGTCTTTTAATTCCAAAATTGTTGCCACCACTTCCCACTTGGTTTCTTGCATGCAATGGCATATCTATCCCCACCGAACTCCCTTCCATCATCCATGAATTAAGGGAAAAGAAATTAAGCACCTTAACCCTTATAATAAGAATATCCTTATTTGAGTGGAAATTCTTTTTCTTATAATAATGGTGAGTGGAATTTCACCTCCTTAGGATATGCTCGTGACTTTGCAAGGCTTTAGGATTATCCAAAAACATCTGAATCCAACCATTTTAATTTTGATTGAAGGCACTTTAATTAATACATTCATTTTTTCCCTAAATTGGATTAGGGTTTCACTTAGGATTAAATCTTGATTATTTTAATATCAAGATTCTCTCTCCTCCATCTTAATTCAAATGAGAAGTCCCTCTCATTTTATTTGCTCTACATGATACCAAGAAACATTAGGGACTTTATTGAAGTGGTAAATTACATATTGAACCCTTGGTTTTGGGTAAATTGCACATTACTCCAAAACTAGGTTTTTATGCACAAACATTGCTTTATCAGCTCTTTCTTAGTGTTCAGGCTTCCATAAGCCATACCTCAGCATCATTTTCACTCTCATGATGATTCAACACATGAGGAACATATTATCATGCACAATTGCACTTAAACCCCTCAACTTGGGTAATTTGCACTTTAGTCCAATACAAACAAAACATTAATTTTCACAATGTTCAAAAAGGACTAGAATTGCAACATAAGTTCCTCTTGAGGCCTAATTACTTTTCATAAGATGAGATTAAGAATTTAATCACATTTCTTAATCAAAACACCTAGGATTAAAGTATAACCCAGGTCAGGGTTGTTACAAATTATAAACCCCTAACAAGGATTTCATCCTCGAAATCCAGATAAAGGAAGACAGATGTATTTTATTCTTCATACTATCTAGTCTTCACATAACATCTCCTTATTATGGATACACCATAAAACTTTTATTAGCACAAAGTGTTTCCATACAAGATTCTCATAGAATCAACACACAAGGCACATGCTCCATTGTTCCTCATCATTGACTATAAAGTCAACTCTGTGTCAAATAACACTTTTCTTATTCAGAGAAACATCGTGCATTCTTTATTAATATCATGTTTATGCAGAGCATAAACCCCTAACATATGATGTTCATATTGTTTTTGTAACGACCCCACCTCCCGGTAACCCCCAATTAAGGGAGACCCGAAGGATAGAGCCGTTATTCAATTAACAGGATCAAAGGTTCGACAAATAATCAATAACAATTAATAAATTTTACCAACTAAACTGAAAACTGGTATAAAAAAAAACTTTGTTTACCTTTTAAAATCTGGGATTTCTAAACTTCTATCCATGAAGATGTTAATCTAACTAATCCTCCTGTCTACGTTACTTCTCATTTAATTCCACACATGCCACTTTACTGTTTGTTCTTTTCATTTGTACCTAAAACGTCGACAAACAAAACGTCGGTCAGCGAGAAGCTGGTATGTGGGGGAAACAATAATCATGCAACTAAAATAACAAAGTAATCAGCCAATTATCATTTAACAGCCCAGATTACGTTTTAAACCATACTACTCAATCCTTTCCTATCCCCTATCTCCGTGTTGTCCCTGCAACGGACTGAGATACTACCTCTCTCTAGGTAGATCCTTACTAAACCCCGCATGATCCTACCTGACATGTAGATCAATATCTAGGGTTGAGTCGCATGGCACTTCCCATAGGTAGTCCAATCACTAACTCAATGTGACTTGATGGACCTACCCCATTGGTAGCCATTTACTAAGTCATTTAATGACCTGATGGGCCTACCCCCATTGGTAGCCTTTTACTAGGTCAACTCATTAAGCTACGGAGGGGACTAGGATCTGAGCTAGTAGGCGTATCTATTATGTGATAGTCATATTCACATTATACTTTGCATGAATTAAATACATTCAACAGTTTAATTCAAGCCACGAAGGAAACATCGATAAAATCCCCAGAAAACTAAATTGGATATTCATAAGCGTAACCACATACCTGATTTGATGAGTCATGCAGATTATTCAACATTTACTTCATGCATATACAATCAAGACAATCAACAGATCCAAGCAAGTAATTCAATCAACACATATTTCCTGAAAAGAATATGTACTCTATTTATTACACATTTCATCAAGAATTTACTTTATCGACTTGGATTCTCTTTCTAGGGTTTCTAATCCGCATTAAGGTTTCATTAATATTCATTAGGGTTTCTTAGATCGATTTCACAAACTTCATCCCTTTTTAGGTCAACAAACCCTAAAATACTCTTTTCCTTTTATATAAACCCTAATTGCTCAAACTATTCATTTAGTAGTCTTTAGACTCAGATTGACTTAGGATCATCATATCCCTACTTGTTTATGGATTTGAACAATTAAAACATTTAAAAGTCATATTCACCTAAATTAGGGTTTTCAAACTCATTAATGCATATTCATGCATGAAACCCTAAATTAAGCCAATTATATAAAAAGATTATCTTTTTAGATCTTATTTTCACTTTTATGAACAATAGGATTAAATTATCCATTGATCATCATTAAAACCATCTATCATCAAATCTAAGGGTTTTTCATTAATTAAATCATTAAAAAAATGATAGCTTTATGCACTTTTCATATTGCAAGCATATTTATGCACATAATCTCTAAATTATCCTAATTACGTGCAAAGATCATCATTTTTATCTTAAAGTACCTTTTTGCATTTAACAGGTTAATATCAACTCTAATGATCCATTAACCCTATTAAACACTTTATTTATATCAAAGTAGGGTTTCTTTAATCATCAATTCATTAAAGATGATAGTTTACACTATTTTTCGCATTTCAATAGGAATTAGCTTCTACACATATTTTTATTGAATTCCCCTCATTCTGAGGATCAAAATTCATATATAACATGTTCTTATTCGACCTACCAATTAATTATTATGAATTTATCAAAATTCACTTACTTTCAGCCAACGGGAGGTCGCCACGTGTTCAGACCCATGCACATTATCGCGGCTTGGTTTAGAATTAGAATTGAATTACGAATTTGCCCCTCACGTAAGTGGGCTATTTCTTCATCCCGCGGAGGGCGTTTCTGTCCAAAGCCTTTTCCATCTTCAACCTTGAGCAATGCGACCTACGACCGCCCTAGCCGCCCATGGCGCGGCCTCTTTGTCCTCCCTGGACCTCGAGGATCCTCGGTGACGGTCCCCCTACCTCCGACGTCCACCTCCGCGCCTGCCCAAGCTCCGATTGGTGGCCCGGAGGGTTGGGTGCAAGAGTACAGGCCCTGCGACCTGCGGTCACACTGCAGCCCTCCAGTAGGGTTTGCGCCAAGAAGACGGAGAGACGGTGATGCGCGATCCTTCCCAGGTGGTCGTGGGACCCTATAGCTTCCAACCGGATCACCAAAACAACCCTCATTGCTCCAAGGTTAGGTCTACACCCTCGCTAGGGTTTTAGACGTGAAGAAACGTGAAGAAGAAGATGGAAGAAGAAGGGATATGTGGGATCTCTCTCCTGGCTTCGGCCCAGGGCTCTACCCCTCTTATAGGGGAGAGTATCCACGCCCCATGGTGCTCACCCACGATTTATTAAAGCACTTTCCTAATAGGAATGTAATTCCTTCATAAGAAAATAAGCTTTCTCTCTCTCTCTTTCCTTTGAATATTCCCTATTATATGGATATTAGGAATGTGAAATTCCTCTTTCATCTCCTTTTTAATCCATAGGAACGAAATCCTAATTTCTTTTAATGGCAATTATTTTCTTTTTAGCAATATCATAAAATTCCTTAACAATATATCACATTATCCTTTTATTTTGCAAATTCGGTATTTTCTCTTTCCTCTTTCTTCATTGGGACTCCTTGGATCCCAAGAAACTTTAAGAATTCGAAATTCCTTTTTAAGGAATACTCATTATCTTTAAATGCATCAATATGCATTGTTTCACATTATCATGTTGAGTTCTTATTAAAATATTTCTTTGCATTATCTCTCCTTGAGGATTTCCTTTATTTCTATTTTATTTTCCTCATTAGTATTCCTTTTATTATTAGGAATCATTGGGATACGAAATCCCACTAAGGATAACTCAAAAACACCTCTTTTCACATATTTTCCCTATTTCGTCAATACTTTCAGTTTCTTTATTAACAAGGAAATACTTAATTGGTATTTTCTTTTCTTATTGCCTTTTCTTTGCAACTTTGGACTCCTTGGAACCCAAGGAATCTAAGAGGCACGAAATTCTCTTTGGATTTGCCTTCTAGAGGTTTCCACATTTTTCCTTTTCTCAAATATTCAATTATTCATTAATTAATTGAATTTCCTTGTCATTCGGGCCCAATAGCCAATAAAGCCCACAAAGCAATCATCAAGGCTATTGTAAACAAAATCCATGCATTCATTCATTATTTGCTCATTTATCTTTAATATGAGAAATTACATTTCTCAGCAAATAAACCCAAAATTGGGGTTGTAACATCCTTCCCCTCTTATAAGAATTTTGCCCTCAAAATTCCATCAAGCAAGCAAACAAACATGATAAGCCTTTCATATGTCCATCATGGCTCCCATGTGGCTTCACCCTTTTCATGGTGTTTCCCAAGAACCTTCATTATCTCATATTCTTCCATCTGAGTTCTTTCTTACCTTGGTATATCGTACCCTCATAGGTGACTCAGGATATTTCAGCCTCTCAAAAGCTGAAATAGGTTCAAGGCTCAACACATGGCTTGGGTACCTCATATAGTGCTATAGATCAGACTCATGTAACACATTACACATCATTTTATCCTGTGGGGCAAGGCTAAACACAATCATATCCACCCATCCATCTCAAATGGACCCATATATCGGGGACTCAGCTTCATCAGCTGTAGCTTAGAGGGGTCGGATTTTCACATCACACATTCTCCCACAGTGAACTGTATGTCAGTCTGCTTTGCATTAGCTCATGACGCATGTCACCCTTAGCTCTCTCTCAGCCAACATGATCAAGCGACTTCATCTGCACACACTGTGGTTCTTTTATGACCTTCACGATGCCTCCTTTACCAACATCATATAATGAAGTGGTGACCGACACACCCTCCTTATAGAGATTCTTACATCCTGATAAAGGCTATGGTGGTTAACATCACATCTTAAGAACTGTCTCTTTGTATCACCCTGAACAAACACACTTGCTCTCATCAGACCCTCTAGTCTGGATCATACTAGTCATTAGTTAGGGGTGATAAGCGGTACTAAAAATGAGTTCTTCATGTACCTACTTCCACTGCATGAAAGTAAACCTTTAGATCATACTAAAGAACTTTTGAGCTCGCATCATGGTGTAGTTGAACCATATCTCTCATGGGTAGTTCAACCCGATCTGTCCCTTGACAGTACTCTTCATGTCTCATGTCACCTAGGTAAGGCGATCTACCATAACCCATATTACATCTTGACCTTCCTTGGTCTAGGGGAGACATACCACAACATCCATAGTAGTGAACTCCCATTCCCACTTGGGAACTCTTTTATCCTCTATATTGGTACACTGGGTTACTGGTATTCGTCCTTTACCTCTATCATGCATGGCTACAAGTCACATGCAACTTCATCTTAAACATCCAAAGTGCTACTATTTCTTATCATCTCAGTAATACCATGGTATATGGTGATCTTAAAATCATGATCTCCAGTGTGTCATGATCCCTCAAGCTGGATACCTCAGAAACCACTCTCAAAAGGGTTTCATTACCTTCCTATCCAAAGAAGTGTATCTGAGGTTCTATCACCATCCTTTTATTATGTCAAGGACTAAACTGGCTAACCAAACGACCATTAACTTGTTCAACATATCTTATTACACCAAAGTGTTAGCCAAAACACATCTTCTTTCCAAACTTAGGGTTAGCTAAACAACCTCAACCTCTTCTTGCCTCTAGCTAAATTAGGCAGCTGTATCTCGACCAGAGCATTCATTACCACTTCTAATCCTTAGGTATTAGGCAATGTTTAAGACATACACCTCCATGTATTCCACTTATCCCTCATCTCAAACCCTAAGTTTGTCTTCATTAAGAAACTCTGAGCTCATCCTCATAGTGATCAAACTCAACCTTGGTTAACTCGCCCATTCCACATAGCTCATGATAAAACATCCTCACAAGATGATATCCTTATACTCTTAGTGTTTGCAAACCATCCATGTATCATTCACTTTACCAGGGTAGATTATCATCTCTATCCCTATTTCTCGTGGCAATGTTCCAAACATCTCTTATCCTTGGTGTATGGCATGCGTAATGTCCTATCTCTCACTCCCATAACAAAAGGAAATAAGCATTTGGCTGCAGTCCAAATACAAAGTTCTTCATGTTCCAAGAGTAGAGATGGTACATCCCACCTTGCCAATACACCTTTACATCTAAGTTGCAACGTGCCACATATGTCTCTATAGCACAGACATCATGATATCAAACTAGTCTTGAACCTACTGAGGTTTATCCTTGGTCATCTCCTATAGGTCTATAGGGTACCGACTCTTTTTGGGGTCATCCCTCTTCCTCATGCATCAAGAGAGTGCCCTACTCATCTGCCCTTTGGGTCCCATGAGTTTATGAAGGTGATCAATCTCCTAACCCATGGCCCTCAGACAATGATAGTTGTTACCTCCCGACCCTATGGTCATGTACAACTGGGGAATTAGGCAACTCCTACTTTCATCGGTCTTATCCCTACCTGACCCTAGGATAGACTTAGGATTCTCCATCATAGTACATGTTCACTTAGAACCTTACCCAAGCCTTCATCATCTCTCTTTCTGCATTCATGGGCTAACTTTCATCCTTTCATCAGGATCATGGCAACCTGCCTACCTTGGTCAAGCCCTATACCGGTTACCTCCATGGTAACACATCAGCATGCACTTAGAGATGGATATCTATGGGCCTACGGGTTCATTCTCATACCATGTACTTTTCACTTAGCTTCTCAAGATCCTAAGAGAACTCTTTGGGTTACCTTAAACTAACCAAAACTGATATACACCCTACCAAAGGTGTCTTTCTCCCAGGATGGGAGGAAAACTATCTCTTGACAGCAAGGTCACAAAATCTCTTAGGTCTAGGGTTTACATCCACATGAGCCTACTTAACCCTAGAAAGCTATTAAGGCATAAACAGATCACTTACTGAACCATGCTAGGTCATACTTGTCCTCTTTCCTCAATGCTGGATCAAGATCATACCTTCCTTTATTCATGAGGCGTACCATGCTCGAAACTATAGAAACTTAATTCCCATCATGAGCATTAGGTATACCACTTCCCCTCTTAGGCCTAGGAACCCTAGGTTCACTTTTAGGTGTCCAACTGCATACTCTATCTATTAACCATGAATCAAGCTTACAAAAGGCATAACGTGCACTTCCTGCCATCCTTCAACTCGTGCAACACTTAGAGTTGGATTTTCCTCAAGGACAAACCATAAGGTACAAGGCCCCATAACCCGTTACTATACCTCTCCAGGGTTTATGGAACTCTTCTTCTCATCTATACCATAGGTACAAAGGTATAAGCAGACCCATCCCCTCTCCAGGATTTGGTTCTTTCTCATGGTAACCAAGACATCAGCAACCCTAGGGATCACGCATGTGGCGACCACTATCATCCACTTAGGTCGCATCATTCCCGACTCCCGCTGTTCCTCATATTGCGGGGTCTAGGTTTCCAACCTTCTTGCTGGGTTTCCTGCTTTCTCTCTAGGGCTAACCCTAAAACCAACCTCACCAGTAGAGGTCCTCTCTTAAAGGAGGTTCAACCTCAAAAGCATGCCCCGACCTGGATAAAGCCTATGTTCAACTTATATTCGCTCAAGGTTATCCTGAACCCCTTATGCTTAATACAAACTTTCTCGGCCAGGGTTTCAACCCTTTGCTCTCACTACTAACGTACCCTAGGTGCATGCTATGACCTACACACATAGACCCATAGGGTTTCTAAGGTCCTTCACTAACATCATCATCTAAAGAGCTATCCTTTACCCTAACATGCACGACCCTTCCCAGGGTTGGGTTGTCAAAGGTGTTAGGTCACTCATGGTTCATATGGCATCTCAAAGGTATGTCCCTTCAAACACCTGGTCCAACTCGTCTCTTTCTAACCATCACTTAGGGTTAGGGTTAGCATCATCCTTAGAGGATGTGCCAGGTCTCTACTTGTAATGGAGATCTCTATATCCAAGACTAACTTATCCTCCTAACAAGAAGGTCTAGCCTCAGGTCTCTTCTGAGGACATGACAACTTATGTCATACAGCCTAAGCATGTATCTATTCTTTAATTTGTGCTTACTCTATTAAGCTTATGTCCATGACATCTTATTTACATGCATTTCCTTTAATGTGGTGGAGGATCCCTTAAACCTTATCAACCTTACCCATACCTCAAGAGGGTGAGGAAAAGAAAGGAAACCTTAATCCTTTAGGTCCTTATCAGAATCTTGTGATGAGAAGGGATGAATAAGATGAGAAGTCCTAAAGGTATCTTATTTCGATTCATACCTTAAGACTTTGGCCAGGCAGTCACACGGATCCGGGAGTCCTCGTATTCTGACTAGCGGTGCGGAGGAAAATATTGCCAGCCCCCGGTCGTGATCCTTTTCTAGACACCTCTGTCTTTCGGATAATCCTCTAATAACTCCCTCGGTTCTATGGAATTTGTAAAATTTAATAATTATTAATGATTAGATGAGGAACCTATGCTCTGATACCAATTGTAAAGACCCCACCTCCCGGTAACCCCCAATTAAGGGAGACCTGAAGGATAGAGCTGTTATTCAATTAACAGGATCAAAGGTTCGACAAATAATCAATAACAAATAATAAATTTTACCAACTAAACTGAAAACTGGTATAAAATAAAACTTTGTTTACCTTTTAAAATCTGGGATTCTAAACTTCTATCCATGAAGATGTTAATCTAACTAATCCTCCTGTCTATGTTACTTCTCATCTAATTCCACACATGCCACTTTACTGTTTATTCTTTTCATTTGTACCTAAAACGCCGACAAACAAAACGTCGGTCAACGAGAAGCTGGTATGTGGGGGAAACAATAATCATGCAACTAAAATAACAAAGTAATCAACCAATTATCATTTAACATCCCAGATTATGTTTTAAACCATACTACTCAATCCTTTCCTATCCCCTATCTCCGTGTTGTCCCTGCAGTGGACTGAGATACTACCTCTATCTAGGTAGATCCTTACTAAACCCCGCATGATCCTACCTGATAGGTAGATCAATATCTAGGGTTGAGTCGCATGGCACTACCCATAGGTAGTCCAATCACTAACTCAATGTGACTTGATGGACCTACCCCATTGGTAGCCATTTACTAAGTCATTTAATGACCTGATGGGCCTACCCCCATTGGTAGACTTTTACTAGGTCAACTCATTAAGCTACGGAGGGGACTAGGATATGAGCTAGTAGGCGTATCTATTATGTGATAGTCATATTCACATTATACTTTGCATGAATTAAATACATTCAACAGTTTAATTCAAGCCACGAGGGAAACATCGATAAAATCCCCGGAAACTAAATCGGATATTCATAAGCGTAACCACATACCTGATTTGATGAGTCATGCAGATTATTCAACATTTACTTCATGCATATACAATCAAGCCAATCAACAGATCCAAGTAAGTAATTCAATCAACACATATTTCCTGAAAAGAATATGTACTCTATTTATTACACATTTCATCAAGAATTTACTTTATCAACTTGGATTCTCTTTCTAGGGTTTCTAATCCGCATTAAGGTTTCATTAATATTCATTAGGGTTTCTTAGATCGATTTCACAAACTTCATCCCTTTTTAGGTCAACAAACCCTAAAATACTCTTTTCCTTTTATATAAACCCTAATTGCTCAAACTATTCATTTAGTAGTCTTTAGACTCAGATTGACTTAGGATCATCATATCCCTACTTGTTTATGGATTTGAACAATTAAAACATTTAAAAGTCATATTCACCTAAATTAGGGTTTTCAAACTCATTAATGCATATTCATGCATGAAACCCTAAATTAAGCCAATTATATAAAAAGATTATCTTTTTAGATCTTATTTTCACTTTTATGAACAATAGGCTTAAATTATCCATTGATCATCATTAAAACCATCTATCATCAAATCTAAGGGTTTTTCATTAATTAAATCATTAAAAAAATGATACTTTATGCACTTTTCATATTGCAAGCATATTTATGCACATAATCTCTAAATTATCCTAATTACGTGCAAAGATCATCATTTTTTATCTTAAAGTACCTTTTTGCAGTTAACAGGTTAATATCAACTCTAATGATCCATTAACCATATTAAACACTTTACTTATATCAAAGTAGGGTTTCTTTAATCATCAATTCATTAAAGATGATAGTTTACACTATTTTTCGCATTGCAATAGGAATTAGCTTCTACACATATTTTTATTGAATTCCCCTCGTTCTGAGGATCAAAATTCATATATATAACATGTTCTTATTCGACCTACCAATTAATTATTATGAATTTATCAAAATTCACTTACTTTCAGCCAACGGGAGGTCGCCACGTGTTCAAGCCCATACACATTGTCGCGGCTTGGTTTAGAAATAGAATTGAATTACGAATTTTCCCCTCACGTAAGTGGGCTATTTCTTTAGCCCGCGGAGGGCGTTTCTGTCCAAAGCCTTTTCCGTCTTTAACCTTGAGCAATGCGACCTGTGGCCGCCCTAGCCGCCCATGGCGCGGCCTCTTTGTCCTCCCTGGACCTCGAGGGTCCTCGGCGACGGTCCCCCTACCTCCGACGTCCACCTCCGCGCCTGCCCAAGCTCCGATTGGTGGCCTGGAGGGTTGGGTGCAAGAGTATAGGCCATGCGACCTGCGGTCGCACTGCAGCCCTCCAGTAGGGTTTGCGCCAAGAAGACGGAGAGACGGTGATGCGCGATCCTTCCCAGGTGGTCGTGGGACCCTATAGCTTCCAACCGGATCACCAAAACAACCCTCATTGCTCCAAGGTTAGGTCTACACCCTCGCTAGGGTTTTAGACGTGAAGAAACGTGAAGAAGAAGATGGAAGAAGAAGGGATATGTGGGATCTCTCTCCTGGCTTCGGCCCAGGGCTCTACCCCTCTTATAGGGGAGAGTATCCACGCCCCATGGTGCTCACCCACGATTTATTAAAGCACTTTCCTAATAGGAATGTAATTCCTTCATAAGAAAATAAGCTTTCTCTCTCTCTCTTTCCTTTGAATATTCCCTATTATATGGATATTAGGAATGTGAAATTCCTCTTTCATCTCCTTTTTAATCCATAGGAACGAAATCCTAATTTCTTTTAATGGAAATTATTTTCTTTTTAGCAATATCATAAAATTCCTTAACAATATATCACATTATCCTTTTATTTTGCAAATTCGGTATTTTCTCTTTCCTCTTTCTTCATTGGGACTCCTTAGATCCCAAGGAACTTTAAGAATTCGAAATTCCTTTTTAAGGAATACTCGTTATCTTTAAATGCATCAATATGCATTGTTTCACATTATCATGTTGAGTTCTTATTAAAATATTTCTTTGCATTATCTCTCCTTGAGGATTTCCTTTATTTCTCTTTTATTTTCCTCATTAGTATTCCTTTTATTATTAGGAATCATTGGGATACGAAATCCCACTAAGGATAACTCAAAAACACCTCTTTTCACATATTTTCCCTATTTCGTCAATGTTTTCAGTTTCTTTATTAACAAGGAAATACTTAATTGGTATTTTCTTTTCTTATTGCCTTTTCTTTGCAACTTTGGACTCCTTGGAACCCAAGGAATCTAAGAGGCACGAAATCCTCTTTGGATTTGCCTTCTAGAGGTTTCCACATTTTTCCTTTTCTCAAATATTCAATTATTCATTAATTAATTGAATTTCCTTGTCATTCGGGCCCAATAGCCAATAAAGCCCACAAAGCAATCATCAAGTCTATTGTAATCAAAATCCATGCATTCATTCATTATTTGCTCATTTATCTTTAATATGAGAAATTACATTTCTCAGCAAATAAACCCAAAATTGGGGTTGTAACAGTTTTATACATCCAGACTAATTTCACAGTTGACCACCCCAGGTAGCCAACCTAACCCATATGATAACTCTCAAAAACCAGAATCTTTCACCTTGGTATCTATCACATGTGTTGGAAACACATCATATATATCTCTTCCTTTCATCTTGGAACATTAATTGTTTCATATGTCCTCATCTTGGGACTAAAGTCCAAGATAACTAATACTTTTCTAAGTATCCAATACATGAACTCCTTTATCTTATGCACATCAAGTGTCCTAAGACCCACTTGATTGCCATGTCCCTGAAAGGAAAGAAAACAAGGATTCATATTCCTCTTATTAATTCATGTATTTTCAACTATTCTTTAACCATTTACTCTTTATCTCATCCTAGGTTCCTTGCCTTTAGTATTGGAATTTGTAAGGATGATTGCATGTCATTATCCCTTTCTTTATTGTTATCTAGCATGTTTATGATCATCTCATGATCTCATCACATCTCCCACTTCCTCATTATGGGAAAGATCTATATTATGCGGATAGCATTATTGAACAGGGTTCATCTCCCTTATTCTTATTCTTATCTTATGAGGAGTACATTTTTAGTTCCTCATACAACATGCTCATCTGGGATTATCTCAGACTTATCTTTCTCATGCATGGGATATGACACATTTATTCATTTTAGATTTCTGATTTCATGATACTCATTAGATTGTCTCAGAATGACTACTTGATCAGAGCAATAAAAAAGACAACAATCTAAGAGTTTCCATACCCACTTTATCATCAATAGTTGTATACCTGGCCAAGGTATATAAATATTGAGATCAAGTGGTATGCACTTTGTATGCTATCATATTCCTTCTTTTCATATTATCATAAGCATAAGGCTTAACATATCTGGATTTTATCCAGGCATCCCTTCTATACCTCATCTTTTCTCAAGGAGGTAAAAACAACATAAAACATTTGTAATGTTTTATTATGCTAAACATAAGTCCTCATAGGACTAATCAAGGAAAGTTCAATCATTTCCTTTTGCTTCAACCTACTGATGCTAATTACAAATCCTGTTGATATCTATAACATCATCATTGGAACTGGTAATCTAGGTTACACTACCAAAACTTGATCCACTATATACATTACTGTTGTCCTAAGTTCCCCAACAATAATACTTAAAGAAGGATTTTCTTATTATAGTTGGATCAGCTTGGGGATTCTCAGGCAATTGTCTCTCTCTTGCCTGTTCCCATGCACCTCTTCTTGGTGCAACATTGCTGCTCTCAGCAGCAATCTCCTCATGTGACCCAGTCATCTTTAAGTTCTTCTTCTCTTATACGAGCAGAAGACACTATCAGATACACTGGATGACACCAGAACAGACTCTACTACCTTAGTCCTATGTCTCTGTAGACTCAACCAACCTAGAGCTCTGATACCACTAATTGTGGTGACCGTCTTGCGAAAACATGATTAACTAATGCGGAAGCAAATTATTTGCAGCGGATTACTGAAAATCACTGAAACTTTAAAACTTTTTCAAGAGATCCATTCACAGGAAAACTCTTTAACCAAAAACCAAAGTATTTCAAATTCATCCTGGTTCACAAGTATACAACCTGTACCATTTCTTCTCAAAGATTACAACATCAACTATCTTATAAACATTATATACAGACATTATACGAATCTCGAGGAATCAAGCCAAAACCTTAGATTGATTCATAAGACACTGACTAAAAACTCCGAGGACCTGAGAGTACAGAGACGACACATAGGACTACTATATGTATGACTATACAGGCAATATCTCCACCTAAGATATTATTGTTGTCCCTGTTGTTGCTCTTTCTTTGTTCTAGGATTTCTTCTTTGCCTCCCATGCATACCTAAAAATGTTTCCCACGGGGGTGAGACAATTGAAAATTGCCCAGCGAGAGATATAACTCTCCGCCAAAAACATTGTTATTGCAGTTTATTAAATTAAAACTGAGCAGGGGTTATTTTTACATTATCAGGCAGATTTATTCATCATAGAACAGAATAAGATAATCTCCATTCTCAAGGAGGTCATTGCATCTACCCATGGTAGATAAGTAATTCATCTGTCTACCTTACAGAAAATATAAAGAAACATAATTAACATTTAACTACTAAGGAATGCACAAAGAAATGCAACATCAGCCAATGAATCTCCGTATTCAATCCTTAAGCAAACATGCTATACGGATGATTACATTTTACAATCACACTTATGCTCTGAGGAGATGAGATATACCGCTCATACTCCAACCGACCGTTATGAAATCGCCTCAGTACCATACATAGGTCATCAAAAGAGCCGGATTCTTATGACCTCATCTGTCTCGGTCAGTACGAGACCATATGCAGGACATCTCATGTCTCTGCTAACTAGCTAGCTAGGGTATTCTGGCACCTTCGCTACAGAGTTACATCGTCAACTGCACTCTCATCGCCAATCGAGAGATTTCTTGTTTATCTCCTCGATCCAACATTAAGTATCATTGGGAGATTCGTGATACATCCATCCTGACATATTCATGAAGGATTGAGAGGTTTCTTATTTACCTTCCAACAATCTCTTCAAGAGGACGTAAGGATATTTTCACCCATTTACCCCCACATATTCAAAATATGTGCTCCGGGTTTTGCCGCGGGCACCCATTTCACCATCACCTATTCCTAACGATGATGGATCTATGGTCAGAGCACTATATGAATAGATTTCACTTGATTTATTAAATACATTCTCATATTCTTTTAGCATCAGCCAAGTTCTCAAACATAACTTATTACAACAATGCTATAAAGAGACATGTACTACTTTTATCAGATATTTATCAGTCTTTCAAAGACCCCGGGAACTCAGTCCCTCATTTCAATACTGGGAATTCTCATCCCTTCACATTCTCATCACCATAATCATATGGTTCTGGGTATTCAAACTCTTAACTCATCATTGAGCATTATTATACCTTTTTCAGGTAACTATCGCCTTCAGGTCATTTGACCAAGGCATTCATGATACTTGTTACACAAGCATCACACCTGGCTCACAAGGCCATGAAATATCTTGTCACCTCTCACTAGGTAACAACTTACTCATGTGACTCATAAAAGTCCATGCATATTGCTTCTTTTACTAAGCAACAACAACATTAAAGCACATAATGCCAATCAACATTTATTATATAAATGTCACAGCTCAAACTAGCTATATACATCACCTCATAATATCTGTATGGTTATTAGGCATGATAACAGTCATACAAGATATTCATCACATCATGTGATGCAATAGTAACACCATTATTCCTCTACCAGGAATTAGGGTTTACTATCAAATAGGGCTTTTCATTCCCTTTACCCAAATTAGGGTTAGGGTTCCCCATTTCTCATTAATAAAGATTTCATGATCTCATTATCTGTCCAACCCTTAATACATTATTCCATACCTCTGGGGCATTCAAGGATATCATATTTGATTATTCTAGAACATTACTTTCATCATATAGCATTAATGATCATCAATTCAAGGTATGAGTTCATTTCTCATCCTCATCATGGTATGATTATATCATACACATCATTTGGGCTTAACTCCATTCTCAAGGTACATTAATTAACACTCATCAAGGTGTAACAACTCATTACATTTCATTGTAATAGTTGCATAACACACTTCATATGTTTCTTACCCAATTATATTGGATTTGAAGTACATCAAGGCATATAAACCCTAAAGTGTTGAATGTGATAACTATCATATTTTGATGTATCACTTTCTCATCACTTCAGACTCTCCTGAATTAGCCATCTTATCTTGTATTAAGGTATTTCCCTTCTTAATACATTCCATCACTAATCACTTACCTATAGCATATAATGCATAGGCCACACATTAGAGTTGTCCAACTATCTTTAATGATATGGACTTGTCTAATGGTAAAGACATTGCTTACAATTAGGTTGCATATATTCAACCACATGAAATGTTTCACCTTTATAAGGCCATTACTTCTATCTCATCATTAGGGTTTCTTTATACCCTTACTTAAGATTAGAATTATGATTCATTGTCATATTATCCAAGATTAGGGCTTTATGTATTATGACTCCTCATTAGAGTCTGTCATGCCTTCATCCTTCTTAGGGCCTCTTATCACAACATAACATTAGTACGTCATGTGGTGTTAATATTTAGTTAAGGTTTCTCATGGAATCACCCTCAACTAGGGTTTCTCATGGAATCACCCTCAACTAGGGTGTCCACCATAGTTTCCCACAATTTGGGTCTACTATTCATCTCTATTAGGATTTCATTCAATTATCCATAATTGGATATTCACTATTCATCCCAATTAGGGATTTACATCTCTTTTCCCTAAATTAGAGTTTCACTTATGATTACCCTAGATTAGGGCTACATCCTTACCCTGGATTATGGTTATATTTAGAATTGCCCTCAATTAGGGTTAGAATTCAATAACCCTGTCAATTAGGGTTTATGTTCATGATTAGGGTTTCATGATCTCTTTACTTAAGGATCATACCCTTAATGTCCACATGAATCATATTCATGTTATGAATTCATGCTAACATCATCTCAACTTGATAAGGTCATATCATCCCTTCAATCAAGTACATACAACTATGAATGACATAGTGTACCAAGTCATTGATCCTATAAGCAATTAGGGTTCATCCCTTAATTGGCACTAATCACTTAGGTACTAATAAGGTTTCAATCTTTGTACCTTCATTGATTATCATTACTAATCATCATTGGATCAATGAGTCATTCATCATCTCTATTCTCGAGAGATTCAATCACCTTGGACCTCCATTACATAAGGTGTCCAATTGAATTGATCAATTGAATCTACAATTGCAATAGGTACTCAATTAGGTTAATCAATTGGACCTTCAGTTGCATTAGGTTATCCATTGGACTAACCAATTGAACCTTCTATTGCATAACATAACTTGACCTTGAAACCACCTAGGTCTCCAAACGGTTTGAGACCGTTTGCCCAAGTAGGTGAAGACCGTTTGGCCAAGTAGGTGAAGACCATTTGGCCAAGTAGGTGAAGACCGTTTGGCCAAGCAGGTGAAGACCGTTTGGCCAAGTAGGTGAAGACCGTTTGCCCATCCAACCTTTGGATTCTAGTGAAATTTCATCAAGGTTTGGTCTATTGAGTTGATCAACACATCAACACTTGGTTGTAATATGATTTGGTACCTTTGGACCTTCAATTGGTCAACTATACTTAACCCCAGACCTCCAAACGGTATTGGGTGATCCCCAAATGGTTTTGAGACCGTTTGGGTGATCCCCAAACGGTTTTGAAACCGTTTGGGCTATCCAACCCAAAATCTCAAATCAACTCATTGGAAATTCAGCACTGATTTCAATTAGGGTTTGCCCAATTGATTAGCCTTCAACTCATGATTCCTTGGGAATTAATCCATAAAATTTGGTGAGTTAATAATCAACATCATTAGGAACAGTAATATCAAATGGTCAACGCTTGGTCAACCATCTCAAATGGTTTTGAAACCGTTTTCCCAAAAAGGCAAATTAATCAAGTTGAAAATCAGCACTTAATCCAATTAGGATTTGCCTAATGGATTAGCCTTCAACTCATGATTACCTTGGAATTAATCCATCAAATTTGGTGAGTTATTAACAAACATTATTATAAACAGTAATATCAAACGGTCAATGCTTGGTCAACCACCTCAAACGGTTTTGAAACCGTTTGCCCAAAAATTCCAATTAATCAGGTTGAAGATCAGCACTTAATCCAATTAGGGGTTACCTAATTCATTAGCCTTCAACTCACGATTCCTTTGGAATTAACCCCTAAAATTTGGTGAGTCATTAACCAACATAATTAGGAACAGTAATATCAAACGTTTAACCCTTGGTAAACTCACTCAAACGGTTTTGAAACCGTTTTCCCAAAAAGTCAAGTTAAATCAGATTCAAATTCAGCACTTAATTCAATTAGGTTACCTAATCGATTTGCCTTCAACTCACGATTAATTTGGATTTAATCCCTCAAATTTGGAGGGTTAACAACCAACATAATTATGAACAGTAATCTCAAACGTTCAACCCTTGGTCAATCATCTCAAATGGTTTTGAAACCGTTTGCTCCCAAACGGTTTGAAACCGTTTGGTCCCAACTTCCAAACCATTTGCCCAAGCTATTTGGGGAGGTGTGTGCTTATGATGATGTCATAATCATCAAGCTTAGTCCCTGAAGTTCTAACAACTTATGATTTCATGAATTAATCAATTTCAACCAGCAATTAATCAAGATAATGAAGGAATCATTGAAATTACAAGATTAATGGTTGAATAACAATGTAAAAGGGTTCAAGTTATAAAACCCACCTCAAATCTGATCTCCAAGCTCCAAGATACACGGATATAATGGTGGATGAAGCTTCTCCAACTATTCCAAGGCTCAACTTCAAGATTTGGAGTGAAATGATCGGCTAGAATTGAAGATTGAGTGAAGAAATGAAGGAATTACACATTGTTTTATGATTTTCACCATGAAATCATGAAGAATGAAGATCAAAGGCTTACCAATAGCTTTGGGACGTGCTCCCTACCGTCCTTAGCCTTCTTGGTCGGTTTTGCAAGCAAGGAGAAGAAGTGGGGTCGTAAAAGCCTTTCATTTGGCTTGGAAAAGGTCCTTTTATAAGAAAATTGAGGAGAGAGAAGATACTTTATAAAAGTCTTTTAATTCCAAAATTGTTGCCACCACTTCCCCCTTGGTTTCTTGCATGCAAGGGCATCTATATCCCCACCGAAATCCCTTCTATTATCCATGAATTAAGGGAAAAGAAATTAAGCACCTTAACCCTTATAATAAGAATATCCTTATTTGAGTGGAAATTCTTTTTCTTATAATAATGGTGAGTGGAATTTCACCTCCTTAGGATATGCTCGTGCCTTTGCAAGGATTTAGGCTTATCCAAACACATATGAATCCAACCATTTTAATTTTGGTTGAAGGCCCTTTAATTAATACATTCATTTTTGCCCTAAATTGGATTAGGGTTTCACTTAGGATTAAATCTTGATTATTTTAATATCAAGATTCTCTCTCCTCCATCTTCATTCAAATGAGAAGTCCCTCTCATTTTATTTGCTCTACATGATGCCAAGAAACATTAGGGACTTTATTGAAGTGGTAAATTGCATATTGAACCCTTGGTTTTGGGTAAATTGCACATTACTCCAAAACTAGGTTTTTATGCACAAACATTGCTTTATCAGCTCTTTCTTAGTGTTCAGGCTTTCATAAGCCATAAATCAACATCATTTTCACTCTCATGATGCTTCAACACATGAGGAACATATTATCATGCACAATTGCACTTAAACCCATCAACTTGGGTAATTTGCAATTTAGTCCAATACAAACAAAACATTGATTTCCGCAATGTTCAAAAAGGACTAGAATTGCAACATAAGTTCCTCTTGAGGCCTAATTACTTTTCATGAGATGATATTAAGCATTTAATCGCATTTCTTAATCAAAACACCTAGGGTTAAAGTATAACCCAGGTCAGGGTTGTTACAGGAAGATTCTCCCAACATGCTTAGTGTCAGTGATGGTGGCAGAGAAGTAGCTGTGGCAAGGTTGTAAGGCATTCTTAGCTCATGTTGTGGATACCAAGGCGAAAGATCCTAGCCTTGAGGAGGTGACAGTTGTCTGAGAGTTTGCAGATGTATTTCCTAATGAGTTCCCCAGTGTTCCCCCACCTTGAGAGGTTGATTTTGAGATCAATCGGGTGCTAGGAACACAACCAGTTGCTCACACACCGTACCAGATGGCTCCAAACGAGACGGCAGAACTCAAGAAGAAGTTACAGGAGTTGTTGGACAAAGGTTTCATTAGACCGAGCACATCGTCGTGGGGTGCTCCAGTCCTGTTTGTAAATAAGAAGGACAAGTCGATGCAGTTGTGTATAGATTACTGGTAGTTGAACAAAGTCACGATCAAGAACAAGTACCCGCTGCCGAGGATAGATGATATGTTTGATCAGTTCCATGGTGCTACATTGTTCTCAAAGATTGATATACGATCTAGATATCATTAGTTGAGGATTAAGGCGGACGACATACCAAAGTCAGTGTTTAGGACTAGGTATGGTCACTTTGAGTTTGTGGTTATGCCGTTTGGGCTAACCAATGCACCTGCTACTTTCATGGATCTAATGAAAAGGGTGTTCCGTCTGTTTCTAGATCAATTTTTTGTAGTCTTCATAGATGACATCTTGATCTATAGTCGGGACAGGCAAGAACATGAACAACATCTTCGACAAGCATTGACTCTTCTTCGCAAACATCAGTTGTATGCCAAGTTCAGTAAGTGTGAGTTCTGGTTGAAGGAAGTGACTTTCTTGGGTCATGTGATATCTACAGAAGGAGTTAAAGTGGACCCTAAGAAGGTGGAGTCAGTTGCAGATTGGGAGCAACCAAAGATGCCGACAGAAGTTCGTAGTTTTCTGGGTTTGGCAGGATACTACCGAAGGTTTATCAAGGACTTCAGTGTGACCGCGTTGCCAATGACAAAGTTGACCAGGAAGGATGTACCTTTTGTCTGGGATGATCATTTTCAGCAAGCTTTCCAAAGTATGAAGGAGAAACTGACTAGTATTCCGGTGTTGGTGCTTCCAGAGCCTAGGAAGGGCTATGTTATTTTCTGCGATGCTTCCAAGAAAGGCTTAGGTTGCGTGTTGATGCAGGAGGATCATGTGGTTTCTTTTGCTTCGCGACAGCTTAAGAAACATGAGGAGAACTACCTGACACATGATTTAGAGTTGGCAGTGGTGATGCATGCATTAAAGATTTAGAGACACCGTCTTTATGGGGAAGTGTGTCAGATCTTTACAGATCATAAGAACTTGAAGTACATCTTTTCGCAGAATGAGATGAACATACGACAACGTCGTTGGATGGAGCTAATCAATGATTATGATTGCACCATTGAGTATCATCCTGGTAAGGAAAATGTGGTAGTTGATGCGCTTAGCAAAAACTCTTCTTCTCTCCCCACAAAGAAGGCATAGTTGAGTTCCTTGGTATTCCATAGGCGGGATATGTTTGTCTCCTTGTGGAAGATGAATGTGCAGTTGGAAGTTTTCTTGTTGGTAGGACTATTGACATAGATGCAAGTCAAGCCTACGCTAAGACAGCAGATCAAAGATGCACAACAAGCAAATGATACAGTATAGTTGATCAGGTTAGAGCTCGGTAGTGAAAAGCATGATGGGTTCCATGAGTCTGAGGATGGACTAGTTTGCTATCATGGTAGGATGGTGGTCCCCGATGTTGATAATCTAAGAAATCTAGTACTCGAGAAAGCACACACATCGATGTATGCTATGCATCCAGGAGTCACCAAGATGTATCATTATCTGAAGGACCTACATTGGTGGTCTGGCTTGAAGAAGGATGTAGCCGAGTTTGTGGCTAAGTGTGCAGTATGTCAGCAAGTTAAAGCTGAGCATTAAAATCCAGCAGGTACGTTGCAACCCATACTGATATCGCAATGGAAATGGGATCGTATAATCATGGATTTATTATTTGGTCTACCAAAGATAGCTAGGAATCATGATTCCATTTGGGTAATAGTGGACAGGCTGACAAAATCTGCTCATTTCATACCGATGAAGACAACATATACAACAGTGAAACTTGCTCAGGTATATGTGGATGAGATAGTGTGTTTGCATGGAGTGCCAACAACAATAGTTTCTGACAGAGGTCCCCGGTTCCCGAGTCGTTTCTGGGAACAGTTGCACAAATCATTAGGAACGCGGTTGAGGTTCAGTACCGCTTTCCACCCATAGACGGATGGACAGTTTAAAAGGACGATTTAGACTTTGGAGGATCTTTTCTGAGCTTGTGTTTTGCAATTCCTAGGCAGTTGGGATGTGCATCTCAGTCTGATAGAGTTCGCTTACAATAACAGTTACCAGCGAAGCATTGACATGGCTCCTTATGAGGCTCTATATGGAAGGAAGTGCAAATCCCCTTTATGTTGGTATGAGTCTGGTGAGTATCATCTTTTGGGTCCTGAGTTAGTGCAGCAGACAACAGAAAAGATCAGAGTAATACAACAACAGTTGAAAGTAGCACAGGACAGACAGAAGTCTTATGCAGACAATCACCGACGACCTTTGGAGTTCCCGGCGGGAGACAAAGTGTATCTCAAGGTCTCACCTTGGAAAGGCATGCTGAGGTTTGGCCGGAAAGGAAAACTGGCACCCAGGTATATGGGGCCATGCCCGGTAATAACATGTGTTGGCAAGGTAGCTTACAAGTTAGAGCTACCACCAGAGTTGCACAGATTACATCCGGTGTTCCATGTCAGCATGTTGAAGAAAAGTCATCCAGACACAAGGACAGTGATACAACCAGTTGAGGTTGAGCTTGATGAAGATGTGACCTATGAGGAAGGTCCAGTGACGATCCTTGACAGGAGGGTAAAGAGGTTGAAGAGGAAGGACCTAGTTCTTGTGAAGGTTCTTTGGCATCACCGTGGCACTGAGGAAGCCACGTGGGAGCTGGAGGAAGAGATGAGGAGGAAGTATCCCTTGCTTTTCTCTTCGGATTTCGGGGATGAAATCCCTTTGTAGAGGTTTATGGCTTGTAAGGACCCTGACCTCCATTTTGGACTTATCCTATTTGTTTTTCCTAACCCCTATGCTTAAGTTGCTTGCTAATCACCTTTTGTGGTGATTAGGGTTTGCTTGTGTTTTGTTGAGTATTGGAGGTGCTACTTGCAAAATAACCTAAGTTAGGGTTGATAGGCAAGTTTGTCACCTTGAGAGATGTTCTTCTCTCTCTTTGCTTCCTCTAAGTTGAGAGGAAGGTTTGGGCTCATGCCTTGGGTTGTCTTGGGCTTGGTTGAGCTCTGTTGGGCCTTATTTTCCCTTGTTTGGGTCTTGCCTTGCTTTGAGGAGCCCTGTATCGGGCAAGGAGGCTTGTGTCGGCCATGAGGTGTGCTGGCCATGATGTGTGTTGGCCTTTGACTTTATTGACCCTCTTGCTTTGGTTGTGTCACCCTAGTTTGGACATGTGGCCGAACCTTGGTTGTGTGGTGGCATGGTTTGTGCATATGTTTTGCAAGGTGGAAAACGTGTGGACATGTGTCCCTGGGTAAGGTGACACCTTGCCATGGTTCCCCTTTGATCCTCATCTATATATGCCTTGCCTTTCTCTTCCTTAGGAAACATTTGGCTCTTTGTTGCTCTTCTCCCTTGTGTGCATGACACACCTCCCTTGGTGCTTGATGGTCGATCCCTTTGAAGGAGTTCTCTTCTTCTTCCTCTAGCTTGGTGGCCGATCTATAGGTGAGCCTTGCTTCCTTGGTAAGCATCTCCTCTCTCTCCTTAGCATCTCCTTCTCCTTCTTGCTTGCTCTTCGGCCATGGTGGTTATGAGCTTTGTCCCTTTCCTTGAGGTGGCTGAAGGTGGTGTGGTTCGGAGCTAGAAGCTTAAATCTTAGAGCTTTGGAGCTTGAGGAGTTTGTTTAAGGCAGGTTACATAACTTCTAACCCTAGCTATACTACCTTCTTTATGTTGCATGATTCATATATGTTGATGATCGGCCATTGCATGTTATGTTTCTTGCTCTAGTACATGTTTTTGATCTTATGGATATAGTGAGCATGATGTTGTTGATGTTGTTGATAGTTTATATGCATTTGGATCTAGTTGGCCGAACCATAGTTTGGGGTTTTCTTGTTGAGCAATACCCCTTTCTCTCCTTGGTTTTTGAGAAGTGAGTTTGAGCTCTAGTGATGTGGGCAATACCCCTCTCTCGTTTAAGTTGAGAGGTGAGTCTACATTCTAGTTGCTTGGGCAACACCCTCCTCTCACCATGGATTTGAGAGGTGAGCTCTTGGATATGTGATGACCTAAGTTGAGGTTGATCCTTGTGGTTTCCCGATTTGTGATAGAGGTTGTGCAAAACCCCTCTCTTGGGTGTTGAGAGGTGAGCCAATCTTCTTGATCATTTAGGGTTTGGTGCCCCTATGCTTGAGGTTGAAGATGACTTTGTAGAGTTGTGCTTTGCACATTATGACCCTGGAGTAGTGCTTCCCGATAGATTCATCTTGAGTTGTACCCTTGGCCGATATATCTAGTTGAAGTTTGGTTGGTGCCCGTTAGGGTTCCCTTGGCCGATACCTTTGTTGCTTGGGCGATACACCTTCTTGAGTACCCTACATGACACACCTTGTAGAGAGGTTGCTCGATACCATCTTGCCTTGAGATGACCTTGGTCGATAGGCTTTGATAGCTTAGTGCCCGATATGGATTTGGCCGATACCACCTTGTTTGGATGAGCTTTGGGCGATATGGTATGGTTCCCGACATGATAACCCTAGGTGTTGGCCGATATGTTGTCGCATGGCCATGCATGATACAACTCTTGGGCATCATGAATGCCCTGGCCGATAGGGATGATCCTTGGACTATAGGAAGTTGGTTGCACGGTAGGGGCGCTTGGGTGATACCCCATTGGCCGATATGGTCCATGTAAGGGTTGGCCGATAGAGGAAACCCTAACCCTAACCCTAGCTTGTGTGCACGATAGGCCTTTGGATGACATCCCTGTGGTGATGCACAATACACCTTGCCTGACACCATGTGAGATGGTGGGTTCTTGTTGCACGATAGGTGAAGTGATGGGGTTGGCCGATATGGTGGTGAGCTTGCTTAGGGTTGGGAAACCCTAGCCGATACATCCTTTGGTGAGGGTATGACCATACCCGATACATCTTTTGGTGAGGGTTGGCGCTACCCGCCATACCTATAGTGAGGGTTGTAGGAGCTTTGGTGAGGGTTCTGATAACCCAAAATGTATATAGTTGATAGTTCTCTGTTAATAATGATAGTACAAGTGATATGGTGTAATCACCTTGAATCCTGCAACTATGATAATGAGATAAGATGATAGGTTGTGAACCAGGAAGTTTGGAAGGATATGATGTTTCTACACATGATAATGTGACACATGTATATGATCACAAGTATGGGGCATGATATATGCTTATGATTGATAATAAAACTATGATTTCTACAGCCTATGTGTAATATACTCATGGATGTTGCTTTATACTTGATAACATGATATTCCTATTAATCCATGATGGCTTCAGTTATCTCTATGGATGTGTATACTAACCATGCATGTATTTTTATGTGGATTCATAGCCTGGTAAGAGCTATGAGATGTATGTGCTTGAGTAGAACCATGTGGTAATGAGATAACAAGTGGATAGGTCTGAGGACCTGATATAAGGCTGAGTGCCTAAGTTGAGGTGTTATCCTATGATGATGAGATAAGGGATGCGTTCCCAGATTGTTGATGCATGATTATGATGCCTTGAGAGGTAGTGGTTGATATAATGAGGGATTGAGGTCCCAGGACAGTATGATGATGGCAATAATGATGTAATTCTATAAGGCTATGTTTACACTTTGGTTGCCTCAACAATTGGTTTAAAATATACTAATTAGTTATAGATGAACATATCATGTAGTTTGCACTAGCCATAGATCCATCATCGTCAGTATCATGGTGATGGTGAAACAGGTTTATCCTGCGGGATTTGCCTGGAGCGCATATTGTTGAATATACGAGGTTTTCCCCTACCCTAAAATAGGAGGAATCTGAGTACCACTGTGAATATATGGAGCATGGTGAACAGACCCATGGCTCAGGATATGTGATGATCAGCATGATGTGTTCATGGCTCGGATGTATGTACTAGCACCTATGTCAAGGTGAGCTAGAGATATGGGTATCTTGCAGAGCTGACCCTGAGGCTGAGGCCATATATGTATGAGATTATGGTTCTGCTTTGGTTTTCGTGCACTGACCATGAGGATGTGAGGTCATGGAGTCCGGCTCTCCCATTGACCTTGTATGTCACCAGTTTTTAGGCTTCGCATCCAAAGGTTGGATTGGAGCAGGTACAACTCACTTCTTCAGGGCATAATAAAATGTAATCCAGCCGAATAGTATATCTTGCTTAGAGTAAAACACGGAATGTTGATTGAGGCCTTGCTTATATAGTTGATCTAGTTATACATTGCAGTTATGTGTACGATCCTTATATTTCGTGATAAGTTCTTATAAAGTTTATCTTGTCAATCATGTTCCATAAAGGAAATGTGGATATAGGCCTCATGAATATCTTGGTAAGAATGATGGGAATAATGGTCTTGCTCAGCATATTGCTCTTGTTATACGCTTTATCAGTTATCTACTTTTATTTCTTTAATCTTCTGAGGTTTTATAGTTTTAGTGGCGAGTTATGTTTCTCGTTGGGAGTGTGTCTCACCCTGCTGGTTTACAACCTTTTTAGGTGATCGCTCTAGACGTTGTGGTGGTTGTGAGGTTGCGTCCAAACAGCAAGAAGAGCAGTAGAAGGCAAGAGATGGACATGCTACTATTTTGGTGGTTTTGTAGTAGAGTCCTAGAGTCATCCCTGTACTCTCAGGTCCTCGGAGGTGTTTGACGGTGTTTCATGATGACTAGCTATTGTAATTTTGTATATCCTGCTGCTGGCCGTACGTGGCCCGTTATGTATGTATAAATAGGTGATGAACTCTAGTGCTGACAGTACAGCTGGTTCCGATAAGCTGTGGGCATATATCAAAGCTTGTAATATTTTTATAACATATTTCTCTACAGGATCTGGATGCAAAAGTTCTCTTATGTATGCTTTCCGCAATCGGTTTTAATTAACCTGTGTTTTTGGTAATTTGTGGTTCTGCACATTTTTGCGTGTCACCTTGCTGTCTTTGTGATGGCAGGGTGTCACACTATCCCTTGAAGACGACCAACGAAAAAAATCCAACTTCATCTAAGCATTCGGAAAGACTCTTGGAGGTCCTAGAATCCATTTTCTAACATTAATTTGCATCCCAACACTCCCAACCTCTGTATCTCCTTTTTCTTCCACCTTGATCACATGCTCATGTTCTCCCTAGTAACGTTGTCTCCACCAAATTTCCTGAACCTACATGATCCCCAAGTCATAATAAACTAAAACTTGGTCTCCAATTTGCTTGTGATTCACCAAGTTGACCTCTTGAGGAACCTACTTTGTGGCGGTGTGGAGTCTCTCTGGTGGAGGCCTCTGGTTGAATGTAGATCATGGGGTCTAGATGAGGGACTTTGAGGAGACCTTCCATAGTTGTTACAACACCTTGGGATTCATCGTTTGAGGTAATGATCAAAAACCCATTTTCACCTACTCACAAGTAACATGATGTTGACGACTATGTTTTCCCTTAGTTCGACCACACAAATTGTGTTCTACTTCTACCCTAGTTTTTAAAGTATATATGAATGTTTTGAAGGGCTCAACACCCCTATTGATATTTGCCTCAATTGCATCCATCATCCTGTTGTTTCCTTCTGTTTCATTCAACTTATGTTTCATTTGACATGTTGCCTCAGTTCCCTTTTTCTTTCAACTTGTGTTCATTGACTTCGATAGTCCAAGATAAATCCAATCTAGTTGTCCTCTTATCCTTACTTCTCCTTTGCTTCGAGACCATCCATGAATATCTCACATGTTCCAACTAGTGACTGGCAGCTCAAAGAAACATGCCAAGGTGATGCCTTACCCATCGTCATTTACTATATTTCCCTACTCATGCTATTGTCACATCTTATTTATTTGATTTCCTCAACCGTGATTGGTCAATAATTCCTAGAACTTTGGAATCCTCCATTAATAACCCTTTTATCAGAAAATTACTAGAATTTAGCAACATTTTCATAAAAATGTACTTATCCTAATAAGACCTTTGTATTACCTTAATGGTGAATCATTCATCAAATATTCATGTATTTTCACACTAATAACATTTTATCACTATGATTAATGGAACTATAATTAGTTAAGTACATCTTTTAACTTGAGAATTACTGGCCCAACCTAGATTCTCATATCAGCAACCCTAGTCACTTATTGAGAATGAGTAGTTAATAAGAATAATGATGAGGTATGATCATACTAATATATGTATTTTGTCCAATATATTTGAATTATGGACCAATACCTATAAGTCATACATTAGAGCTTCGAATATAATGACCCGGTCTAATAGACAAACCAAAAATATCAATCAACTAGATTAAAGATAAGTAACTTCTAACAATAACATTTGTATACTATATTGATAACTTAGGTATGATCCCAAGTATGAAGAATTTATGAACAAGAGCATACATTTAATGTGTACATTTGTGTATCAAAAATATTTTGGATTAGAGATATATAAGAACCCTTCTGGTTACTTTGAGAACTCAACCATGAATCCTAATATCTCTATGGTTACATATAAGTGTTAGTGTTAATAATCCCTAAGTTAAAGTTAAATGCTAGGGATAATAAAATGATATAAGAAGAAGTGGGCATGAACGATACCCTAACCCTAACTCTTACAACTGATATACAATAGAGGGTAAGACATTACACCCTAGCCATAACTAGAACATTAATCACAAGTATAATTCTAGATATCACTCAAGAGATAAATCCATGCACCTAGAAACCCTAATAAAGAACAGTAGTGGCCCTAGAAGTTTTGACCCTAAAAAAAGACATGAAAAGTGATAGACCCTTTGGTTTTTTTAGAAGAAGGTTAGAAGTGAGACTTGAAGAAATACCTTCAGATAATACTTGGCTTACTATGTGTAAGTCAACCATGTCCTTTGAATTCATGTTATGTATTTTAGATTTATATTCTAAGTATCCTTCTCAGAATTATCCATTAGAAACGTGGCCTAGTGTTCATCTGTAGATTATTAATTTTCAGTACAATAGAACTACTACCTCATAAAGCTTGTACCTAGATCTTATGAAGTCTCGGTTTACAGTTGTTATTCATGCATAATTGTTAGAAATTAGTATGTGAAATACCATAGAACATAATATAATGCTTTTGAAGTTCACATGCAATTACTATAATTCACAATATAATCATGAGAATTTATTTCACCATGTTCATTCCTTTTTAAAAATTAGAATTCTTTTAGAATATCAAAATTAGATACAGAATCTAGAATTCAAATTTATCACGATTGTTTACTGATTGAGTTTTAGAACTCAGAATAGAATTATTAGAACTTACAGTGGAAATATTAGAAGTTATCTTCAATTTGTAGTTCCTTGTTGTTATACAGGAATATAGATTTATAATACAATTTAGAATAGAATCTAGAATATGGAATGCAAGAACAAAATACATACTTTACAATTTATCTCAGTTACTTGAGATACAAAATATGAATAGAATCATAAATAGAATCCGGATAAAAAAGAATAGAAAATCTAGTACATAAGTTGATATTATATAGTAAGTCCTTACAGAATAGAAGTATTGTGGTACACAAAACAAAAGGCATTTATTCCATGGAAGGTGTGTTTGTACCATAGAAGGTGTGTTGCACCATATAAGGCACATAGTGCCACAGAAAAGGACTCATTATATAATAGTGGAAACACAAAGATAAAAGATGTAACTAAAAGATGTATAGTATAGTCAAAATGTTTTGAGATTTTTTATTGCAGTTATTTTCTACCAGTTATTAGAATTCAATATTACTTACTCTAAATTAGTTTTCCCTTTGTGCATGGTTAGGGATGAGATGCCCATGGGTATAGAGCTTCAATAGGTAGTCAAGACATAAGGATACAACCACATTTTATGAGATTTGGGCACCATCTACACGGTCTCAGATTTGGGATGAGATTTGTCTAAAGTAGTATCATGATATTAAGTTCTTGTTGTATATGTTGACGTAATAGAATTTCTTTGCTAAGAAAATGATGGGATTCCATTCACACATAGTCCATAATAGTTTTGCCTATTGTTATTGTTATGCATATCATGTTTGTGACACTCCCAGTTAGAAAAAAGTATGGCTTCCGCTCATGGGATATAAAAATTAGGGTGTTATAAAGTGTGTTTTACCATATCTTTTAGAACTGGAGATAGAATCAGGAAATGAAACCTATTTTATTGGACTCTACAAATTTTTATGATCATTTTCATATATATATATATATATATATTCACTATCATCTGAATTACCATCTATTTTCTAGATCTTTTTACAAAAATAATTATCATCTAAACAATCAGGAACTGCCACATCATTAAGATGAATATGTATCCATGTTTAAGATTTCTCGATATAAAATCCCAGTAAACAAACCTATATGTCCATTATGTTGTGATATTTATGCCACACATATGGGGGAAAATTGGTCCAATCCCCTAGAGATTGTTCCCTCCCACGCTATCTTGAGCAGCAGTCGACCATGGGGTCAAACCATTGTTGACTATACTATGGGGTGCACGTCAGGCATGGTTGGGGGTTCAAGGATCTTTGCTAGGCTCTACTGAATACAACTAGCCACAATGGTGGACGTGGTTGGCAATAGGAGATAGGGGTTTAGAACATAAGTAAGAATGAAAATAAGAAGTTGGGTAATTACCTTGAACCTTGAAAAACTAAGGCCTCGGGAAGGTTCCTAAGTGTCTTTTGGAGAATTTCCAGCACTATCCATGTGGTGACTGGAAATAAGTTCTCGATAAAGCTCTGCAAGCTTCCATCACTTTGATTAGGCATGGGGTGACATCGACTTCTTCATCGATTCCAAGCATACCGGACTGCCTTAGGGGATCCTCACGATGCTTCTATCCAAACCAATTGTTTTGGAGTGCCTCATAGCATGCGAATGATAACAGTGGTTGATCAGAGATGAAAAAGAACTTGACTGTATGATGGAAGTAGATAACATCCAATTGATGGTAGCTCTGAGTATGCAAGGGCATGAGGGTGCTAAATGTATCCTATTTATAGGTTGGGCATGGTGTAGGGGGGAAATGAGCTCAACCCTAACTCCCTTGCTTGTCAGTGATTTGGGTATTTTCAATTTACACGATGATAATGGCCCAATATCGACTCATTATCTTAGTTATTCTATCCATATTCCAATGGGACTTATATGAGAGAAAACTATGGAGGAACAAGGGAGATATTGTTGGTATGTATGTCCTGAGAGCCAATCATGGGATGATTGGTGGGATACATCAAGATTGATTTGATAAATATCAAAGGAAAGCTTCCACTTCTTTCTAGTTCAATCATATGAGATAATGATAGAACAAATTGAATGTCTAGAGAATGACAGTACTCAATGACGTATGCCTTCAGGTTCAGGACCTGAATGATGAGATCATACGGATGCTAAGAGTTTGTACATTCTTATTATGTCCCTAGTCGGATGTCATTGTGGAAGGTAGATAGACAACAATGACACACAAGATAAGATTGTGGTGTTGGTTGATGACAAAATCTCATTAGTCATGATACGGAGATATCAAACCAAACACATAGGTACTTGTTAGAGAACAAGTTTACCAGATAGACCCACCATGAGTTTGACACATGGAACCATGACATGGTAGTCACAGTCAATTCTCACAGTGATGGTGGTGAGTGTGATTCTTAGACCTGAAATCACTACACTCAACACATGTCGTTGGGTACACTTTGACATCATCAAACGCAGTCCTGAAACATGGGTTGTTATAAAGGTGATGATTGGGTGGCTTTGACACATGGGGCTTTTGAGGGGTGAGTGATAGATATGGGATTTTTCCCTCCTGAGGAAGTTTTATATCCATGGCCACTTGATGAGTAGGATTGAGATAGGCGTGCGCATGTATGTGTGAATTAGTATGTGATATTGATGTCATACATATCTCCTCCAACCTACTCTGAGATCAAGAAAGTGAATGAACGTTGACAGGATGACTGTTCCATGCCTCGAGTTCATTCAGGATATCAGTGACAAAGGAATTATATATTCGCTGTAACACCATTCATAGATTGTAGGATTGAAAGTTGTTCTCCAATTTTCTATTTTACTTGGGTAGCACTGATGTGCGACTAGGCACCGCTCTTTGCTTATGAAGTCATAAGTGGTATGGACTTTCATTGCCAACGTTAGGGTCACACACATAGGATTTAACCTGGAAGAGGAGTTTATCCACAAATGATGTTTAGATTGATTACTAAAGGAGTTTAATAGTTTAATTAAACACTCAATCGATTGATAGCTCAATATCATTATGTTCAAGGTGTTGGACCGATTGATAAGAGTATCATATTGATTGAAATTGAGATTGACTAATTTGCATAAGTTTGCTGCTCCAAATGATCGGCTCAAGAGTTGAACTGATCGGCTCAGGTTGGTGAATTGATCGGCTCATGTGATGAACCGATCGAATTAAGACAGGATGAATCGACTAGTTCAAGGGTTGAACTGATCGACTCGACTGGTCCAACCGAGATCGTTTGGAAAGTGAGAAGACTATTTTGCAAATACAATTTGTTTCACTTGTACAAATTTGATTTGGATAAGGATTAATATTTGATTAATCGGAGACAAATTTGAAAGTCAATTTGAGTTGGATTAGGACCACGAACCGATCGGCTCAGAAGTGAACTGATCAGCTCAGGTGCCCCAACCGATCAGTTGAGGTGTGAACTGATCGGCTCAACTCCCCAACCGACCATTTCATGATTGAAACAATCGGCTCAGGTGGCGCAGTTGGTTGTTTTTGTTGAAAATTTTGAACCCTTCTAATCCTACAATAATCTCGTATTGTCCGGGATAGAGAACCATGTCCCATAACCCTCATATATATAGGGGTAGTGGGGGCTTCTCAGGATAAAAACTCAGTGCACCAGTTGCTCTGCAAAGTTGTCGTTCTCTCTGGTTTTGGTAACTGAAAGAGAGCCCAAGCAAGTGCTACCCGATAAGGGAGGCACAATAAGGGAAAGACAACTATAAAAAGTGATTGGTGGCAGGAGAGTAAGTCGGTGACTAGTACGCTGACAGGAGGGTGCGACTCCTTCTGATTCCCTGTGGGACAAGGAGATCAGAGTTCTAGGTAGTTCATGTAGACTACGTCAGAGGCGGGAGACTTATGCCGCTCAGAGGATAGCTGTCAATCCCGACAGTCCCAGTGAGACCAGGAGGTGCTAGTTCTAGTGAGACCAGGAGCTGCACAAACACCGTCCAAGACCAGAGGTGAAGATCACACTAGCTGCGAGGTAAAGTCGCCGAGAAAGCCTCGGGACAAGGTATGCCTCCACAAACCATCCTTCCTATTGTATAGATGTTGACGTGTTTCCTTTGTTTCGAGTATGGAGAGAAGAAAAAATTTTGTTTCCACTGCCTTCTCTGTCTCCCCTAAAACCCAACATATATGGTTGTGACTGGAGTTCAATCTGTGTTGGACACAAATTGGGAGGTGGACGATGATGACCTATCATTCAATCTAGATCTGAAAACTTGGTTAGATTAACAATATCTTTGTCATGCGGCTAAATCCCCCATTATGCAGACAATAGACTAGGAAATATTTATTTAAATACTATTTATATTCAATTATCTCTAGGACTAACCACTTTATCTAATTATTTAGAAAGTCCTAGAGGATTCTAGAAAACTAAAATTTCTCTCAAATTTTACGGGAACCTCTATCTTGGCAATATCCCAACTCGTGCAAAAATTGATAACAAAACATGAATGTTAATTATATTTTCTTTACCCTCCAAGTAATTACTTATTGTAATCATCTAGGTCACATATCAACTCATTTATCTACTCAAACTTGGAAATTATTCTTATTTGGGTATTTTCCCATGTGGGATTAAAGGTGGGGCTCAATAAGCTCGTTGGTTGCCCTCATCTTGATATTCAAGTTACTCAGGATATTATGATGTACTACTTATCCAATTATTTGATATTCTTAGAATCATTTAGATTATTGAGACTTCTTAAATGTCTTTACCCGTCACATATTGATATATTACTAAAAACAAAAAAATACACGACATCCATTTTTATGGATAATTTAAATTTATAAACAAAAATTGCTAAATAAGGCAAGGAAACTAGGGTTTTTTAATATCACCCTATTAATAATTTATTTTCATATAAGTAAATCAAATGCATGAAAATTCAGTTTGTAACAGTTATATAGTCATTTGTTTTATGCATCTTGATTTGTTTCAGTGGAACCATGATTGCCTAAGAAGGCTCTACATGGCTAGGACTATTTAGGGGAGATGGAGTTTGAAGAAGAAAGCATTAAATACACAATGTAGAGGATGCTACTTGTGCCTTTGAAATCAAGATGATCAATCACATCATTACTTCTTGATTTTGTGAAGACCGACTACTATATCAATTTTCTTTAATTTCCAAAGTGGTCGCATATGACTACTAACATAACATACAATAACATTCTCCATTTTATGTACGTCATTAGTGTATCAATAAAATTATAAGGCATCAATTTTAGATCACTTTGTATAAGTTGTTCATACACCATCTATTTAATTCTGTGGAAATATCTATATTGGGATCTAACAAGGAAAATAATATTTTGCATCAATTTGAACTAATATATATGTATGTGATGTAATATTTATGCATCATAACTCTTATTAACACACTGTGAATCTTTGGATAGTAATTACAATAGATTAAAATACTTTTCTAGCACACACAAATTGCTACTTTTTATTTAACAATCATTCTTCCCATTTTCATGAATTGTGTACAATATTTTAAATTGGCATGGCCCATTACATTTTATTTAAATATTTTTATCTTGAAGAGTCTAACATGTATCCACTTTTGCATATCAAACAACTTCAACTCCTAAACCATGCTCCCTTTGGCTAAAATTTACACAATCAAACCTTAAAAGTCAATAACATTTATGTAGTATAGTGACAATTTCATTGATCATGACATCAAGCAATCAAATAATGCAAATAATGATGTTTGTAAAAATTTATTTCATGAAAACCATATAATGTTGGCATTAAATTTGACAATTGATCAAAATAAGTTTAAGCACACATTATTACCAAGTGGACATATATGATATATTTTATTTTACAAACGCAAAGACAAGCAATATTCTAATGAACAATATGACAATAAATTTATCTTCCTCAATATAAAATAAATATAATATATCTATTTTTTCACATTAATAACAAGAGAATCTAAAATTTATTGAACTGGTTTTGTTATTCACAAATTAAAACGTATTTCCAGTAAGCAAACTAAGAACACAAAAGGTTAATAAATAAATAAAATTATAAATGTTTAGTCTATTGGTCTCCCTTGCCCTTCTCAGAACAAAACTTCCACTCGCCCCCTAACACGTCAACACTCTCACTCTTTCCATATATAACCACTTCGTCTCCATTCAAACTTCATTGGTGAAGACAATATCAAAAGTGATTAGTGGATTGACCATGTCAACTCATGGGTACTCTCTCCAACTCTCTTTGTCTCACCATCATTCTCAAGTAACCATTATGGCACAATTCTCTCCATTATATATATATATATATATATATATATATATATATATATATATATATATATACAATTCTTTGCATAATATATATACAATTCTCTCCATTATATATATATATATGTATATATATGCCATCAATCACAAAAACAAAAGAAATTAGAGTTGTTACTAATAGATTTAATGTATATGATTTCACATATTAGTCGCCATGCAAAACTATAGAAAGAGGGAGATCGTTTATTTAATTCATTATATACCATTATCTATTTTCTCAAAATTATCCAACCAGCCTAACAACATTATTTTAGAGTTGTTGTAAACTCCTCACTTTTCTCCCTTCGCTCTTTTATTTATTGAGTTTATCTTTAGTTTAAACCAAAATTCTGTTGTTTTTTCTCAACTAACTTCCTTTGCTCCATGGTTCATGGTCGTGTCATTCAGGGTAAGGAAATCCACTTCGTCTCGTGATACGATTATATAACCAACTCGATATTCATAATATGGTATAGTTTTAAGGAAAATAAATTATTTTAGAGTTGTTGTGAACTCCTCACTTTTTCACCCTTGTATCTTTTATTTAACGAGTTTATCTTTTTTTTTTCAAATCAAAATTCTATTGTCTTTGTAATGGTATTTATAATATCATGTTTAGTTATCGTTATTGCAGTTCTGCCTGTTATAACCTAGTTTATGCTTGAAAAAATGTTAAGGGTTCTTAGGCAAAATAAAACTCTACTGTCTTTTCTCGACTAACTTCCTTTGCTCCTGGTTCATTATTGTATCATTCAGGGTCAGGAAATCCACTTCCTCTCTCGATACAATTATATAACTGACTAAATTTTCATAATATGTTCTATTTTATTTCAATCACGTTTAAAGAAAATAAATTTCTATAGGTTTTGTTCTATAACTTATTTAAAATATATATATATATAAATTTTTTACTTATTGTTGTGATTGCTTAGTTGATAAATTTATACATTCTAAAATCTTTCCTAAAGGATAAAATAAATTATAATTCCACACCCCATAAAAAATTGATATTCATCATATTTGGATAGGACCTTACCTTGACAAATATACCATTTTCAAGACATTATATGTTTACTTCATCATGATTGATAAAAAATGTTATACAAATATTTATCAATGGAATTTTCATGAAATTAATGTGCATGTGAAAATGTATGTTTAAATGTTGTTAGATTCAATCATGAAGTTCAAAAATTAATATAGTTTTTACTGAATTGATTAATATTTAAACAAAGATATTGTATGAAGAAAATCGATCAACCAAATATTGTGTCACACTCTTTCCTTTATGAAAATTGATTTAAAGATCTATTATTTGTTCTATTGGAACCGTTAAGGATACATGGAGACAATCTCCATATTATTATTTAAGAATCGACTATCACTTATCAAATTGTCTCCATACATCAATTTTTTTATGTTTGGAGAAAAGATATTATATTACATTTCTTTTAGATATCGGTAATTTTGTGGTATACCACGTCCCTTTTTTTACTAAATGTTGAATTATTTACTTCTTTTACCTCACTTGGCACTACCCCTAAATTATCTCATCAAAAATTAAAAAAAGTGTGATGTCACAACTATTTTTTACTTTTTGGACACACGCTGATATTATCTAGAATTAAGCTTAAAACAAATATATATATATATACACACACACTTAACATTTATTAATTTAGCATGTCATGTGCATGTGTGTTCACTAGTGCCTTAAAAATTGAATTGAGGCTCACTAAGACAAAAGAATAGATACACTAGAAGAAGAAACAATTATTTTCTTCATGTCACGGACTATATGAAAACCATGGCTAAAGGATAATTTCCTCTCACTTTGAGTTCATTCCATCCAAATCTTGGCAAAAACAATCTAAAACAATTGCTTGTTAACAAAGAAAGTGGTTTTAGATTAATACATGTAAATTTTCATAGCCAATAATAGTATTTGTCATATAAGTAATTTTAGACTAGTGTATCAAATTTCAGCTCAAAATGTTAGGTTTTAAGCCATTTCACCCTAAATGGACAAAACCCATCAAATTAGAATAAAGTATGACGAAAATATGAGATTTGATCTTAAATTATTCCATAATACAAAATTCATCTTCAAACATGTTTCATATCAGTATATTTCAGTAAAATGAGTATGAATCCAAAATTTCATAATCAAATATCCACTTTACTACAAAATCAACAAAATTGTCTAAAATAGGGAAAAATTAGCATCATAAAGCCCGAAATTGAGTTTGTTGCATACTTAAATATCTAAATAAGTGTAAGCCCACTCACCCTTGTTGTAATAAGTAGGTGAAAAATGTCTTGTTCCAAGAAGGTGAACTCTATAATTTTATAAATAGTCCCATCAATCTTCTCTAAAGTTAAAAATCACCACAAAACCATATTTTAGAATCCTTCCTAGATGCAAGAATGAGAAGAGAGAGAAGATGGAGAGATTAGGATTTTTGTTATACTTTTAGAAAGATTTTGGATACACCAATACAACTAAGCTAACTTGGAAGAAAGAAGAAGATAAATAATTAACTTACTAAATTCAATTTGAATTTGGGGAAGAACTTGAGCTAAATCAACCCTAGGTCGACATCCATCTAAATCCCCTTAAAATCACCTCTCTACCCTCAACTAGGGGTGAGAAGAATTTAGTTAATAACCAATTAACCAAACAGTTAATTCCAAATGGTTAATTTTATTGGGTCAATTTGGTTAATTCGGTTAATTTGGTTAATTTATTTCGGTTAATCGGTAAATGGTTAATTTGATGGCTAACGATATTTTTAGTTTGGTTAACCGAATTAACCAAATAGTCAAAATTTATTCATATATACTATCATACTCATGCATATATACATATATAGTTGTACTTTTATTTCAAAATACTTCCCCATATATATAGTAATCAATTTTTACGATCCATACAAAATTAAATTTACAATAATACTACTATAATATAACAATTGTCCCAAATTCTATGAGTATTTCAAATAATATTATTACACGAGTGTTATTTGGTTAACCAAATTAACCAACCGAGTTAACCATTAAGCAATTGGACAATAACCGAATTAACCGACTCAATTTGGTTAGGTTAATGGTTAAAATCTCAAACCAAAAATTAACCGTTTAACCAAGCTGAATTAACCGTAACTGACCGAATTAACTGAATGCTCACCCCTTCCCTCAACTAAGAAATTTTCAGAGAAGAATGGTTGGACTTGAGGTTTTTAAGGTTGGATTAGTCTAATATGGTAAATTGAGGTGCTTGGAAATTTTCATAAGAGGTCAATAAATGAAGGTTTGCTTTTAATTTTATATTTCAGAATGATAATTTGGCATATCTTTAGCACTTGACCTCCAAATCAATATTTCTAAAATTTATAGATTCCATTTTCATCCCAGAGTGAAATTGTAACCTAATATTTCTTATAAGTAATGAAAACTAATTTTGTGGAATTTATTTTACCATAATTCCATCAATTTAACCTATTTCATGGAAATTTCAAGACTTAAACCTTAATTTCACCTAGTCAAGGATTTTGCCTACCCAAATACTATATGGTCGACAAAATTAATATATGGAATGTTAATAAATCAATAAATAAGAACAATATGATTTTTACAGTAATTTAGCAAAAGCAACATTTAAGCAAAAAAAATTAAAGGTTAATAAGGGTTTTTGACAATCACCACTCCTTTACAGATTTCACCCCAAAACCTAAGAGAAGGATCAAATATAGCATCACATCTATATAAGATATTAAATTTGTATTACACATCTAAAAATTGAACTCGTGGTCTTATAACCATCAATTACCTACTAAGGACAGGGTCATTAAAAAAGTACACATATGGCATGCATACCAATAACAACGGTTCAATATCTAACGATACAACTTAAATTAACTTCATATGGATTTGGCGTGGATATCATTTACATTTTTTAGGTTAAATAATCAAAAGATTATCTATCTTTATCTAAATGGGAATGGTGACTCAAAGATCCCAAATTTATATTTAATTTACTCTATATTTAGATCATTTCATTTTATGTTACTCTAATAATGATTCAACGACGTACGGACATGTAATATTTTCAATTGAACTTGGATATTAATGATGCATACTAGCTGAGTTGGTAATAAGTATTAGAATATGTATTCAATCTCATGGTTGTAACATTTAGTATCAACACATTCCCATACCAAGATAAACAAATGACATTAAGATTTTTTTACTTAATCAAGTTTATGTATAATCACGTGGATTGGATTTTACATGCCTAGGAAAGCAAGTATTTGGTATTCTAAGTAAATATCTCCAAAAAACTTTTTGAAGATAGGATTTGTCCCCAAAGTTTGGATAAGTTTATTTTGGAAATATCTAATACTTCTTATATAACCTACTCTCCTCCTATTTGATAAACTACAATTAAAAACTAACTCATAGGAAAAAATGTAGAACTATCACTATTACATCAACACATGAAGAAACATCTACATGGGGTGAGTGTAAGCACATTCCTAGTTCCTGGTGTTGAGTTACAACATAGAAAGCTTTCTACAATCAAGTTTTAGAGCATGCTAATGAAAAATATTTGTAACTTCAATTCCTTCTTTAGGAGATTATCAATCTAAATCTTCCAAGGGGCTAAGTCTCAGAGATTATGTCAAGATGTTTGGCTGAGATAACCTCCACACGAAAAGTACAGTTAAATTTGGCCTTAGACTTCTTCTATCCTTTTCCTAAGGCTATCTCTAGGGACATATGTATAGCATTTAACTCTTCCTTAATCACTAAACACACACACAACTTCCTTCCCTACTCACCCTCTACTCACCCTAGTGGTTTCACACCTCCATTAGGAGAGTTTCCTTAGTCTAACGACTACATAATCAATAGTGACATTTGTATTCTCAACCTCTAGTGTTTCCCATGAAGGTTACCTCTGCTCCATGGTTTGTTTTTGGGGTTCAACTAGTCTTCTTAGGACCCCTTTATTCTTTCTATTAGAGACTCATGTGATTATCATAAAACTCCACACCAACTTTAATTTTCTTAAAGATGAAATTATTTTGTTGATGCCAAATGACCAACAACCAACGATCAAATTATGTCTACGCTCCTCACTATGAAAACATTATAATAATATTATGTCTATTGAATATTAGAGACATGAACAAGGCCAAGAATACTTGCTTAGTAGAAGCTTACAAAACAAATAAGTTATTAACCTCAAAATGGTGCAAGTTTTCTCTTACAAAATAAAATTTAAGGAATTGAAATGCATAATTGACATCATCATAGAATATCCAAAATAGCTTGGAAAATGAAGCTTGAATTTAGTGAGTTGGAGAATCTATGTAGAGATTTTGAATTAGACATTGAGCTAGAGGCAAATAGAATCAACATAATTCTTAATCAAACTGGGATTAAAATCATAAGAGAAATTTTTTTGATGCATGATTGTAAACACTCAAGTACATTAGGATCTAAACAAAGAAATGCAAATAACACCCCCCAAAAAAATTGAACCAAGCCTAAGTATGGCATGGATACCAATACAAACATGATGAAATTTGATATTCCATGAATTAGAGTTCAAAGAGCAGTGTTGTCTCAGTTCCTTGGGTTTGTGATTCAATCCTAGTTATAGACTTTATTAGGATGACTTCTTAAAAACAATAGAAAGTACCACACCATATTCATACATCACACATACTTCTTCCCCTTGATGAGCAAAATATCCCTCCAACAGAGTTATAAATCATTGTGGCTTATCCTAAGATATATCCAGTCTTTCTACATAAGCAAGACAAAATAAGAGGCTAAGACAATGCCCTTTGAGTAGAAAGGGGAACAATTGGAATGTTATGTGGAGAATTTAGATTCCAACGAATCTAGTGCATTGTTCACTAACACTGGTTTAGAAAACTCTATTTTTTATAGTCTAGTTCATCATTTTGAGTCATGTTTAGCCTCTTTTGGTCAACCCATCTCAATTTAACCTCAATCCAATTAAAGATTGATTAAAGGTCAAATTATTGTCCCATATTGGATTCATTTATGATCTTAAAATGGCCCAGTTAAACTCATTTAGCTAGTGGGAGGCCAACTATCCCATTTTAAGATCACAATGAGAGCTAAATTACGTCGAAAAACTTGGAAAATAAGCCCAATGTTTTCTAACGTACGTTGCATTTTCCCCTTATCATTATTGGCATCCCTAGTATCTTAGAAATGTTCCCCTAGATAGATTTAGTGAAAAATCAATTCTTTTAGGTGGAAAAACTTTGAGTAACCCTCTCATGGGAGGTTGACATCCATACCTAATACAAGCAAAATTGATAATCCTTGTGATAAGCCCCTTATTTCCAGCTACTACAGTTCAATTTTATTGAATCATTGGGTTTTTTATCTTTGATCATCACTACCACAATAGTGGCATTGAATTTAATTGTGTTTTTTATCTTTCATCTTCCTTCTTCCCTTCCTCGTCACCCTAATCTCCTCTCTCCTTTACCTTGTGCTACTCTACCACAATACTTGTTCACACTCATGTCCATTATCTATGTGTCAATGCAATCATGACACCATGTCCTCCTCCAACCTTAACTTAAACTTTGCACCACAAATTAGAGTCCTAACAACTATATATACAAAACAAAACTAGAGAAGCCGGTTTGACCAATGAGACTTAAAGCGCAAAGAATGTCATTCATGAATACATGGAAAAAATGCATCAAAATTATAGGGATTATGCATCACAAGTATGACTAGGTATGGAAGCGTTTCCAACCTTAATAATTTTCTGTAACATACTCGAACCTCGATGTCTAGATTAACCATCCACGTCTTTAGGACTAATTTTTAATAGTGTAACATTTGATCCTTAAAAAATGATTAAATAATAATAATTGCAATCAAGAAATTGTAATGTTGCAACAAATAACCTTTTATATGATTTTAATGATTAATTCATTGATTACGTCTTCAATTGGGGTTAGTTATATAAGTTCACAAATCAATATGATTTGACCTCAATTTGGCACCTGAAAATCTTATTAGAATTTAAATATGAAAAAAATTGACAAAATAAGAAATATTATATCAAGACTTGAAAAAAAAAGTAATATATACATTTGTCAAGTACTTAACATACTTGTGAATAAAATAAATACCAAACCTTTTCCAAGAAAGCATCTTGAGTTAATGTAGAAATTAGATTTACCATGTCATAATTAGCTTAGATTTCAATTTTCTTGCCAACTCGACTTTGTTTACAATTCATTTGATTGATAGAAACTCTAGGCTAAATACATTTAATAATTCATTTAAGGCATTGGTCAATTTTATTACTTATACATATGTTGTAACGCCTCCTTACTTCTCCCCCATTCACGCGGCTTCTCCGCGTCTCCCCTTCCTTTTTCCCCTATTACACTGCGTCTCACTCAAAGGAAGCCGCGTTCAATTCAACTCGTAACCGGCGGCCGTTTCTTCCCGATTCCTCGCGCCGTCCCGTCTCCCCTCTCCTACCCTCACCCTGCATCCAACAGCGGCGAGCAACGCCAGGCATATGATCGTCGAGCAGCGTCACCTCCTCCTTTTCAATTTCTTCTCATCGCTAACCTGTCCATTCCTGGCCGACGGTGCCCTCTACTCCCTGTGCACAGCCCCGAGTCTGACGCTTCCCTTCTTCTCCTCCCTGGTAATACGGTCTCGTCCTTCCCCCTCTGCACCATCTCTGTGGCCAACGCCGGACAGAGAAGAAACAGTGACGCCATTGTCCTTCCTTCCGCCGTGATATGTAACTGCCCCGGCCGGCAGAGATACTGCCGAGGACCCAGACCATCTCTCCCCTTTCCAGAAACCCGCACCGGCGTCGACTCCGACGGACACAGCAGACCTGCAGTTCCTGCCTTGCTCGACCCCAACCACCGACCATACTACAGATCTGCTCCTTCTTCCTCCATAGCCTGCAGCCATAGCCGCTGCGTTCTGCAATGGCCGCGGAGAAGCAGTGGTTGCCAAAAGCGGCATCACCCCTTTCTCTTCAACTGCACAACTGTCGCTTCCACTTCAGAACCTGCAACAGCACGACAGAACTCCATCGCCTCCCCTTTTCAACCTCCGCCCTCACACCTACACCCAGCAACGCCGAGGGTTGCCAGAATGCGCCGCCGTCCACCACCTGTAACGCCGCCAGCACTCGGAAAAAGGACACCTCTATCCTTCCTTCTTTTTCCCTCCGTCCATCCGCTCGCTTCACCGTCGTTCTCCGGGCGTCTTGCCACCTGCAACCCAAAACGCCTTTGGTGAACCCATCGCTGAACCACCATCGATATCTGCACAGACCAGCGGAGCCCGAGACCTTTGAAACACGCCGCCACCAGCATCACACCCCAGTCGGCTCCCTTCCCTGCTTCTGCCTCATCTGCAATAGCCACAACACAGTGCACCGATGACCAAGTGTATGGTCAGTCCCACCATCCTCCTTCATCCTTCGCTGGGGTCACCATCATATAACCCGGACTCTGGCCTCCAGCCGTGACCTGCACTTCGTGAAGCTTAATCACCATGTTGCACTCTGCCTCAACTTTTCCTGACATACAGAAGACCAAGAGGCAAATTACCTCTGACAGCTCTCATTCTACTTGTCGACATTGATGACTACAAGTCTGAAACTGTTTCAGACTCATCTCAAAGAACCAGCCCTCTCGCATCCTTCAACATCACTAGAGGAAGGGAGTCACATCTTGTGGCCATCATCTGTGAATCAATAGACCTGTGGTCTTGGCAACAAGCTAATATGAAGACCTTGCCACTTGTTCAACCTCCTTCACCATGAATGGTTGTCTTCCTCAAAGATCTAGGAGACATGGTGAGAAGTCTAGACTCTAACGACAACCGTGCGATTTTCTTTGGAAGTAAATAAGAGGAGCTTGAAGCTGATACATACCTCCACCATCAGCCAACGAATGATCACTGAAAAGCAAAAGTAGGTCTGTTTCTTCTCTTACATTTCATCTATACCAAATCAATTAGTAAAGATATTAATATGTATAGTTAAGGAGTAAATGATATTATCTAGTCTAGAACCCCATACATATGTATGTCTGCATCATAATAGTTAATACACTTATGATTATTACCATGTATTATTAATAGTAAACATGCAATTTGTAATGTCTATAAGACGATAAAGATTGTATTGAACAATAGTTGAGATGGTATTGAAACATTTTATAGAGATGATGATCTAACCTACTTGACATAATTACTTAAGTATTTGTCATATAAGTATTAGTATGTGTGTAAGAATCCATATTTGAGTGTAGATTCAATAAATCAAGTAGACGATAGAAAGTGAATTTAATATAATTATAATTCTTCTTATGGAATTTAAACACTATGTATCTATATTGTATGCATCTATGTTGTAAGAATGTATATAACAAAGATTAGCTATGCAAATATTAACATGGGTGACTGTATATTCATACAAGCCTACATATATGAACGTATTTGAACTTAAACCCTAGACTCCTCTAATCAGGGCATTGTCATCGAATACTATCTTAAGTAACCTGTAACCTTGACCTAGTTGACCCAATTGAGATATGTGATTATAAGCGAGGGAATGACATTACAAGATCTAAATTGAGAATATGAATATTACTGACCACACATATAATATACCTAGGCATGCTTTGACTTATATACCTAAGGAGGGGTCTAATAAACAAAGTGGATGTCAAATGGATTACATGTTCACTTAAAGAGATTAACAACCCTAACGTGACATTGAGTGACCGAGATTAAGGCAAGAATTATATACATATAGATTATTTGAGATTGCATACAAAACTTTGCTTTATTTCGACTGACATAAGATAATATAATTCTAGGAGAAATTTCACTAGTACAGAACCGACCTTTAGTGTCGGCTATTTAAGGCCTTTGACGTTGGTTTCAAAGCGACACTCAAGTGGGTGTCGCTAAATTTGAAACCTTCAGCGTCAGTTTTAACACCAACGTTATAATCCTTCCCGCCATTAAATACGCGTTAGCAATGGCACTATAGGCGTCGGTTATTTAATAAAACCGACACTATATCCAGGTCAAAGACGTCGGCGTTTCACAAAACCGACGTCATAACCCTTCCCGCCACCAATAAAACGTGCCAACAAGGACACTATCGGCGTCGATTTTTATATATAATCGACGCCATATCCCTGGTGCCATGAAGACCTCACCACGGTCGTGCTTCCCAATACGGTCGTGGTACCTAGCCACATAGACGTCGGTTTTTTGCTAATAACCGACGTTGTATGTCTTTGTTGTCGATTTTATACTAATAACCGACGCCTATGTACTGATTTTTTTTTATCAGTTTGCAGGCCTGTTGTATGGCTGGTCAGCAAGATGCAGAACCTGCAGTTCAGAACATATGTATAAGCATATTTAATTCATATTATTTTTCATCACATATATGTAGAAATCAATAGTTCCATTTCAAATTTCTTTCATTTTCACACACATGTAGCAACCTGTAGTTCCATTCATTTTAATCTTTTTTCACATTCAGACACATGTACAAACATTCATGTATTGATCATCTTCACATTCACACATATGACAATTCAGAAAAAATCATTCACATTCACACAAAAATAATTATGAGAATAGTTTAGAAATATCATTTTTATTCATCAAAAACATTATCGCCATCAGTATCCCAATCATATTTAAAAATCCCCACTACTTGTAGGTTTTTTGCCCATTGTTCTCTTACATCATTTAAGTCTTCTATCATATAAGGAGTATGTACATCTAATAAATTTTGACCTATAGTGAAGTCAATTTTAAACACCTGTAAAGAAAATGACCTATATTTATAATTAATAATATATAATAAGATTGATATATTTCATATTATCTAATGAGACTATATATAATATCTGATGTATGGTATCGGTTTTTATTGTGGCATAAATTACATCACATAGTATGTGCATGCCCAGTCGTTGTCTTTTGTAGCACACTATAAATTGAAACATACAAAATATTCAAAAATACATATAAGCACAGTTTACATAAATAATATATATATTAGAGTCGGGAAATTACTTTCACATTCTCCCAAATTAGTGGTTGTTTCTTTTCTTGGGGACCTTTCCTCCAACTTTTTTGAACTCATGTAAAGCCTACATGTTAATGTAACACATTAAATTACATAATTAAATAGTAATGTAATAATATATGTTGACAGATATAAAAATATGAAATATTTCTCACGGGAATAATAGCCTTTTCATTGTGTGTCCATATAATGTATTTAATTCCTTCCCCGCATGATTTAGATAATAGACAGTGAACGTCTTGGGGACAATAACTAGTAACTCTTAATATATACCTACCACTAGAGGTAAAAAAAGTTAAAAATTAATAACTCAAAATCTATAATAAAAATATAATTTTCTTAAGTCCAAATTATAAGCAAAGTAAACGTACTCAACATTGAATGGAGCTATTATCACCGTATTTTTTTTACCAAAATATTTAAAAGCAGCATAGCAGTATGAAGTAACTGATGAAAGGTCTTTATCTACAAGACTAATCAAAATATTTAAAAGCAGCATAGCAGTATGAAGTAACTGATGAAAGGTCTTTATATACAAGACTAATCAAAGATGGAATCAAAAATCCCACATGGAAAAATGAAAAATTTGTACATATCGTGTGTAAGTGGCTGCAAAACATGTATTACGTATGTATTTATATATAAGAAACCAGATCATCGCATATAAAACAAGGTATATAGATGTATAAACAAGATCTCACCATATCTATAGCTCTATTATAGATGTATTCAGTCAATCATAATGAAACAACTCCAAAATATCTTGTATAAATAGATTGTTATCGTATGATTGACCTGCAGCATCTTCCAGAATAGAAATATTTATAGGGAAATTTGGATCATGTTCGCCAATCTATATTGTCATACCCCTACAATTAGGACCTAACAAGGCATGTATGTCCTTTAGAAGCCAACTTGGTACTTCAGGAGGTGGAGGTGGAGGCTGAGATGTAGTGGGTGTCTTCTTTTTTACCTGTATATATAATTTCAGATCAATTGACTCATATATACACACTAACAAATTAACGTAATGTAAATTTATCATATAATATTAAGATAGACGACATCTGCTTTGGGCCACAATATCACTCCGCCTTCTGCCTCACCAAGCATTTCAGAATTTAGGTGGGCATATGGTAATGTAAGATCTCTCCAATTAGGGAGTACATGTATCGGGCTCACATGAATCGCACCATCTGGTACTGGAGTCCCATGAAACATGTCCTCTGGAAAAGGTGGGTAAGTCTCGACCTTTACAATGATATATTCTTGACTTTTTAGACGGTATGACTTCAACTCCTACAAATTTACGTAAATAATGTTATATACATATATACATAAACATATCATCTTGAAAAGACTAGCTACTATGTCATACAAATACTTACAGCAGACGTACTAGGTGGTGAGTCTACAAGATTACTCCCAACCACTTGTACAGTAGGTTAACAACGGCACGCCGTAGGTACTGTCTAAATGGTAGTCTGAAACGTCTGCCACTTGCTAATTGCTTCATGGAGTCTCTTATCAAGTGCTTCCTCAACTCTCCTATTAATTAACTCATCTACCTATACATGGATAAAAGAAACACTAGCTTTTGATTATTGAATTCCCTTTCACAATAACATTATAAAAAAGAACAGGTTACCTCAACATTTGATAATCCCAATTTTGGGACAGGTTTGCGTTGTGATTGCCCAAAGAATGCTTTTATGCCCACACCAGCGCCTGCACCCTAACACATCCATGATGCTCTGGGTTACCCACAACAACTGTCAATTAATCTATTGTGCCCTCAGGGATGAACTTGCCTTCCTTCCTCTGCTCGTGAAGCTCCCGCTAATTACCATCAATAGAAATTGGTAAGTAAACATAACAATAATCAATATCGATTGCTCTAAGAGTTGAATTTTACCATTTTTGTGGCCGCCTCAATAGTTGTGGGCTTGGTTATATCTCTTTTCTTATTTTGCCTCCCAGCTATCCACATAGCATGGCGAGGCAGAGGTGCAGGACCAATAGTAGAGGACTTTGCAGTCTCTTGAGTAGCAGTAGACTGAGCAGTAGATTCATCTTGTAGTCTTTGGCGAACGCCTGCATAGCCTTTTGGACCCATCGTGTGGTCATGCACATTTAGTTCACATCTTGCTCTTTGAGCATCGCCGATAGCCTTGTTAGTAAGCACATTGATTTGGTTAGTAACATTAAAAGTTAATCTTGAATAGGTGAATACATAAGAACATATATTAATTAAATTGGGTGTCGCTTAATACCTTGAATTCATCAGTTTTTCTTTTAGTAACAAACTCCTCCCAGTCATTGGGGTCTAGGTAGTTCAATTGCTCAGTGGCTGGCTTCTTCCTCTTCTCAGCATCTCGTATTTAATCTCAGGTGAGATTTATGCTATAGTTTCTTAGGACCGTCTCACAGCATTACATCACACATTTACGATACAGCTTTTCATCCAGTTCAAATATGCTCTGCAAAATATAATTGCTATTAACTAGTATCCTAAAAATTAGTAATCTATAAAATAGAATTGCAAATAATAATAACTCATGCATAGTTCCTTCCATACTAAGTCTTTCTTCTCTTTAGGAACTTTATGCCAAGATTCTACATTAGGACTACAATGGCTACGAGTAAGAACCCCAAGATATGAAATAAACGAGTTGCGGTTCACTCTAACTGGATTTTCTGCATGATCAAAATCCACAGCTAGTTTGGGTCCATTGCCCCTTTGTTGTAGTAGCTTGTTCATCATAGTGATACCCCTCACTTTTTCAATTTTTTTGTTGTTCATCAAGTGCCCCAAGTTCTTTAGGGGTACATCATCAACCTAAAATTTGACAAAATAAACACACTTACAGGATATAACTATAAATGGACATATAGATAGAAATATAGAATATATTTTTAAAAACTTACATTGTGAGGCGACACATTGATATCCTCACCCTCATGGTAATCATCATCACGGTCATCATGATCATGCTCAACCATCTGAAAGTATCATTAAAAAATTAATCATTTAACATTTGACAAAACTAGAAGATAATAAAACATTATAAAGTTCACGTTCGGACAAATAAAACATATAAAAAATATAAATGTGCATGCCTCTAATATTGTGATCTTTTATCAATTAACAATCCTTCATTGTGATATCCACGCACATACAAGTCATCATTAGCTTCAATATTTGGTGGTGTTGGCAACTCAACTGAGAATGGATTGGAGTCATTATACTTATCATAGTACTCTTCTTCATCTATAGGATCTTCAATGAACTGTCTTTTACGATGAAGAACAACTGACTATTTATCATTTGCAGGATCATCAATATAAAATACTTGTTTCACCTGTGATGCTAATATGAATGGTTCACCCTTCTCGCCAATATTTTCAAAGTTCACTAATGTGAAACCCAATTCATCCACTATAACTCCTTTGGTGTTATCAACCCAATTACATTTAAAGAGTGAAATTCTGAAATTTATGTAGTCAAACTCCCATATGTCTTCAATGACACTGTAATATGACATTTTAGCTTCACGCGAACTCTTATCATTTGTACTTGCAAAAAACAATGAAGGCGGTTGAAAAGTGACCCCACTATTTTGGATGACACTTTTATCATCTTGATGTTTTGTATAATATGAGAATCCATTCATGTCAAACCCTTCATAAGACATAACATTCAATTTTGGTTTAAAGACGAAGCATTTGATAGTTTCAATAAGATTGTTTGGTGTTTGAGATAGTTGATATAAGACTTTATCTTCAAACCACTCAATAAATGTCTTGTTATGCTCTCTAGTGAGACACATTGAATTGGCTCGAGGATATTGTCTCTTGATGAAATTTGTATGTTTTTCGATATAAACACTCACTTCATCGATGTTGTGTAAAATATACAAGTGACATTGTTGCAGCTGCTCACGGCTGATTACTTTCATCCATGATCGCAAAATCCCTTTGTCGGAATACTCCTCAATATTCTTATTATTAACAGGAGCATCATTATCACTCAGAAAGTCATTGCAAAAATCCATAACCTCTCTCACCACATAACCCTCAATAATACTTATTTTAGGCCGATAAAAGTTTTGAACATCACCTTTAAAAATGCCCATGTATCGTTCAAAAGGATACATCCAATGCAAGAAAACTGGTCCCAACATTTTCACTTCCCTAGTCAAGTGGACAACAAGATGTACTATGATATCAAAGAACGAATGAGGAAAATACATCTCAAGCTGACATAGGGTAACAACCACTTCTCTTTGCAATTTATCGAGACTATCAAGGTCAATAACTTTGCTACATAGATTGTTGAAAAAGAAATAAAGTCTGGTGATTGCAAACCTTACATGCTTCAACAATATAGATCGAATTGTCGCGGGCAATATTTGTTGCATTAGAGTGTGACAGTCATGAGATTTAAGACCTATCAACTTCAGATCTTTCATTGATAACAAATTACGGATGTTGGATGAGTAACCCTGTGGCACCTTAATATTTACCAAGCATTCACAAAAAGCTTTCTTCTCCTTTCTAGACAACGTGTAACAAGTGGGAGGTAAGTATGTTCTCCGATCGCTACTAACTACTTCTATTGATTTTGTCCTTATTCTCATTTCATGTAGGTCCATTCTGGATTTTATCCCATCTTTAGTTTTACCTGTTATATTTAACAGAGTACCAATGACGCTATCACAGACATTTTTTTCAACGTGTATGACACCGATACAATGCCTGACTGCCAAAGAACTCCAATAAGGAAGATCCCAAAATATTGAATTCTTCTTGAATAAAGATTTTTCACTCCGTGTGGCCATGGTACATTGTGATCTCTTACCAAATTAATTGGCAAAGTCTTTTACTCTTTCATAAAAAACCTCTACTGATATAGGTTTAGGTGTACTCTGTTCCTCATTTCGTCTATTGAATGTTTTGCGCAACCTATGATACAGATGAAATTTTGGAAGAAACTTTCGATGACCAAGATATATGGTTTTGTCGCCATGTTTTAGTCATATTGAATTAGTGTTCTCTTAACATATAGGACACGCTTTAGATCCTTTGACACTATATCCAGACAAATTCACAAATCACTACCAAAAAAATGGCCTTTAACTACAAAAAAAAGTGTAGTTAAAACCCAAAAATATGTAGCTAAAAGCTTTAGCTACATTTATCCTTACATTTAGAATATGAAGCTAATACCCGTGTAGCTAATTGTTTTAACTACATTTTTCAAAAATGTAGTTAGAGATTCATCTAGCTACAATTTTATATGTAACCCCAATTGTAGGTAAAGGTTTTCATTACACATACAAATGTAGTTACAATTGTAGTTAAATAGATGACTACAATTGTATTTGTAGCTATAATATGTAGGGGGAAATGCTATCAGTTACAATTGTATATGTAGTTCATGTGTAGAAAAAAAAAAGCACTTACTACACTTGTAATTGTAGTAAGTGTGTAGTTAGAGACATCACTAACTACATATGCATGAATATGTAGTTAGATTATGTATACATTCACTAAATTATCAATACAAAAGCACTTTTCAGAAAGAAGTTGAAATCAATAGTGATTCAGATCAAGTTCTAGTTGTGATGTCAATAATCATACTTTTATTTATATTGAAACATGAGTACACATGGGGAGGACATAAACCTTGTCCCAATTATACAACATGGAAAGAAGATACATGTCTACAATGACCCTTATGAGAATATAAGTTTACATCTCTCTCAAAATTTCATCCCACATTGTAGTTGAGTTGCTTCCGGTGTTTCCAATGACTTTGATAGATAACCCAAAGCAATTTACATTATGTCCAATGAGAATAACATGTTCATCCCAACTCATGAGATGGCCCTCCCTTGTAGTTACCCCAATGATCACACCTTCAACGTCGTTTTCTATTTGCAAATTGATTAGGTTGTCATATGCTTTGATATCAAACCTTCGATCATGTAGATAAGGGGTCTTGACTGTTGTGATCAATCTTAGCTTCTTGATTTCATCTGAATAGGTCCTATAATGCCAAAATATAAATCAGTGATCAGAATATAGTATATAGGCAATTAGTTCAAAAGTTGTTTGTAGATCGTGTGATCATTGAAAGATGCACAATGTTTTTTAGATTCATGTATATTGCATACCTCAGCTTGACCTCAAAGCTACGCATTGGTAGATGCATATTGGCTACTGCAATGGGGAACGCCACATCTCATTTCTACTGTATTTACATAATTGGAACAATGTATTATCAGAATAAGTTTAACAAGCAGATATAAACACTAAAACCTGAGAAAGTTTGACAACATAAACACAAAAGCAGATATGAACAACATCTCAATCGATTAGGCTTTCAAAAGATCATACTTCTCTACAGTCAGTTTGTTCATAATACCTTACATGGTTTTTGAGACATTGTCCTTCTTTGACATGGTGCTTCTTCGAGGAGACAATGAGAATTTAACCTTGAGGAGAACAGAAACATGTCCAGACACTTGAGAAGGCTAAGTTATTGGTCTTTATTTAGATGGTCTAGCATGAAGTTGTGTATTCATACAAGTTCTGATGTAGCATCGAGCTCGTCCTTTCTATCTACTAGGTCACTAGGGGGTTGTAGCCCAGCAACGCGTTTGCAGAGCACTAGAGCAGAGATTTTGGACCAATAGATGCTTCCTGGATTCTTCCTACAAATTAGACAATGAGTACAAACATCATGTGGGGTTCTTAGAATAAAAGGAAGCATCATCTGCATACTGTCATAAGAGATTGATTAGTGGAAGAACAATTAATCCCAAACAAAAAGTGGATAGAAATGAAGTATCTCTAGTCCTTCAATTGTATATGTTCTAGCATGTTTGGAATCAACTGGTTTAGCATTCAACTCATTTAACTTGTGCAAAAATGAATGAATATAAACAAAAATATAACAATGCATGGAAGCAAAGAAAAATATTGGCTACTTCAAACTTTAGTTGCACCTTAAAAATATGGGATCAAAGATTTGCTTTTAGAGAATTTTGACCAAGCTAGCAGAATTATGTGCATTCTGCTCATAAATGATGCCCAAGGGACACAATGACATAGAAGCTTGACAAAAGGGGCTACTTCACAGTGAAGATAGCGTACTGGTTTTCCCTACTGGGAAATACCAAGTTCTGGAAACAACCTTGGCCGTCAAGGCTCTCTGAATTCATGTGGAGCTCTTGCAACGGAAGCCTAGCAACCAAAGCTCTCTGAATCATGTGTATATCCGTCAAGTGCAGGACTCCATTTTATATATTTGTATGCAGAGTTACTACCCTATAACAAATACTATGAAAGCAACAAGAAACCATAGTAAGACAGCTAGATTGTGATTCTTGGAAACTTACTCATTTGGTATCTACCCATAGTACCATAAAGGAAGAGCTTTTAGCTGCCAGTTCACATAATCTCATCATGTGGCTTGCTGGTAAGAGGCCCTGACTGCACGAGATTCAAACCAGTGGAGTATTTAAGAGAAACCTTCTTTATATATGCATCATTGACTAGAGACATGTAGCCACCCATAACAAAATATCCTTTCTCTTGTAGTGTGTACCTTGCTAGTTCTTGGACAAATGAAAGAAAGCAAAAAAAGACACAGGCACCAAGAAACTCTTAGGGGCCAACATCACAAATTCTAGTAGTTATATATGTAGAAAATACCACGTCGGATCACCCGTGGGGCAGCAAAAGCAGAAAAATATAACTGATCAGTATTAGCCGGCCTACTCATCAACCTGTCTCGAGTTGATAGAAATGACACTTCTCAATCATGCAAAAATAGGTGTGATTCCCAATTGCGCAAATCTGTATAGTAGATAGCAATATAAAATATAGCTGCTCTTATTGGGCATTAGTCTAGAATGACTTTTGTACATAACTACTAGTACTCTAAAATTCTCGACCCAAGCAGCTCCTTACAGATCATGCAAATCGAAGCCTTTGATATAGTCAATACATTTAGTTTAATATAACTTCAGTTACTGTGCAAACCTCAACAGCACGCATATGGTCCACTTCTTTCTTCAAGTCTCTATTTGTGAGTGTTAATTCATCTGTGTAGTTAGCTAGCCTATGCATTATTACTGAGCAATTTCCATCTACTTAGTTGATAACTGGAGCAAACCGGGCACTGTGAAAGAATAAGCCATTAGTTGGAACAAACTCAAGATGAATAGAATATCCTGTGGAAAACTTGACATGGTCATATCTCAACATTATAAGCATTCGACCTACTAAACAACCAGACCTGTAAGGAAAAAAGGAAAATGCAAGCGTCATATTCACTTTTATCTCACAAACAGATAGCTGGAAACTTATTAGAAAAATTCTCAATGCTATAAACATGAAAGGTTGTTGCTAGAAGCTTCCCAAGTTCCTGCAATGGCACTTTGTGTGCTGGTTTGTAGAGTTCTGATACAACTGTAATAGAATGCAACACAAACTTAAAATGAAAAGAATAATGTGTATGATTCTGCATTTAAAGAGAATAGTCTTTTGTGCACTAGCCAACAAAAGATCAAGTGTAAAGAAATAGTCTTTTGTGTCATGAGCAGGCTTCTGTTTTCCGCCAGATGGGAAGGATTAGTTGGTCTCATTGAAACAAGTTGAATCTGACAACGTGGAATCATTATAACGTAGATCAAATGAAGGCTTCTTGCTCATCATATATTCTAGATAAACACATTCACTATCAAGTTGTGCGGATGGCGCTGTAGAGTGACGACAGTAGCAATATTGAAGTAGACGTTACCGGCTTGCTGTAGTCTTGCAGTGGCCTTATTTTCCTGCTTACCTTTATCGTCTCTGCATCACACAGAACCTCTATCTTCTTGATTTCCTTGGGCACAGTACGCTCCATAGCTACCAACATTGCCATCTTTTTTTAGGTGCCTAGTAATAATTGTGATAGTAAAATTGAAACTTGTATCTACTGCGTGGATGTGAGGACCGATGGATAGATAGATCTGTCTCTTACTTGCTACGCACGCACGTTCATTTCAAGCATAAACACACCTTCCTGCTAGGAACCGGGACTTGCATGGTTATCAACCTAGTTTAATCAATATACAAATAAGTTTTGATCGGGGCTCTGCCTTCTCGTTGTCTTCCCTAAAGGTGGGTGAGGCTCGTGCCTCACCGTGCCTTCGTGTGGCTCTGCCACTGGCTGAATCAAGCATATAGAAAAAAAACAGAACTAGAAGACTACTCACTCGAACAACTGCATAGGGCGTCGGCAGAGGAAGCACCTATGGAGGGCGCCGGGGGAGGAAGCAGCTGCGGAGGGCATCAGCAGAGCAACCAACTGCAGAGGCGCCAATGGAGGAAACACCTACAGAGGTTTCCGGGGAAGAAAGCACCCGAGGAGGGCATCGACGGTGGAAGAGCTGCGGAGGTCCAGCGGAGGAAGCGGTCGCCGACCGGAGGGAGGGTGGACGGCGAGGAACCACCTTCCAAGCCGACGGCATGAGGGAGGGGGACACCAGAAGACGGTTTCTGATCACGTCGCGTGTTGTGTGCAGGGGACGGGGGGAACCAGAGAAACAATAGGGATAGCGAGCGTCGGGGGAGGGAAATTTTGGGTTTTTTTTGCTTTTAATTAAGCCAAGTAACTACATTTATTCTGGATACAATCAAAGGGAGACAAAATTGTAGCTATATCTTATTTATAGAACTAGCTACAATTATTTTAGTTATACAAATATATTTTGTAAATTAAAATAGTTCTCGCTACACATAAATTAAATGTAACCCAAACAATTGTAGTTAAATCATCTTTTTTCTGTAGTGAATGCTGGAAAGTCATTAATAGTGCAAAACAACATAGCATGCAAATAAAATGTCTCTCTTCGTGAAGCATCATAGGTCATCACACCTTCACCCTAGATTTTCTTTAAGTCATCAATCAGAGGTTCAAGATAAACGTCGATATCATTTCCAAGTTGTTTAGGGCCCAATATCAACAATGACAACATAACATATTTATTTTTCATACACAACCAGGGAGGAAGATTGTAAATAACAAGCATAACTGGTCAAGTGCATTTTTGGCTGCTCAATGTCCTATACGGATTCATCCCATCTATACAAAGCCCAAGTCTTAGATTCTGGACTTCTTCACCAAATTCAGGGTATAATAAATCAATCTTCTTCCTTTGTGGGGAATCAGGCGCATGTCGTAGGATCCCATCATTATTTTTTTGCATGCCACCTCAAATTCTTCGCATCAATCAGATTGGCAAACAAGCGTTGAAAATGTGATATTATAGTTAGATACCACATCACCTTGGTAGGAGAACCAGTTTTGGACTCCCCCAAAGTTGTCAATTTATACCTTGACGTACCACACTTTGGACAATATTTTAAAATCCACATAGTCCTTTTGAAATAATACATAATCATTCGGGCATGTGTGTATCTTCTTGGCCTCCATTCCCATTGGGCACAACAATTTCTTTAACTGGTATGTTGAGATTGGCTGCTCATTTCCTTTGGGAAGAATTTCTTTCAACAAAGACAACAATGACATGAATCTTTTTTCGCTCCATCTATTGTTATCTTTCAGCTTATACAATCTCAACACAGCGTTAAGTTTTGTAAACTTAGTACAACCTATGTATAATGGTTTCTCAGCATCATGCATAATGTTTTTAAATATGGGGGGTGGATCGGTGTGCTCTACCCCACAACTATCCAGCATCGCATCAACGATGTCTACTGGAACTGGTTCGTTCACATCTATGTCATCGGAGACAATTTCTTCTTCCACACATGCACTGCTATTGACATCCACTGATTTCAGGTTTGAAATCTCTCCATGCCAGTGCCATTCTATATAGCCTTGTACAATTTCGTTGCACATGACATGACTTTTGATTTCGTCACCAATGCTGACTTTCAAGTTGTTACCGCAATGCCTACATGGACAGTAGAACCTATCTCCAAGTTGTTTCTTATGTTCCTCGGCAAATCTAATAAATAGATCAAGACCAAAAATAAACTCTGGGGTGAAGCGATTTGGAATGGACATCCATGATCTATCTATTCTATGATCAAAGAGAAAACAAGTATATATTAGGATTTAGGGTTAAAAGATTAGGGTCTAGGGTTAAAAGATTAGGGTTTATGATTAAAAGTTTAGGGTTAAGATCTTATATATAATAAATGTGTACCACCTATCCCATTCTTTAACACCTAATCTCACTAGTAAGTGTATAATGTGTTTTGGGTTTTCAAGAAAATTTTGGCAGCATTTCCCCATTTTTCTCCAAGTACATATGTACTTAGAGAACAAACGGGGAAATGCTGCCGAAATTTTCTTAAAAACCCAATACACATTATACACTTACATCCTAAGTGAGATTAAGTGTTCAAGAACAGTCCCAAACCGGGGACTATCCAAGATTTACTTCTAATGAGTAAATCTTGGACAGGTTTCTAGGTCAACAGATACATGTATGTTGTCATTCTTATACCTACAATCCTAGTTTCATCATTCATATTCTATGTTTTGTGTAACATCATTTAATCATGCTTGTCAGTAAATACTAAATAGTAAATAAACCATGATTCCATATATCAAAGATTTGAATCAAAATGGAGCCTAATGGCACATTGGGAGAGTCAGAATATTATACCTCACTTGAAGGTTGAAGAAGAAATATATGCAAATCAACAGGAAGTCAACAACACCTGTAACAACACAAATGCACGATTCAATTCTGTTATAAGGTATTAATTAGGGGTCAATCTTGAAGTTTTAACTAGAGCTTCATATATCAACATACATACTAGGTCATATTTCAAGTCAAGATTTAGGCATTTAATCACCTTAGGGCGCATACATGATTCATAAGGTATTTGGGTGCACAAAGAATAATATATGTTACTGATTTAGGAGTTCACATAATCATTTTAGAAATAGAAGACCCACATGTGAGTTAAGTTTGAGATTCAACATCAATGTATCTTTAACACTGATGCAGCCCTATATTAAGGCTCCATCCTGTGCCATTTTTGTACTTAAGTTGCATCTAAACATGTTAGAATTACATGTTATTCTCCCCAATTTGGTTATCATTGCAAATATGCTTATGGATGTTCTTTGCGCCGTTTTTCAGGTACTTGGACCATGCTTAGATGGAAGAGAGAGAAAGGGAGTTCTAGGGTTCCCCCACTCAAGGAGGGGCCCAAAAGAAGGCCCTAAAGTCTCCCTCAACCTACCTCCAGTGGCCAAGAATCATCCCCGAGCAAAGACATCCGAAAATGACAAAGTTAGAAGAGAAATCAAGAAGTCAAGCCTCACCACGGCCATGGCCACAATGCCACGGTCGTGGCTTTATTGCAAAGTTCCAACAGGTTGCAACAGGGAATTCCATAGATCGCCCACGACTGTGGCCTCCCAGCCACGACCGTGACCTGTGAAGACAACACGACCGTGGCCATCAGCACGGTCGTGGTCAGGAGAAGAGAACACGGCCGTGGCACCCTGCCACAGTCATGGGAATTTAATAGTGAAAAGTTAGTTGCCAACAGGGAATTTGCCTGGAAAGCCACGACCGTGGCCGAAGCTGATCAAGACGCCCGTGGCCCCTCCCCACGGTCAGCTCCAACTCCTCCAAAACGGTCGTGTTACCCAACACGGCTGTGGTGCATGCTACCCACCACGACTGTGGCACTCCGCCACAGCCGTGGCCCACACCAGCTCACCACTTCCTTCACACCACGACCGTTTTCACCCCCCCCCCACGGTCGTCCCCCACTGCCCTCACCACGGCCGTAGCATACCCACCACGACCGTGGTGATCACCTACCCTATACAACTTTCCACTGTTTTTCCTATTTTACCCCCACTTAGCCCTAGCTCCTATATAAGCACTAGCTGCTTCTAGGGATCGAGAGAGAGCACCCCCTGGCTGCAACCTAGCTGCTCCCTTGCCTCCATTACTCCCATCCACCTACTTCCTTGCATTTAATCCCATTTCCACCCACTTTCCACTCATTTCCACCATAGAAACCTAGTTTCTCTAGGTTTCTATCCATCCATTCCACCATTTCCATGCTCTTGGGCACCATTGGAGGAGGAGGATCATGGCTGGTAGCAAGGAGGTGAAGAAGTCAAGCTTCATCAAGCATCCATGGCATTTCCCACTCTCTTTCCCTTCTCCTTTGTTTCTGTTTTGATCATGTATAGCTAAGCCCCCCTTGGGTGGGATGTTTGGGACAAAAATGTGACTTTGATACCATGTTGGGGTAATATAATTTTTAATGAATATATTTCACTTCTATGATGATTGCCTTTGCTTGTATCTCATTTCCCATTACTTGTGCATGTGATTGTTGTTTAATTACATTGATTGCTTGCCTTGTGGTGTTTGAAGACATTTGCATCTAGGATGTTTTGGTTTCTATGTAGCTATCATAGGATTGGCTCCTAGGTCCTTAATTTGGATCCCTAGCTAGCCCCCTATCTTCCTACATAATCACCTTCTTCCTACATGCAAATGTGAGTTCTAAGTGACTAGTATAAGTGTGATTAGTGCAATTGCCTAGGATTTCCTAAAGGCTGAGGTGGCTAGTGGCATGAGGTCAAATACCCTCATCTCTACTCCCATCCTTACCCTTAGTCCTCAATTTACTAATACCAGTCATCCTAGAGACCTAGACTTGGTAAGTCCTATGAGAATTACACCTAGCCCTAGTTCTCCAACTAGTAGCATAGGGTACATCCTCATAGCACCCACCTTGTTGTTTGGTTTGGTAGTCTAGAATGGAATATGTTAATTGCTTATTATGGTGACATCCCCCAACTAATGTCAAGGTCACATTCCCAAACGGCCCACCTCCTTCATCTAATTGCTTAAAACCTCAATTGCTCTGTTTGCTTGTTAATGCTAGTGTAGTTCGCTTGCTTTACTTAACTTATTTAATTGCCTAGTTTTGTTAGCTAAGTGTTAATTTAGGTCTTTGATCTTGATTAGTGGTTAACTTAGGCTCTCAATTGTTAGTTGCTTTCTTAGTCTAGTATAGTTTGTTCTTGCTCTTGTTTAGATAGCTTGTTAACTTAGATTGCTAATTCAGTCTTTTGATAACTTAGTTTCATATTGCTTTTCATACTTGCTCTCTTAGCTTAATCAACAACCAACCAACCTTAAAACCCTAAAAACCTTACTCTCCACAATAGGAATGTAGCTCACGCCTTCTAACTCTAGCGCCCCCTCTATCTCCGTGGTTCGACCCCGCATCTTTCCCTTGATCTATACTACAACAGTACCTCGTACGCTTGCGGGCGAATTGTTTTAGTTTTAGTGATAGACTCGATCTGGGATCATAAAAATTTCGAAAGCAAGGAACCCACTACTCCCGTTCATCCCGACCTCGTGGATTGCACTCAGCCACCCTAGTTGGCCGGTGTTGTAAGCCTCTAGCGGGAGCGCGCCAAGCTTTCTGGCGTCGTTGTCGGGGATAGAGGCGCTCGACCTAGTTAGATAGTGTAGCTTAGCCTTTCCTTTTGCCCTCACCATTTCTATTATTTATTCTTTGCTTTACTCTTGCATCTTGGTTTGCTAATTTGCCCTCTTTTGTTTGGTTGTGCCTTGTGCATGTGACAAGCAACCCTTTGGAGTCAAGATGGTGGACCGAGATGTGCAAGCCCCTTCAATCCCTCAACCGCCCTACATGATGAAGATGTTGGAAGACATGTTGTATCTCATGCAGATTCATGTGGGAGGTTCTTCTCATCATTCTGCTGACTCCATGGTGGCTCTTTGTGGAGACATGGTCCTACAATCCTATGGCATTCAGAACAACCAAAGCCCCATGTCAAGCTCATGCACTTCAGAATGTAGAAATGGTCCAAACTTCTCATGGGAACCACAAGAAGACCGTGAGCCAAGAGATAGCTCCATGTTTGAAGAAGAAGTTCTTGCAAGAGTGAGAAGCCTTGATGAAGTGAAGAGAGAGGTGTCCTTTCAAGGACAAACCATTGATCGACTGGAGCAAAGGTTGGATGAGATTTCCCTTTCACTTGCCCTTTGTGAGGAGGGAAGGTCCTTTTCCCAAACCATAGCCAACCCAAACAATGCAAAACGTTATATGGGCTTCCCTCAAGTTATCTATGATCCACCACCTCCTCAACCTCCGTATAACTTCCAACACACCTCACAACCACCACCACAACATCAATCACAAGAACCATCCCCATACCACCCACCTCCACAACAACCATCCTACATCCTTCACAAACCTAATCCGTCACTACCACCAACACCACCACAACCATCACTTGCTCTTCTTCCTCCCCATGAGAAAGTGGACACAACTTCAATCTTGAGGTGTGACAAGGTTATAGAGGAGCTCAACAAGGGAGGGAAGCAATTAGGTGAAGATCATGATGGAGAACCCCTGCCGCAAAGTCCTTGTGAGAGTGCCAAGTGCACTAAAAATTCTACAATCCTGGCAGATTTTGAGAAGATAATATCTTGTATCCCATCTTCCTTTGATATGACACCACCAAGTTCTCTCGTTGCTGATCCAAGACATCCCAATGTGATATTTTTAGGAGTGCAAGTGTCCAATAGGATGGAAACCCCTCTCGTTGACGCCTATGAAGACCCATTCCTCAAGTGAAGGCAAAACTATGGCATGCAAAGTTTGAAGGTCTTAAGATTGACTAAGGCAGACAACTCATTGCTTGCCATCATCAAGCAAATACCAACTTATGTAAGGTTCCATAAGGGTGTTTTCCTCTTCAAGAAGAAGATGAGAGGGAAGATGCCTAAGGAGGTCATCTTAAATGAGCTAAAAAGTTTTATTGATGAGGATTCTTACTTTGGGACCTATGATGATGACCCCAGAGGAGAGACAAATGAAGAATGTCAATTGAGAAACTCACATAACCCTTGGGAGACAATGAAGGCATTTGAGAGGATTGCGTATGATGAGGAAGAAAACATTTTGCTTTTGGACAATGGTTGATTGATGAAAAAAGAGCAACAAGCCCGACTGAAGGCTATAAATTTAGCGCTAGTGGGAGGCAACCCACGTGGTTTGAGATTCTCGAACCTTGTTTTTACCATACTTTCTTTTGGTTTCCAAGAAACACACACACACACACACTATACTTGATAGTTTTTCTATTTGTGAATCATTTTAGCACAGGCATAAGAAAGAAAAGACGATGTTGAAGGGTTTAGCAGAGACAGAGGTCAAAGTGGAAGAAAAGATTGCAACTCAATAAAGGAGCTACAGGAAGAAAGCCAGAACGGCCGTGCTGCTCAGCATGGCCGTGGTGACCCTGTCCTGCTCACCTAAAATTACTTTGACCACTCCAGTTCTCATCGGTTGCCTTTCGCAACCCCACGCCTTGTCACCCTACTAGTCTAACCTTCTATTTCATGATGAGGACATCATGATTTAAAAGTTTAGGGTGGTAGGGCGGTAAGCCTTCTTTTGCTGCATCTTTCCCTATGTGCCTTGTGCTAAATTTTTGCAAGATGATCAAACAGTTTGACTGACTTACCATACTCGATTACCCTGACCTTGTGTGCCTGCTTGCATTCACGCATTCATGTAGTTAATTTCTACATTTTTGAGTAATTTTTCAAAAATTTTGCTTCTTCATACCATGCATTGCATTCTCATCTAGTTCTTGATAATTTCTTGTGCATGTTAAGTAGGATTTGTTGCTTTATGTCTTTAAATTCCCTAAAGTAGGTTTAGATGCGATTTAGTGCAAATTGGCACCATTTTGGCCAATTTTGCCCAAATTTGAATATTCTTGCTCTGATAGGATGTTTTGACTTAATCTCCAATGTTTGAAATGAAAAGGTTTACTCTTGTGACAAATGCATGCTACATTCTTAGATCTTATTGATATATGGTCTTGTTTATGACTTTTTACATGTGAACCACATCTCTTAAGTCTGTGAATGCTTTGGTTGAATCATGAATTGAGCAAGTGACAAACGCTTAAAGCTAATGGAATCACTTGGTAGAAATATGAATATTGTGTTAATTCTATCATGTGGTGTGATATTACTTGGTGAAGTGTTGAATTATCTTTCATGCAGGGAATCTTATGTTAAAAACTACATTGATGACCCCTCTTTGATCCGAATTTTCTTCCACCATCTTCATACCCCTCCGCCTCATAAAAAGATGCCAAAGTGCACATATTAGCCGTGGCCACCTCCAAAAGTTTGGGGTGGCCACATCTTTATCTCCCCGTTTCACTCTATCCACCATGTGCCCTACCTACACCAAGGGCAAAGAAAAAGAAAAGAAAAGCAAAAATAAAATAAAAGGATGCTCCTGTTTAAGAGCATTCAAATAAAGAAAAGAAGAGTGTGTAAAAGTACTCCAAATCTTACCGCAACCCTTTCTTCTTCTTTTATACCCATTGAGCTAGAAAACATCAAATCTAGCTCACTTTACCCTTTCTACAGCCAAGTGGATCATCTAGTGTGGTTTGAAGCATAAGACTGAATGCATGAAAGTGAAACAACACTCCTAGTCACCTTTGATTAACACCAACATGAAACGGTTTACCCGGAATAACATAAAGGACATATGGACAACTTGTGTTTCTATGCTTTATATTTGAAGTTTGTATGCTCAGTGCTCAGTTCATGATTGGATTGTGAAAGAAGGAGAGGAGAGACATGAGACACATGCACTTAGTCACTTCCAAGACCATATATTCAATAATTTTCTGTTGCTTTGCATTTGTCATTTGTTTTTGTTGAAAAGAACGGAAAAAAAGAGATTAAGTTGGAGCATACTTGAGGACAAGTATGTTTCAAGTTTGGGGTGGTGATGCATCCCTATTTTAGGGCTCCATCCTGTGCCATTTTTGTACTTAAGTTGCATCTAAACATGTTAGAATTACATGTTATTCTCCCCAATTTGGTTATCATTGCAAATATGCTTATGGATGTTCTTTGCGCCGTTTTTCAGGTACTTGGACCATGCTTAGATGGAAGAGAGAGAGAAAGGGAGTTCTAGGGTTCCCCCACTCAAGGAGGGGCCCAAAAGAAGGCCCTAAAGTCTCCCTCAACCTACCTCTAGTGGCTAAGAATCATCCCCGAGCAAAGACATCCGAAAATGACAAAGTTAGAAGAGAAATCAAGAAGTCAAGCCTCACCACGGCCGTGGCCACAATGCCACGGTCTTGGCTTTATAGCCAAGTTCCAACAGGTTGCAACAGGGAATTCCATAGATCGCCCACGACCGTGGCCTCCCAGCCACGACTGTGTCCTGTGAAGACAACACGACCGTGGCCATCAGCACGGTCGTGGTCAGGAGAAGAGAACACGGCTGTGGCACCCTGCCACGGTCATGGGAATTTAATTGCGAAAAAACAGTTGCCAACAGGGAATTTGCCCAGAAAGCCACGACCGTGGCCAAGTCGCCACGACTGTGGCCGAAGCTGATCAAGACACTCGTGGCCCCTCCCCACGGTCAGCTCCAACTCCTCCAAAATGGCTTTGTTACCCAACACGGCCGTGGTGCATGCTACCCACCACGACCGTGGCACTCCGCCACAGCCGTGGCCCACACCAGCTCACCACTTCCTTCACACCACAACCATTTTCACCCCCACGGTCGTCCCCCACTACCCTCACCACGGCCGTGGCATATCCACCACGACCGTGGTGATCACCTACCCTATACAACTTTCCACTCTTTTTCCTATTTTACCCCCACTTAGCCCTAGCTCCTATATAAGCACTAGCTGCTTCTAGGGATCGAGAGAGAGCACCCCCTGGCCGCAACCTAGCTGCTCCCTTGCCTCCATTACTCCCATCCACCTACTTCCTTGCATTTAATCCCATTTCCACCCACTTTCCACTCATTTCCACCATAGAAACCTAGTTTCTCTAGATTTCTATCCATCCATTCCACCATTTACATGCTCTTGGGCACCATTGGAGGAGGAGGATCATGGCTGGTAGCAAGGAGGTGAAGAAGTCAAGCTTCATCAAGCATCCATGGCATTTCCCACTCTCTTTCCCTTCTCCTTTGTTTCTGTTTTGATCATGTATAGCTAAGCCCCCCTTGGGTGGGCTGTTTGGGACAAAAATGTGACTTTCATACCATGTTGGGGGAATATAATTTTTAATGAATATATTTCACTTCTATTATGATTACCTTTGCTTGTATCTCATTTCCCATTAGTTGTGCATGTGATTGTTATTTAATTACATTGATTGCTTGCCTTGTGGTGTTTGAAGACATTTGCCTCTAGGATGTTTTGGTTTCTATGTAGCTATCATAGGATTGGCTCCTAGGTCCTTAATTCAGATCCCTAGCTAGCCCCCTATCTTCCTACATAATCACCTTCTTCCTACATGCAAATGTGAGTTCTAAGTGACTAGTATAAGTGTGATTAGTGCAATTGCCTAGGATTTCCTAAAGGCTGAGGTGGCTAGTGGCATGAGGTCAAATACCCTCATCTCTACTCCCATCCTTACCCTTGGTCATCAATTGACTAATACCAGTCATCCTAGAGACCTAGACTTGGTAAGTCCTATGAGAATTACACCTAGCCCTAGTTCTCCAACTAGTAGCATAGGGTACATCCTCATAGCACCCACCTTGTTGTTTGGTTTGGTAGTCTATAATGGAATATGTTAATTGCTTATTATGGTGACATCCCCCAACTAATGTCAAGGTCACATTCCCAAATGGCCCACCTCCTTCATCTAATTTCTTAAAACCTCAATTGCTCTGTTTGCTTGTTAATGCTAGTGTAGTTCGCTTGCTTTAGTTAACTTATTTAATTGCCTAGTTTTGTTAGCTAAGTGTTAATTTAGGTCTTTGATCTTGATTAGTGGTTAACTTAGGCTCTCAATTTCTAGTTGCTTTCTTAGTCTAGTATAGTTTGTTCTTGCTCTTGTTTAGATAGCTTGTTAACTTAGATTGCTAATTCAGTCTTTTGATAACTTAGTTTCATATTGCTTTTCATACTTGCTCTCTTACCTTAATCAACAACCAACCAACCTTAAAACCCTAAAAACCTTACTCTCCGCAATAGGAATGTAGCTCACGCCTTCTAACTCTAGCGCCCCCTCTATCTCCGTGGTTCGACCCCGCATCTTGCCCTTGATCTATACTACAACAGTACCCCGTACGCTTGCGGGCGAATTGTTTTAGTTTTAGTGATAGACTCGATCTGGGATCATACAAATTTCGAAAGCAAGGATCCCACTACTCATGTGCCTCCCGACCTCGTGGATTGTACTCGGCCACCCTATTTGGCCGGTGTTGTAAGCCTCTAGCGGGAGCGCGCCAAACACACATGTTTCAAGGTTCAAAGCACATAATCAAATCAAATTAGGAGGCTAGAATGGACAAGTCTGAATCTTCTTTCAACATGCATCAAAATTTACTGAATTAGGTCAAGCATGAGGATTATAAGAACAAATATATGCAAGCACAAAAATTTACACCATCTACACCCCTATGGCCTGATCGGTCGCGTGTAGAGAAGATACCGACGGGTGGTGCGACACCTGCTCGGGTGTTGAGGGTGTAGACGAGACTTGGGCATGTTGAAGAGTGGAGGAAGAAGAGGAGTAGGTCGGCGTGGAGAAAAGTACTTGTCGTGGCAGCGGCGGCGAGCTTAGGTTCTGAGCGGCGATGGTAGCGATAGCAGAGGCGGTGAGTAGTAGGGGAAGCAGTCTGGCGGTAGGGGTAGCAGTGGCGGCAAGCAGTAGCGGCGGCAGGCGAGCAGGGCAGAGAGATCAACGGTGCAATGAGCGGCAATAGAGATAATCGTAAGACCTAGCGCTGATGAAATCATGATGAAACAGAGAATGGGGAAGAGTCTGTTTCGCGGGTGCTATTAAGTTTACCATCATCGTCGGTTGTTTCAGAAACTGACACCTAAGTTCCAAAAGCGTCGGTCACCACAAAGAACTGACACCTATGTTCAATCATAGTCGTCGGTTTCAACTAGAAAAATTGACGTCTATCTACATATGCCTACAAAAAAAATGTTCTTGAATTACGACAATAGTCGTCGGTTTCCAGACGCCAAAGGGGGTAAAAAATTTCGCGGGGACAGCGCACGAACACACATCTACGTCGTTTATTGTAAGAAAACTGACGACAAAAATGGGGTTGATTTCTGTCTCGCGAAAAACCTTTAGTCGTCGGTTATTTGGTCAACACCCAACGCCATATGTGAAATTTTAGAGGTAATTTTTTTTCACTGAAAAAATTAGATTTGGCGGGTGATTTTAGATGTCAGTTTCTTATTGCGCACCCGATGCTAAATAAAAAGTGATACACGTATCTTATGAAAATCGACCGATCTTTACAAATAGATGTCAGTTTGTGTTTTCAGCCGACGTTGTAGGGTTAATTAGGCGTCAGTTTTTTGAATACAACCGACGCCTCTAAATGTGACGTTATAAGTCATTTCTATAGTAGTGAAAGGTGTGACATAGTGGATCAAGTGTCTTATTAGAGTTAACTTTTGAACACATAAGGTATGTACTCCTCCTTATTTGCAACTGGGCATTATATGACTAATTTTTCCATAATGAGGAAGCTTTTTGAAATACTTGTTCTTGATACAGCAAATATATACTCTCATTTGAACTTATTACTATTCTTCTGAAATTGATCATCATGTTGAATTGGGTCATGGACCCCACCTGCTACTGTGCTTGAATTATGCCATGTATGTTTGTGAAAAGTGAATCTTACCACTCTATTTATGCATGTTAGATAATTTGACTAGTTTAACTATCATAGACGCTTATGTGTAACCATTAGGGTGTGTCTACTTCTGCCTGGGGTGTGTCTTTCCACCTCTTTATATACAGGGGCGCGTCTACTTCCGCCCAGGGTGTGTCTACTTCCACCCATTTTACCTATGCCATTGACTCAGTGGTGTCATGGCCCTATATAGTTATTGTAGTTCAATATATCTACATGTGAGTTATCATGATTGTTGTGATATTGTGAATGGTTAATGGCAAGAATGTATTAATTTCACTATTTATTTATATGCCTCATTCTTTTGGAAACTCATTCTCTTGATACTTCTCATTGAAACTTACCTAGCTTTAATGGACCCATTTTGTTGGGAACATCTTACTTTACTTTTTAATTAATTAATTCCCTAGTTAGTCTTCTAATGTACATACTCAACTTTTTCTGATATATACCTTCTTTTCCTATTATTCTGGGTGTTCCCTCCACCCAGGTGTAGGTGTTTTATAGGACAGAGACTCAGGATGATTGTGAGCTAATTGGTGGACACAAGGACCACTTGAGATAGCCTTGTTACCCTATGCATATGGGCATATGTGTGAATAGATATAATATTTTCATTTTATGTACCACCCATAGGGTGAAAATGTTATGTACATGAGAACATATTGTAACTTTGTAAATAGTTATATTTTCCGGTGGTTACTTATTACATGGCTTGTGTTTGTACCATTGAGAGGGCCCACTATCGGGTCCCACTCTTTACATTTTCCATTTCAAATGCTTCCTATATTATACAACTCTCTTTTGATACAAGCTATGAGACCTATTCCAATTCAAAGCAAAAAAACTCTATAAAATAATCGAAGTATATGATAGACTAAAAGCATGTATTTATATAATTAAATAATCTATATAGAACTTATAATTCCATGAGTTTCTTAAAATTTTGTGTATATTTCCTCTTAAAGGATCAAGATAGTAGCATCTAGCCCAAGTAGGATTAAAGACACAAAGTATCTAATATACCATATGCATTGAAAGGATTCCTTTCAAGAAAATGTAGCTTTCAACAACATTCTAGAATAAAATAAAGAAATGTCAATCAATGGGAAAATATAAAATATAACACCTACCCACATTATAAGGTAAAAAGTATACTTCCAGTCGTTGTGACTTTCCTATAAGGAATTGATCTATAAATCGTACATGAGTCTCTTCTTTTTCATCATACATTGGATCTGTAAAATGTAGACATGTAAATACAAACATAGTATATATTCCTCTTGAGGCCACTTTGTTGAATAAGTACCTCTAACAAGTAGCATATATATAGTATTTGACATTAATATTCTTGGATATAATCACTTGTAATGAAACTCACTTGAAGTCCATATATATGTACGGCTTCCAGTTGTTCTTGATAATGGCATATCTTGACTACTTCAGGTGTGATAGACAACTCATGGGCATATCCTACTACATTTCTAGGTATAATAATAGAAATGATGTGAATCTCATCATTTTCGACATACACCATCAACAATTTTAGCCTTAGTGGAGGTTGTATGCGTACTTGCTTTTGAATGACTGGTCTTAGCCTTGTGGGGATTGAGATTTAATTGTGCATTTGTGTAGTTTTTGAATCATCTGTTTGTGTGCTTCTTGATTCTCTCACTTTTCCTTGATATCTTTAGGTTTGGGGTTCCTTCATATGAATGAAAACAAATAAAAAGTATATGATCAATATATAATACATTTTAGTTCTCTTCCATATTTGTGCTCTAGATATCGCTTAGGTAACTGGATCTAAATTATTCTCATCGAACTGTTTTACATGATGACTAACAAGGATGAGTTCATAGCTCTATCTATAATTCTACAACACCTACAAGAATCTATATTTGTCCAAAATTTCACACCCACCATTGCTTTCTCTAGATCAACATATTCTTTATGAGAAATCCTACAACTATACTTATTCTTAGTTTGACGATAAATCTCAACCAACATTACTTCTTTTCTACTTCATTTTTAAAACAAAATAAAAAGACTTAATCTCATCCCACACTAATTCATTCTAAATAGAACTAAAAACTCAAAGATGATGTAAGACCACATCAACATTTAGACAATTCATCATAATCTCAAAGAAAATGATATAAAACCAACAAAAAAGAAACCCCAATGAGGCAAGTATCCAAAAATGTCAATAGACTCATTATAACAAATTATCAAATTCCTAAGTCAAGCAGTGAATCAACAAGGCACAAATAGGTCATTAGCAGTAAACTGGATTAACCAAAGAGTATAGAGACAAATATTAAAGCATGAGCTAGCTACACATATTCAAACATCATTGTTTTAGTCTAAGTAGAACTAAAATCAACATAATTTGGAAGTGAAATCTTAAAGAATGAGCTAAGGGCACATCTTATATGCCCCCCTTCACATAGTTTGGAACATCAAATTTTTTTAGTCTAATAAAAATAGAAATAAGCAACAACCCATCCATCATATTAGTTTACATCCAAGTATCTTACTGTGTAGCTTTATGAAATAATTAGTTTATATAATCACCTTAAAAGTTTGGTTAACTGATTCTTTATATACCTTACTACTTTCTACCAAAAAATAAAAAATGTACTCTACAAAAAAGCAAGAATTTGTAGGCATACAAATGAAACATATATACTATATTCATTTTTCACTTTCAAATAAAGAAAATAGTAAGAAAGGTATTGATGTCTACATATTCACCTCAAAATCTCCCCAAATAAGGTCCTTAAGACCTTGTCGCACATCATTCCAACTATCAATGTTGATTTGAACATATTCCAGTTATACGAATCTGATACAACTATTGAAAACTTTTTGACTTTTCCCAATTGGTTACCTTTTGAATTCCATCCTAAAATAGGACAACCAAGGTGTCCTTTGATATTGTACCCAAATAGATTTCCATATGATGCAAAATAATTTAGTAAATAAAATAGCATCACATTCATATTGAAAGTCACTTTCAGGACAAAGTGAGCCTTTGGGGCAAACAACGCAACATGTTAGTGATGGAGGGAGAGGAACGAAGTAGCTCGACCTATAGGGAGAGGCATTCAATTTGTGAAGTGTTGTAAGGGAGCCGAAGCCCCATGTGCGGGGAGGTCTCCAAGTTGTATGAATCATGCAAGTCAACAATATTGTCCAAGAGAATCTTCAACGAGTAAAGCCAAATAAAAATTAATATCATTTCTAGTTTGCTTTGGTCCTAAAATCATCAAAGTCAAAATCATATACTTGCATTTCATGCATACACATGGATCAATATTATATATAGCCAAAATCACCAGTCAGGTACTATGAATTTCTGAATTGTGGGGGTTTAATCCATCTATAGAAAGTGTCAGTCTTATGTTTCTCGGATCATCACTGAGCTTCACAAACATATTATCAATTGTGATCCACTATGGAGAATCTTCAAGGTGTATAAGGAAGTAATCACTTTTCTCTCTTCAACATGAGAAACCAACTTATTTACATCATCCATGTTATTAACAAATGCCAAAATCTTGGCATTATTGGAAAATATCACAATACCTTACTAGGGATTCTGTCTTTCTTGTATCATGGTTCTTTGCAAGCTAGACAACTATCGAGTGAAGCATGACCATTTCAATACAAAGTAAAATCATTGGAGATTGCATGTATCTTTCCATAATAAAGGCCCATGGATGAAAGCACTTTTTGGCCTCATATATGTAAAATGAAGTACATACAATCTAAAAGTATATCTTTCAAGAGATGAACTAAAGCTTTTATCGACCATCCATTGCTCGTCTTCAAGTGATACAACTTTAAAACAATATATAATTTGGTGAACATGGCACAACTATTGTAATGAGGTTTCTGAAGAACTCAGCAACCTTTCAAACATGTGAGACAATATTGAAACTTTTCCTCTACAATGTAAGCCATGTTCTATGATGTGTCATCTTCATGTGCTCAGGTTGTTGTTGTGATCTATAGTATGAAAATCTTCAGTCTCGCCATGATGTATCCATCAAGTGTAAGTCATATCAATATTACCTCGAAATAAGTGATGATGCAAGGCATATTTATTAAGCCACTTCCCAAAATGACGCTTTGGACAAGGACAACGAAGTCTAGTGCAATTTATACATGATCAATTTTACACCTTACAAATTTATCCATTCCTTTTTCATAATATTTGGATAAATGATTTGTTGACATCTACTTTTGGTCCATTACTATATACCAATTGTGTCTGTTGAATAGAAAAAAAATATACCAAGTAAATTGGGATGAGTGGAGATAAGGGGGATAATTCTTATAATAATTAGTGAAGTTTGATAGATATTGATATCAATGTTATACAAATATAAAAGATGAAATTCTAAATAAGTATTTTCATTATGGTCTAGAAAATCTTTCATTTGTCATGATCTACGTCATGATTCATAATTCTTTGATGATATGAGTTTGATGATTCTAAGAGATATTATAAGACATTTGACTATATTAACTTTATTTTAAGTACTACTCAATTGTCATTTTCAAGACATTCTAGTCATCTGACTATATTTTCTTTATATGCATGCTAATGTACGCAAGGTGAATTTATTACTCACATTGAAGGACTACTCAAATGTCAATTTTGAAACTAAATTTCTACTCAAGGAATACAATGATAATTTAGAAGCATTGATGTTGTGTGGTGGGGCTTATTTTTATATAGTTGACCATGATGTTGCCTTTAGTGATGTATCCTGATAAATGATGTACTAATCTAGGAATGAACTATAACAACATGTATTTCATATACCATGTCTTTGATGTATTGTGTATATCTAAATGGTTTGGTGTAAATAATGGGGCTTGGATTTTGTGACCAATCATACATCTGGAGGAGGATGTTATGATCTAAGACCCTTCTTATTTTATTGAGTACATATAATAGATAGATTGCCTCTCAAATTTATTGATCGAAACTCAGACTATAGGGATGATGATTCTTGGATATACTGACTGACACACCCTAATTTTAGAACTTATTAAACAATATGACGACATTGACAAAACTTTTTAATATGTTGATATTGAGACATATGGGCCAAGGTATAAATGTTTCTTCTACATTCGAGCTCATATGAATGTCAGTGTAACCCTAGTGGTGGATATTTATCATACCACTCGAAAATTCTAGAATGGTTCCAATAAAATTTAATTTTGATTTATGGGTTGAGGATATGGTTCCATTCAATTTTGGTGATTTTTGAACGGAAGAGAAAAATGATATGAGAAAGAGGGACTTTTGTGTAATTTGAACAATTTTGAGGTTTAAATGTCTTAGTTTATAATTTCAAGAATTTAATAATGTTTATTAGGTGATGATAAACAAAGGTTCAGACTAGGTTAAATTTGGAGTTGTTTGGTTATGTAAACACTATAAAAGAGGATATGTGGTAAATTTAATAATCTTGAATTATTGAGGAAAAACAAGGAGAATGTCTTTTTCACATAAAAGTTAATCTCATCAGTGACTAGTTTAAAATAAAGTATGATGCAAGGAGGGTATATAGAAAAGAATTAGTATGGTTTACTTATATGAAATTGAGGAAGAGAGTACCTTGTATTTGTTCTTATCTTTTGACTTTTGTTGTTGAACCAATGTTAAACCAGGGGCCCTTCATTAGAATACACACATCTATGTGGAATCCTATCGAATGTGTGAAAATATAAATAGAACGACATGCTCGTTCCTTGCTCATGCAAAGTCTTCACCTGTGTAGATGGTTTTCTGTACTTTTTTGAGATTCTATAGTCCAGATGTATTGGAAATTGGGTGCAAAGTTGTCTACCCCACACAAAGAGAAAGAGCCATGGAGGTAGAATCCAATATGAATTCAAAGATATACAACTATTAGATGTTTTTTTTTGTCGCTCAAAATCCTGTTACTAATAAAACCAAAAACTTTGGGTACAAAAAGTGCCCCTAGGGGAAACAAAATAGATCCCAAGTCTCCACGTAGGAAGACAAAAAAGGAATCCAACAAAAGGAGACTCCAAACTAAGAAAGATGAAGAGAGGGGGAAGGAAAAAGAAACAAGCCCGAAGGACCTAGCAGGGGAAGGGAGAGCATACAGGACCAAAACATAGCACCCACAAAGATGCCTGAATGAGCTCCATCACTTCTGCCAACTCAAAAGGGCAAGCCATCACCTGTCCCAACCCCAAGAACAAACTCAGTAGGGACACATAAGGTAGCAAAGTGAGAAAAACATGACTTTCACTCAAAGTCTTTCTCCCTGAAGCAGTGGCCATCTGCACCTAGTCATTACTTCACTCAAAAAAATCTAAGCAAAATAGTAGTTCGAGCTCAACAGGGGCATCATCAACAAACATCCATAGACTTATGCAGCTGGAGACAAGCATCCATGGAACCTCTAGCATTCAATTCACCCATAAGGAGAGGACATGTCTGACTATCAACACCTGCATACCTCCAGAGACCTTTCTTCTGATATCCACATTGAGCATGAATAAGAATCTCACTAGAACCGAGATTTGCTGTTTGCACAGCAACATTTCATCAACCGAGGCTTTTTATCAAACACATTTAAGGTGTCCTTCTCAAATGGTTGGAGGCCGGACTGTCGTCGAACGCCTGGTGTGCACCCAGAGCTTGAAGGAATTGGGGACCAGGTAGAAACAGCCACCGTCTCGCAGGGCAGGATGGGTAACCCAGGCTACCCTGTGACTGGGAAGGAGAGCCCATGGTCAGGCTTGGTCTTCGAGCTAAGCCGCCCAACTCTGAGGAGAGGTCCTGGCACTGTGGTTGAGGGAGGCACGTCGCCAGGAGACAGAAGCAACCTGAAGGTGGGCTGCCCCACCTCATCGTCGATGGTTGAAGGGATGTCTCGCCCAGCCAGGGTAGGGACGAGGAGACATCGTCACCCAGGAGACCCAGGGTTCACTCGGAAGTAGGAGGGGGAGGTTCTTGTAAGGGATAAGGGGAACTCATCCATCACCTGTAGGATAGAACAGCATTGAAGAAGCCCTGGTTGGGAAAAGCTCTTTCCAACCGTCACACTTGAACGGATAGGAATCGACCAGGTCGAACTGCAACTCCTCTATCCCAGGCTGCTCCCCGCGGCGTTGCACATCACCTCACCAACCGAACATCTGAGGCGACGCCCCTCGACTATACACTTCCCATCAACAAATCGCAACACCACGCTTTTCACCGATCGAAACCCTTTCTCCAGTAATTACTACAGCCTACAAAACTAGGATCATGGCCGATGAAGGGCCAGGGGGAGGGAAGCACTGAGGAGGTGCTCCCTCCCCCGAGCAGACACCCCCAGGGAACCTAGAGAGAGGCCGGAGCAAATATTCTTATCATCAACATGGATTAGCTTATGAATATTCTTATCATAAGATGTTATTAGAAGTATGGGATTAGCTTATGAACATTCTTATCATCAACATGGATCTTGCACTTAGGAAGATGCAAATATAAATAGCACGTTGACAAAAGCTATAGAGGGTGATATTTCTTGTGCTTTCTGTCTATGACACCATACCACTGAGTCAGACATTAGCCACACTAGTTCTCCTTATTATGCTAATGGAGAAGGAAATAGGAAGACAAATAGGAAGAGAAGGACCAAAGCAAGGTATTGATACTAATTTTGAGAGGGTCATCGAGGAACATCAAATCACTAGAAATATATCATCATTATTAATACATGATTATGATTGTAACAACCCTCACTTTTCAATATCTCTCAGTTAAGAGAGGATCTTAAAGTTGAGTATCATTACCTAAATTTCCAGGATCAGATTCAGCAAATGATAAATAATAGTAAATAATTTTCATTTATTTGAACAAATAATATTTACAAGATTGTATAATGATATACTCTAAGGAGTTATATGAATTTTCAAAGAAACTATATACATAGATGAGAAGAAAAACTATCTACATAATCCTCCTTGACTTATCTTTAGTATCTTCAAGATTTCTTAATTCTTCATGTCTTCAACTAATACATGTAAATTAACCTAAAATGCTGACAAAAAAATGAATCAGTATATTGCTATATTGTGTCGTGGGGTGCATACAACAGTGTGCATATAAAACAACAACATATATTCTCACCCATCAAATAGATGCACACATAAACTGTTATTTACATTAAGTTAATCTAAGCCATGTTTGTCAAACCATCATGGGTGTAATCACCATTCTTTATCCATCATTGTACTTAGGTGAAATACCCCATGGTAGGTCTAACCCTGGGTTCATATTAAGAGTTTACTTTGTGTGATACTCATATGGACCTTATAGTTTTCATGGAATAAATAGGCATCAAACATATGTCATTCATTCAAACTTTGAGAAAATTCGACAAACTTTGGAATTCAATAATTTGGGTATTCATAAGCATAAACACACACCTAATTGAAGATCCTTGCTGTATAACCTTCAAATACTTTATGCAATCCAATCATCAAAGCAAGCAAAGGTACATCCAATTAATCAACACAATCTTTATTGCATACAACCCTAAAGTGTCAGCAATACATTCATAACATACCGATCAGACCTAACCTAGGTCTTAGACTAGGTTTAGAGTTATATCAGGTTTTGGTTAGGTATATGATATAAACCCTAATACCATCTTAACATGCCTTCTAAGGGTTATAAACCCTAATTGGGTATTAGATGAACTCTAATCATTATTATAGCATGATTATCATATTATTATTTGATTAAATTGAATCATGAGGTTTTAAGATCTAAATATCATGATGTATATTCATTAGACCCTAATCATCTTTATTAATGACTTAGAAAGGATAAGAGATCATCATTATTAACTATATTTGATTTAAAACATGATTCATTATCATATTTCACAAATATCATATTATGATCAAGAAAGTACCATATTCAATGTATTTAACCTATTATTCATCAAAACTAGGGTTTACTTACATATTTCACCCCAATTACATATATATGATTATTGGCCTAGGAACCCTAATTATTTATCATCACTATCATCATCCTTAAAAGTTTTTGATTATGTTTAGGAACATAGGGTTTTAGCATAAAATGAACACATTTACTAATTTGAGAAATATATTGGTCAAATATAGGGTTTTAGTGTACAAATCACATTAGCTTCATATATACCTATAATTTTGGAACTCTGATCATATTTAGGATTTGAATTTATTTTATTCAAGATCTACATGTTTTTTGATCAATTTGGTATATAGGTTCATTATCGTACGAGCTACCAATAATTAACTACAATTAATACGAGATTAGCATCCCTAGACCATAGGTAGACCATCATGTTAGTAAATATTACATTATTCATATTTTCCATGTGGCTGGGTCCAACCAATGAGCTCACACTCTAGTGGCACCTCACGTTCACATGGTTGGGGTGAAGAAATGTAGGAAAAGACATTATGACCCCCTTACCTTATAACAATGACCAAGGGTAGATGAGTAGTTTTCACCTGTCACCATATTCTGCCTCTCTCCCATGGTTGTGCTTCTACTACGCCATGGACACAGTCAATCGGGTAGTTGACTTATCCTTACTGGACATTGGTAGTGTAATTGAAGACTAGATAAGCTTCACCATCACAATCTTGATCTCATTGTCCTTTTTTCGGTGGCGTAGGATGATTGGTACTATGTGGATGAGATTTCGACTAGAGGAGCATAAGGTTGAAGGTGGGGGATTAGAGCCTGGGTGTATGCGGTGGAATTGGATGGGTATACCTATCTAAGGAGCAGGGCAAAATCATTGAGATCCTTTAATAGGTGTGTGGGTTTGAGATACCCCTACGGATATAAATCGTAGAGATCACACTTAACCTTGGTTTGGGCATTATCTCATTCTACTGAGATAATGGCAGTTATATGCCTCGTTGAGTTTGTCTCGATTTACTAAAGATAATGGGATAGTTCTCAGGTCCAACAATTGCTGGTAGAGAGAGGGATAGGTTTTCTAGTCAGATCCCAACCCACACCATTCTCTGGTCGTGAGGTTGATGAAGACCTCAGAGCCGTTCGATCAACTATCATGGCCGAGATTCAATTCACCATCCCATGTCACCCCCTATGGTTCTGGGTTATCCGGACATTGGGTAACATATTCACTAAATATGACATTAATCAAACATTATACTCACTCTAATAAAATGTAACCAAAATTCTAAAAATCCTATAGGTCATCATGATCATCCGATGGAGCCCAAATTTTAGGATAACCTCTAGTTTACCATTATCAATGTTTATGCGGGGTTTCGGTTTAAAATGAGTATGATAATTACCTTTTCCTTACTAATCAAGCATTTACTTTTTTTAGGAACTGGTTCACAAATAGACACATGATTATCTCAAATATTGGATTTATCTTCTCTTAGTCATTATCTCGTGTGATGTCAAGCAATAGTTCATATTACCTTAATTTGATACTCAATTACTTGAAATCTAGGTAAAGACTAGATAAATGATACCTTAATAATTCAGGGTATTTCTCATTGTAGAATTTTCTAGAAACTTACTCTTTATCTCATTATGAGTTTCTTAATCCAGTCACAATATTAATCGACTCATAAATATGCAAGAAATTCCAATTCTTTTTTCTTATCTACCAATGGGTCCATTTGCCATATAAAATGGCCTAGTCGTGCTTCACTTGGATTCTAAGGCCCATGACACAAACCTAGGCCTTCAATTGATCCAACTACTTGTCCATCCTATTAATTATGAAAATTGAGTTAATAACATCTCAATCCAAATTTATCAACTTTTAGGATCTTACACCCACCCCTCCTTATAAAGAAATTTTGTCCTCAAGATTCAATCCAATTAGGTTAAGGTGGATGATAACTCATACGAACCCCAAACATTAGGTCTAGAAACCTTTCTTGGATAAGTTTTAGCTAGGTTATCTTTAACACTTCACTTTAAATGCACATTATCTATGTTACAGAGGTTTCAATCCAATTTCACTCAAAGAATGATTCTATATCCTCATTTATGCATGTTATTTTCACTTAGTGATTTCAATTTCATCAAGGAACACGTTTTCACCTGGTTTTCTTAACTGTTATCCATTTTTTCATATAAGGGTGAGGTAACACCTCAAAACCTTATATCGTTCCATTTCAATTCAGTATATTCAACTTCATATATAATTTTATACATCACAAGAAGGTACCCCATCTCTCGCACTCAGAATAACATGAAATAAATATTTGGTTGCAGTCCAAATACAAAGTTCACCCCATTCCATGCGAACAGATGGTGCATCCACATGTTATCTCATAGTTTCGAATTTTGAACAAATCATCCTTAAATGACTCCAAACTAGGTATATATTTTAGTTCCACAATTTTTCTTAACTCAGGTTTAATGCCTTTCTCACCCTTGAGTTTGTGCACAATTCCCTCTAAAATCTATTTCAATCATCATATAATATGTTCTTGTATTCCTTATATTCAGATCTCGCATATATCATTACCATTTGTCATCCCCTTAAAGTCTCTAGGGGTAAAGGTACCTTTGAAATTCATTCTCCCTTTGACCTCGTGATCCTTATGTACTTATGGAGTGCCTCTCATATTTACCCATTGGGCCTCATGAACTCATGAAGGTGGACAATCTCCTGACCCCATGAGCCTTGGGTACACATGGATGACTATCTCCTGACCCATGAGCCTTATACACTTAGGGAATCATCACCTCCGGATCCCTTGGGTCTTATATTCCTTTAAGAATCCCAACTTGATCCTAGGGTTGACTTATGTTTCTACCCTCTCTAGGGTTTATTGAGATGTCTTAACTTCATTTCATGTACTAATTTCCTTGGTTATTCCCGCTTGACCCCTTGGGTCTTAAACACATAGAAAGTGGATTTCCATGAGCTCTTCCCTACATAGGCTAACTTGAGGCTCATCTCTTCCCTCCATAGAGCTAACATATGGCTCAACTCCTCCCTCCATAGGGATAACATATGGCTCTTCCATTCCTAGGGATAATTTGAGCCTAACTTGATCTTCTTCCCTTGATAGGGCTATTTTAGACCTTACTTGAGCGTCTTCCCTACATAGGGATATTTTGGGCCACTTCCATGTATATGGATAACTTATATGTTAGAACTTGAAACTATCATTGTCTTTCTCTTTGCATTGTTTTAGAGTAAGGCTTTTCAAATGTATAAGGTTTTTCAAATGTAATCTCGACCCTAGGTCTTATGACCTACATGAAAAACCCTAAGGATTAGATAGAATACATACCCTACATATTGCAATATATTTTAATACCATATTTCAAATTAGAATTTCTCCCACCAAGGTCTCACATCACATTATATTGATCAACATGCACATATAATCCTCATATTGAGTGTGTCTTACTTTATCATACACCTAGATGGTCAGGGTTAGGTCCTTTCAGGACGTCTGAAATTTCCTTAATTCTTAACACAATATTGCTCGACTCACCTTCTAGGGAAGGTTCTAACGTAGGGTGTCTTCTTGACCTAGAGCAAGAGGTTAGGCTTTCTAACCACAACCTAACCCCACGGGTTTAGGGTTATTCCCCCCATATGTCTTTTTCCCATCTTGGGTTGACCCACCCCAGATCGTTACACCAACATCAAAAGTGAATTGAGGGTATCATCCTTTCCCTTATGTAATTACTGATTTTGTATGTTTCATTTCTACATGCTAAACCAAACACGTGCACCATGCACACATATTGCATGTATATAATTTGGGGTATTATACTAAATTGCCTGAACCCATTTCTATGTATCTTTCTATTTTCCATAACTTAGGGTTTCTTTGGGTAGTATCTTTATTTCACCCACACTACTCCCATTACCCAGGATTAGGGTTTAGGGTTAGAGTTTGGGACTACACCCTGCATATTAAGGTTTTAGATATCACTTGACCTATTAGGGTTTTCATACCCTACTTAAGTCCTTCTTGGACAAATGAGTTTACCTTTACTTATATCATTCTAGGGTTTACCCTCACTATAGAACACATACGTACCACATAACCATTTTTCATAACCATGTCATTATATTTTTTTATAACGAGGAACCCCTCTTGGGCAATGCCACTATTGTACCCGACCCAGCTAAGAGTAAACCTTGGGAACAGTTGTGTCATGGGGGGGACACCACGATGCGCCCAATCAAATGCCAGCCACTGTTGCACCACGGCCGACGCCCAAAGTCGAACTCGGGTCCCTTCATTGGGGATTCTCAAGCCACACTACTCAACATTATGTGTGCATTAATTGGTGGAGGATGCCTTAATCCTAGTTCTTCTCAAAACCCTAACTTCAGATGAGGAGGAAGTGCTTTTTAGGGTTTATTAAGCTAAAGATGAGAAGTGGACGAAATTAGAGATGAGAAAGCTTAGAGGAAACATTACTTCAGGCAAACCCTAGGTTCTGGCTAGGCAAGAATCACATTGGCCAAGGGAATCCCCTTATATCGACTTAATGGTGTGGAGGAAAATATTGCCAACCCCCGAAGCCATGATCCTTTCTAGACACCATTACCCTTAGGTTATACCCTAATAATTTTTTGCTTATATATCTAGGGATTATTTGAAATTATAAACTATTAAATATTCATTGCTAAATCTGGGATTTGATACCAAATGTAACGACCCCCACTTTTTAATATCTCTCAATTAAGAGAAAACCTTAAAGTCGGAGATCATTACCTAAATTTCAAAGATTAGATTTAGCAAATAATAAATAAAGTAAATAATTTTTGTTTATTTAAAAAATAATGTTTACAAGATTGTATAACGAGCTCTTTGAAGGAGTTACCTAAATTTTCAAATAAACTATATACATAGAAGAGAAATAGAACTATCTAGACAATCCTCCTTTACTTATCTTTAGTATCTTCAAGATGTTTTTATTCTTCATGTTCTCAACTATAGATGCATGTTAACCTAAAACGCTGACAAACAAAATGGATCAGTAGATTTCTATACTATGTATGTGGGGTGAATACAAAAGTGTGTGTATAAGAGAACAACATGTATTCTCAAACATCAAATATATGCATATATAAACTAGTATTTTCATTAAATTAATCTAACCCATGTTTGTCAAACCATCTTGGTGTAATCTCCTTTCTTTATCCATAATTGGACTTAGGTGAACCACCACATGGTAGGTCTGATTGTGAGTTCTGATTATCAAAGTTTACTTTATGTGATACTCATCTGGGCCTTATAGTTTGCAAGAAATAAATAAACACCCAACAGTTATCATTCATTCAAATTTGAGAAACCTTGACAAACATTAGAATTCAATAATCTGGGTATTCATAAGATTAACCACATATCTGAATGAAGAGCCTTATAGTATAATATTCAAATAATTCATGCAATCCAAACATCAAAGCAAGAAAAGGTACATCCAGTGAATCAACATGATCTACAATTGCATACAACCCTAAAGTGTCACCATCATCATCATCATCATCATCACCATCATCATCATCATCATCTTCATCATCAAAGATTCCACATTGGGGATTGTTGCTCTCACTTGTGGAATGGGCATTCTGTCTGCCATATGTGTAATCGTGGCCATAAACTATCCAAACATAGACTGACAATAAGGATTGGCCACCATTGTAGGGTCTAACTGGGGCATCTCAGACGTCCTCTCCTCAACAACCTGCCTCCTTGCACCTCCACCCGGTGCACTAACACCTCTCTCAGCAACATGTTCTTTGTGTTCTCCAACCATCTTTTTGACTCTTCTTCTTCTTGTGCATAAGCATAAGTCACTATAAGATAGACTAGATGACACTAGAATAGACACAAACCCTAGTCCTAGGTCCCTATAGACTCAGCAAACCTAAAGCTCTGTTACCAACCAAACTATTATGCCCCGCGCCACAAAAAGCGAGATTACTCAAAACTAGACACAAAATTATAACTAAGCAAGTAGATTACCAGAAAACCCAAGAAATTAAAACTGATTTCATAAAAGTTCCATAGGCTAAAAACTTTCACATATAAGTCCACAACAAGACACTTGGATCACATAATGCGGATTAAGGTGCTTACATTACTATTTTCAACCTTCTTGTCATCAACCTCTTACATGAGATACTTGTTCCATATACATACCTGTACGCATGCCATATCTATTCAACAAAAGGCACACAAGCCAAAAACCTCGTATCAGTGACATCTCTACAGAACACATCAAAAACACCCCCAAGACAGAAGTGTACATGGACAACTCTAGGACTCTAACACCAAAAGACAAACAATACATCCAACCTTATCAGCTATTGTTCTTGTTGCTGCTCCTCCTCAGCTGCACGATCTCCACCACGTCATGCATGACTGCCTAAAAGATGTAGAAACCCACATGCTGAGATCAAATATCCCAACGAGATATATAGCTCTCCACCAACGTCTATTAAAGCACATATAAACTGAAGTAGATAGGTAACATAATTACTAACTGAGCATATTCAGCTAAATGATATGTATCCAATAGGTAAAGCAAGTTATACAATACTAGGCAATTATTATTGAGAAGAAGAACAATTAATATTCTAAGAAGTAATATGAGGAACATGTTATTTTCTATCTCTAAAACTATACAAACGCAAGGCAAGGCTTCAGCCAATGTTACTCACATTTTGTCCTTATGAAGATATACTACACAGTTGTATTATATCTTTTATTATGACATGAGGAGATGAGGTATACCACTCATTCTTCAACTGACCACTGCTAAGTCAAACTCAGTGCCATACAAGGTCTATGGAAGAGTCAGAATCCACGACCTCTCCACACCTACCAGTCAACACGAGAGAACACTACACAGACATATCAAGTCTAACTACAAAACAGCCTAGTTTGCCTTGGTATATAGGCACAATGCTAGTGAAATTGAGTTACGACCCATAGTCGCACTCCTTCCAGGGCATGTCCAACAGCCAATCCTATGAAAGTATCTTAAGTATATATTAAGTCACGTCATTGAGCTAAAACATGTAGCCGCACTCCTGCTGGGGTATGGCATGCAACCAATCATGTGAAAGTATTGTAAGTATATATTGAGTCACATCACTGAGCTACGAACTGTATCAACACTCCTACTAGGGTATGGCCCCCAACCAATCCTGTGAATGTGTATACTCAATAGTATATGACTTCGAGCTTCCACTAGGGGGGAAACTATTTCACCATCCAGTACTGAGACTGACACTGGAATAGATCTATGGCAAGGGAAACTACATGATTAGGTTTCACTTGATTAATTATACCAATTAGGTATCTTTAGCATCAATCAAGTTACAATGTACAAAGAGAAAACAAAATCTACAAGAATAAGAGCATAGTACAGTTCTAGGTGATATAAAATGTAGAAGGTGTGAACTAGTCACATCAGCACCACATGATACTAGCAGTACTATCATTCACAAGGTCAATCAATGATGTCACATCACCATGGGATATCAATCCCTTAATCATATCTCTTGAGGATATCACCTCCAATAGGCATCAAGCCTTTACTAGGTCATAGGACCCATCATATCATCCTTGCATGTACATCGTCACATTATGCCACATCATTACATATGATCACCACCCTGTATCATATAATTATCACCAAAAAATACGCAAGACATGACATTTTTTTACCTGCAAGGTTAGGGAATTCATAAAAAAGAGAGAGAAAATGTCACAATGTAGAGACCACTCCAAAGGAGACAAACAACCAAATCATGTTTCTCAACATTAGGGTTAGGGTTACATGTGTATTCGGTTAGGTTTTATAAGTAATCACCAAACCCTAGGTACACATTCCCCCACTTTCTTGGAATATGTTGAGATTAGTACCTCATTATGTAAACATGATTGACGCATATATTAAAGGCACTAGTTATGCACATGTGTATATGTACCACTTCATTGTTATGCATGTGTTACGACCAACCATCACACTTATGTGTCTGGACGACACACACACAACCCAAGAGTCTCGAACACCATGCAAGCATGGTGTCGACCGTGACATGTCCATGTGTTTCTAACACCCATCCAGGTTGATATCGACTACTACACACCAATAAGGTCATGGCCACCACACACCATAGTCGTGACCCTAACACCAACATGTCTAGATCTCCTACACAGCAGGCGTCTCAACCGCAACCAAATTCTACGGCGTGCCTGTGATAAACCAAGGCATCTTGATCAAAACCCAAGGCAATGCCGCGACCATGACCAAGGGCAGTGTCATGACCACAATGCCTACTAGGTGACATGTATCGACCAACTCCAAGGAAGGCATCTCGATCAGAACAGAAGGATGAGTCACAACTAAAATAAAGTAATGTTTCCACCTCAAACCAAAGTAGGTCACGACCGAAATAGAAGCAAGCAAAATACAATATATCAGTCGCAAGCCAAAGGGGTGTCTTGACCACCCAAAATAATGACCTGACTTGACCATAACAAAGCAAAGTCCACAACCAACCAAACCCAAACAACAGAACGTCTCGGTTGAAACATTCACATGTCTTGACCCAAAAACACCAAATTTTGCGACCACTAAGGTCGACCACCTAAGCAACACATAACCATCATCAAGACAAGGGTAACCCTTGATCAAAAAGGAGATAGCCACTATCCAAAATAGGATATAACAACAAGGACAACCACCATCCTCAAGGAGGGGTACTTCTCATGCAACCCCTAAAGCACGTGTCAAGAATTCCACCATGAAAAGATCTTATGCCAAAGAGAGATAAAACCCATGATTAACACATCCCAAACAAGACCTAAAATCCATGATACATCAAGTTACATGAGCATTGTGTATGTGACCAAAACAAAGATCAAAAAGTAGGGGTAAACCATCAACATCACCATCATCTAAAAAATGGTTACCAAGAATTAGGGTTTCAGATTTTAAGCAAACCAAACATGATAATCATTATCATCTAGCTCTAAAACATGATATCATATACTAGCATATTAGAGCAACATTTTTGCAGGAGAAACAATAACATGCTTGTAGAGAAAGGTGCTAAAATAGAGAGGGTAGAGGGTTCTATCACCCGCCTTGAGGAAGATCAACTCCAAGGATCACTAGCTCCAAGCACATGATCGCCAAAGATGATGAAGCTCCACCAAAAGCTCTACTTTAGGCCACAAGATCACCTCAATAAGAAAAAGACACCAAGTTCAAAGATAACCCAAGAAAGGAGGGCAAGAATCTCTGGCCGAACCAAAAGAAGGAGGGAGGAAGAGAGAAGGAAACTTCCTCACACTTGGGTCCACCTTGTCAAAACATGGCCTATGACCCTTGTGATGAGGGGTTCCTCTCCAAAACGACGACCATGGAGGATCCATGGTCTAAGAATTATAAAAGAAGAAGAAGGTGGGGTAGAATATCAAAATATATGCCATCAAGGAAAGGCATACGCTTACCAAGGTTGAAGATGAGCAAGAGTCACCACATGCAAGGGATCTGATCATCAAAGCTCCAAGGATCAACTCTCCTTGCTCCACCAAGCTCCAAGGATGAGTAAAAGAGAGGGAGGAAGAAGGAATTTTGAAAAGGGTCACTTGCATGGTGAGAAGAGGGTTTATATAGAAAAGGAGGAGGGGAGTAAGGTGGAGATGAGGTGTCACCATCCTAGGGCACTAAAGGGACACTTGTCCACCCAAGAAACCAACATGCAACCACTTAAAACACACATGCATGAGATGGTGATACAACCTATGTTGGGTATCAACCACCTTTGGTCCCCAACATATGGTTTCAGTTGCAACACCTCACGGGCATACCATATGATTGAGACAAAGTACCAAAGCATTACCTGGTCGAGACAAAAGGATCACCACAAACACTTGGTCGAGACACTTCACTAGAAGATAATTGTCTCGATCCAAGACAAACCCAGACCATCACAGTCAAGAAAAAAAACCTAGAGAAGGTGTCTTGGTCGAGACACTCACAAGAAACCCTCTCAAGGTCAAGACAAAGGTCACCACCTTCAATAAGGTACACATGGTCGAAACCAAGCAAACCATAGAAACCCTAATCACCACTAGGGTGTCACCACTCAACCAAGGCCCAACCAATGCGCCCCAAAGCACCACACACACACTCTCTCTCATGAAGCCAAGAGATAGAAGGAACACTATAGAGGTGGAAAATTTCAAGATAACCCTCATAAATGGGTAAATTGCAATTTGATCTAAAATAAGCACATAGGGCACAAACATCATCCAAACAAGCTCAAACTAGAAACTTAAGCTCTCCACAAGCTCTAAAAAAATCCCAAAGGATTAGACTAAGGCTCTAAGAACTTAATAAAGCCAAAACAAATAGGGTTATCCCAAAACCCAGGTCAGGGGTCTTACATCCACAAGGTGAAGATGAGTTACTTCCAATGTCATCGTTGTTCGTCGATGTTGTTGTTGCTCAACTCTATTACTGTCTATCTCTGGATTAGGACATGTAATATCCATAACTATACTAATAAGATGTGTCTTGTGGTGTGACAACAAGAACACACTAAAATATAAATAATTCTCTTATCTATTTGTTATGTTTTATGATGCTTTTTTATATAAAATATCTATGGCATGAGTTTTTGGTGGAAAAAAGTCTATAATTTTGCTATGCAACCCTCACTCAATGCCTGACATATATGGCATGAGTTTTTGGTGGAAAAAAGTATGTAATTTTGCTATGCAACCCTCGCTCCATATCTGACATATATTTATGAATGTTTGTCACATTTTCAACATGATTTTTTTTGTTGTTGTACTTATTGCAATGAATTGGGCCAGATCAATCTTCTATGGTTCAACCAGAACATAAACATGAAGAATCATATATTTCTACTCAAACAAAATTCTCTTGTAATATATAACAATCGGTTTTACACCCCCTCGTTCTTTCCATGTTTATGAAACATTATTGTTATGCATAGTTTGTCTAGGCAATATCTATTACACTACTCGAATCACAATAACACACAAAAAATAGTGTAAATTATCACAAAATTAAACTACATGCTTTGCCATATCTAAAAAGTACCCTACTAACTTCTTCATGGAACATGTTATATAAACAAATTGACGTATTCTTTTTTGTAGAAAAGAAAACCAACATGTCCTTCAACATAATAGAATTCATGGTTAATTAGTTAAAACAGCTAAACATAATTGGAAAATCATAGGAACTTTACCCCCCAAAGGAATATTATAAAATGATGTCTTTAAAAGTGAATCTAAAATGTTTTGTATTAATATTTTTCAATAGTCATAAACTAAATCTAGACACTTTAGTGAACACTTCTTACTTAGGTTTTGTTACTCTTGACTAACTTTGAGTTTGGAGATGCACAACAATATATGAACATGCTACCAATTTGATGTTGCAACAACTCATCTTGTCAAAAACTTCTAGATTTGGTTCTCAAACATCAAGATGTAGTTCTTAGATCTAGTCATTTGGAAATATATCTTTAAGCAAATTCTACTATGCTATGATATTCCTTATCATAAATCTTTTTAAGTACATGAATCTATAATTAATACCACATCATACACAAACACACTTCAAGACTTAAAAAGTCTACTCTTTCCTCTATAAATTTATTTATATGATATTCATCTTTAAATTCCAACCATATCCCTACCATTATTGTACATTGCAGAACACTTCATGATTTAGAAATTTCTTTTGTTTAGATGTATTAACTTTAATAATAATTACAAAACTACTGAACATATATAAGATCCCAACTCTGTTAGGCTTGCCAACAAGAAGTAGTTATAGTAGGGAAAAATGATGATGCAGTGAAAGAAAAGCTATCTCACCAGGCTAGGTGAAAAAAATAAACTCACCAGCCAACACCATTATATAAAAAGTAAATCTAGTACAAAAATAGTCAACTAATTATTAGCAGTTCTGCTAAGAAAAAAAAATAGATATATTTTATTTGATCCTAAGAAATATTCCGATGTCATAACATAAAAAGAAAGTGAGGTCAACAAAATAAAGAGAAGACATTCTGTTAGTAGATTATGTTTGAAACAATAAATTGAAGTCAAGCTAACAAAACAATAAATAAAAGATTGCATACAGTTGAAAGCTAAAGTAGCAGTAGTGGATCTACTAAGCGTCACCCAAAAAATTGTAAAATACTGCTCACTTAGTTTACTCTAGGAAATTTTAATTGTGGGCACTCCTCGGAACAACGATCACATGCCCTCACCCAACCATTTTTCAATAATCTCTACGATCACCAACCAAACAGATGACTTGAGTCGAACAATGCAACTTATACGGTCTTATGTAAAAAGTAGATATGGTAACTTTAATTATGACCATTTTAATGTGACCAATTAGTTATTATTATGCACTGGAAGACAATAAAAATATATTTCAATGACGAGAGTGTGTGTTATGTGGCATGGGAATAACAAGGATGGAGTAACTCAAAATAAAAAGGTTATATAATGTTGTGGGTGGTGTCTACTATAGTCATCTATTACAAATAAATTTTGAAGGCAAAAAGTTAGGAAAATCATGTGGGCTTTATTTAAATCAAATTTGGACCCAAATCTACTCAAAATTAAAATAAACACATACACAATACAATGAGTTCTATTGGTTATCATCCCGGTTTTCTTATTTGGCTTCCTTTATTTTAATATGATTTAATATATATATTCACTCACATATTAACAATTTTATAAATAAGGTTAGGCAATGATGAGGAATATCATTATTGGTGAATTTTGATAGTCCTTAATGAGAAATCTCGAGTCTGAAATAAACTATAAACTATTTTTGCTTTAGCATCTCTTTCGAGTGTCTGACCTCACCTCGAGTTGTGAGTAAGGGGGGAATCTTTCTCTCTTAGACTCATAAATAAGAATATATCAATTATGACTTGTTTGGTAGAAGGGAAACAATGGTATTGGGAGGCGAAAAGCAAAGGTTCCACTTCTCTTCTCATAAAATTGTATTGATTAATTAAGGAAGAAGATATACTTGGAAAGAAATAAGTAAGATTCCAAAGAGACATGGAAAGTTGGACTAAAGTATAGAAACACACAAACATAGGATAATATTAGAGAAGAAAAATGGAGGGAAATTCATTTTTGTAGAGGAATTCAAATTTAAAAAGAAATATAGCATCAACTTAAAATTTTGGTGAAGAATTTAATGGAAACATTAATTGTTAAGGAAAATTTAGATAGTTTAGGGAATATTAGAGAGAAATCACATAGCACTATACGGATAAAAAATGGATACTTATTTGGATATTTGAAGGAAAATATAGAAATAATAAGGAAAATACTTACACAACTTACAATACATGCAAGAAAATGAGATTCTCTAATTTATACTTGTGGTTAAGTTTAATAATGGCCTAACCTTCCCCTCCATACGCTAACCAAACATACCAAATGTGGCGAAGCATTCAAAACATACGTCATTAACTAAGCAGAAGCGATCACTAACAACAGATTACTGAAAATCACTAAAAATTTAAACCTTTTGCAAAGAGATCCATACACAGGAAAACTCTTTTATCAAGAACCAATGTATTTCATTTACATCTTAGTTCATGAGTACATATTCTGTACCATTCCTTCTTTAGGATTACAAGCATCATCTTCTATGTTAACAACTAAACACAGATAACATAAAAACCTCAAGGCATCAAGCCAAAATCTCTGATTGATTTATCAAAAAAACTAGTTACTAACTCTGAGGACCTGAGAGTACAGAGACAACACATAGGACTTCTATCTACAAGACACGACAGACAGTACACTCAACCTGAGTTGTCACTGCTGCTACTGATGTTCTTCCTCTGCAAGATATTCTCAGTCTCCTTCATGCTTGTCCACCTAAAAATGTTGGATCCCACGGGGGTGAGACAATTGTAATTGCCCCAACGAGAGATATAACTCTCTGCCAAAAACATTATTATTGCAGTTTAATGATATAAAATTGGGAAGAAGATAAGCAGTTATAAGCATTCTCATATTTTAAAACATTACAACCATTTATGATAGAATAATAGATCATTTATTCTCTTAATACGGAATAGGAAGAACATGTATATCATTTATCTATCATATTATACCATCATGTCAAACTTCTCTTGTGACACTCATTATCTTGATATGTCACCCATGAGACATTCTTGTTTCAATTTGTTGGCCTTAGCCAATCTGCTAAACAGATATGGGATTATATCTACCATGTACTCATTTATCATTAATACAGCCATTGGGTTATTTCCAATCCTGTGTCATTATTATAGGCATTGGGTTATTACCAATCATGTGTAATCATTACAGGCATTGGGTTATTACCAATCATGTGTCATCATTACAGGCATTGGGTTATTACCAATCATGTGTCATCATTACATGCATTGAGTTATTACCAATCTTGTGTCATCATTACAGGCATTGGGTTATTACCAATCTTGTGTCATCATTACAGGCATTGGGTTATTGCCAATCCTGTGTCATCATTACAGGCATTGAGCCTATGCCAGGTATTGGACTCTTCTAAACCTGATTACACCGCCAGGTATTGGACACTACCAATCCTGATTTCACAGCAAGGCATTGGACTTTAACCAACCTTGATTACATGCATTACACCTCTGCCAGGTATCAGACTTTAACCAATCCTGATTACACATCCAGACATTAGACTCTAACCAATCCTGATTACACAGTCAGGCATTGGACTTTAACCAACCCTGATTACAGGAATTACACCTCTGCCAGGTATTGGACTTTAACCAATCCTGATTACACATCTAGGCATTGGACTCTAACCAATCCTGATTACACAGCCAAGCATTGGACTTTAACCAACCCTAATTACAGGCATTACACCTCTGCCAGGTATTGGACTTTAACCAATCCTGATTACAAGCATTACACCCCTATCAGGTATTGGACTTTAACCAATCCTGATTACACAACCAGGCATTGGACTCTAACCAATCCTGATTACACAACCATGCATTGGACTTTAACCAACCCCGATTACAGGCATTACACCTCTGCCAGGTATTGGAATTTAACCACTCCTGATTACACAGCCAGGCATTGGACTCTAACCAATCTTGATTACACAGACATGCATTAGACTCTATCCAATCCTGATGTTAGCCTTCATAGCTTTTCACATTCTTTATTGAATACAATCGTTCCTTTTATTAAGTTTATTAAAACAATATCATTTCTTACAATAAACTTTTATAATCATCTTGGTACCTCTCACTATGCCACAATTGTTCTCATGGCTCATAAGGCCCATAAAGCATCTTGTCACCTTTCACTAGGCAACATCTAACCATATGGCTCACAAGGCCATTAACCATCTTGTCACCTATCACTAGGCAACATATAGTCATATGGCTTACAAGGCCATTACACATCTTGTCACCTCCCACTAGGCAACAATAATATATTACCTCATGTAATACAATAATAACACCACTATTCCCTCAATAGGGTTAGGGCTTACTATTCACATTACATTAGGGTTTCTCATGTCCCATTACCAAATTTAGGGTTAGGGTTTCCTATCTCACATTAATTAGGATTTCATATTTATCAAATCAACCTTAATATATTGCTCCACACCTCTAGGAGCATCCATTAACATCTCGAGTATTCAATCATGTTTATTACTCTTCACATTTATCATTAAATGATTATCAATACAAGGTGTGAGTTCATTTCTCATCCTTATCATGGTATGATTACATCATACTCATTAGTTTGGCTTAACCCCATTCTCAAGGTATATTAGTCTATGCTTTTCAAAGTATATCAAACTCATTACATTTCATTGTAACAATTTACATAACACACTTCATGTGTTTCTTGTCCAAGTATATTGGATTTGAGGTTCATCAAGGTATATCAAACCTGGAATGCTAAAAGTGATATCTATCATATCTTGATATATCACTTTCCTCATCACTTCCAACTTACTTGAGTTATCAACTTATCTTGGATTAAGGTATTTCCCATCTTAATACTTTCATCCACTGACCTATCACTTTTACCATGAAGTGCATAGGTCACACACAAGAATGGTCCAAATATCTTTAATGATATGGACTCATTTCAGGTTAAGGCATTGCTTACTATAAGGTTTCCTATGATCAACCATTTGAGATATTTCACCTTTATAAGGCATTACCCACTATTTTATCATTAGGGTTCTCTCATACCATTACCTAGTAATTAGGGTTATGGTTTATCATCATATTGCCCAATATTAGGGCTTCATGTATTATAACTCAAAATTAGAGTTTCACATACCTTCACCCTGTGTTAGGGCTCCTCATCATACCATTGCATAGGGTTTCACATGGCATCACCCTCAATTAGGGTTTCACATGGCATCGCCCTCAATTAGGGTTTCACATGGTATCACCCTCAATTAGGGTTTCACATGGCATCACCCTCAATTAGGGTTTCACATGGTATCACTCTCAATTAGGGTTTCACATGGCATCACCCTCAATTAGGATTTCACTCAAGATTGCCCTAATTTTAGGATTATGGCTTATTAACCCACTCGATTAGGATTTCATGATCTCTTTACTAAGGATCATACCCTAATCACATATTCTTCATGATTAATACCCATGTATGAATTCCTTTCTATCATCCTCTCAACTTGATTAGGTTACAACAACCTTTCAATCAAATATATACAACTATGGTTGACATAGTGTATTGAGACATTGCTTTCATAAGCTTTTAGGGTTAACCATTCTAAAGGTACTGATCATCTAGGTACATTAGGGTTTCAACCTTTGTACCTATCATTGATAATCATTATTATCAACCATTGGATCAATGGATCAATCATCACCTTAAATCTCCAAATGATTTGATCACTTTAGACCTCCATTCGGTTTTGATCATGACCTTCAAATGGTCTTGAGGTCACACCCTCAAATGGTCTTGGGGTTAAACCTTCAAACGGTATTGGGTTCAGACCTTCAAACGGTATTGGCCCTTAGCCCCTTAAATGGTTTTGAAACTATTTCCTTTCAAACGGTCTTGAATACATTTTCCTTCTCAAACGATTTGAATCTGTTTCATCTCAAACGGTCAACCTTCACCAAACGGTCAACCCTATCAAACGGTTTTGAAACTGTTTCCTACAAACGGTCAACCTTTCTCAAATGGTCAACCCTTGATCCTCAAACGGTTTGAAACCATTTGAGCACCAAACGGTTTGATGAAACCATTTGCTCAACCAACATGAAATTGAATCAAATCGATTAGGGTTTCAATGCTTCAATTCGATTAGGGTTTGCAATTGGTAGATTATCCAACACTTGGAACCTTTAAAATCAAATCAATTGAATCTATTAGATCATTATTCAACAGATCAGCAACCCCCTTCAAACGGTCAACCCCCTCCATTCAGTCAACCACTCCAAACGGTTTGGAACCCAAACTTCCAAATGGTTTGCAAACCGTTTGGTCACCAAACGGTTTGGTGAAACCGATTGGACCATATTGTTGAAACTGTTTATAAAGGATATTTATGGAGGTGTGTGCTTCTGATGATTTCATCATCATCAAGCTCTAAACCCACGAATCTTTCTGTGATTTCCATGGTAATTTCATCAATCAATCAAATAAAATTTGGAGGATAGAGAAAGCTTCAATAATAGTTGAAGATATGAAATCAATAACAATATTTAAGGTTTCAAGTTATATAACCCGCCTTCAATGAAGCTTCAAAGCTCCAACTTCACATTCCTAATGGTGAAAGAATCTTTCTCACACCACAAGATTTGTTCCTCAAGCTTTTAAGTGAAATGGATTGGCTAGAAAGGAAGATTGATAGAAGAAAAGAAGAAATCCATCATTTATTTTTGATTTCCACCATGAAACCATGGTTGAAAGTGATCAAGAAGCTTACCTACAGGTTGGAACTCGTCCTCCTGTTGCTCCTTATCCCCCTTGGTAGTTTTGCAAGCAAAGAGTGAAAGTGGATTCGAAATTCCCCTTTCAAGCTAAGGGTAAATGAGCTTATATGCATTTTTATTAAAATTCATTTTAAGAGAGAGAAAGTAGGAAATAACTACTCCATTTCCTTGCCACTTTCCCTCTCCTCTTACTTGCATATGAGGCTATATTCCTTGCCTCTTATTCATCTCAAATATCCATGAAATAAAGAAAAGCAAATTAAGCACCTTAATCCATTTAATAATAATATCCATAAGTTAGTGGATATTTCTTTTTGTTTTAATAATGTGAGTGAGTTATCCACTTCCTTTAGATATTTTCGTTGCCTTTGCAAGTCACATGGTCTTCCATTATTTTTAAAAATCATCCCTCACCTTTTGGTTGAAGGGATCTTCAATTAATATATTTATTTTTGCATTAAATTGAAGTAAAGTTCCAATTATGCTTAAATCTTGATTATTTTAATATCAAGATTCTCTCTCCTTCAAAGTGATACAAATGAGACGACCCTATCATTTTATTTTCTCTAAATGATGCCAAGAAACATTAGGTACTCTCTAGAAGTGGTATTTTGCATATTGAACCCTAGGTTTTGGGTAAATTACACATTACACCAAAACTAGGTTTTAGTGCATAAACATTGCTCAACTAGCTCTTTCTTGGTGCTCAGACTTGTGAAAGCCATACCACTACATCATACTCATTTATATGATGCTTCATCATATGAGGAACATTTTATCATGCAACATTTGCAAATTAACCCCTCAACTTGGGTAAATTGCACTTTAGTCCAAAACAAGTAAAACATTGTTTCAACACTATTAAAAAAGGATTGAAATTGAGATATAAGTCCCTCTTGAGCCTTAATTACTTTTCAAGAGATAAGAGAAAACATATAATCAACCTTATTAAGCAAAACATATAGGGTTAAGGCTTAACCGAGGTCAGGTATGTTACAATTATAAACCCCTAACAATGATTTCATCCCCAAAATCCTAGATAAAAGGAGACAGATATTATTCATTCGTTATATCATCAAGTCTCCACATAACATCTCATTGTTATGGAGACACCATAGAACTTTGATCAATACAAAATCCTTTCACACAAAATTCTCATAGAATCAAACACACAAGACACATACTCCACTGTCCTTTCATTATTGACTGTGGAGTTAATTCTATGTCAGGTAACACTTTTCTTATTTAGATATAGGTTATTCGTTAATTTAATTTGATAAACTTTTCTTGCAATAATTTTTTTTACAATTATTCCTTCAAATAGTTCATTCTCATCAATGTTATGTTTATCCAAAGCATAAACCCCTAACGTATGATGTCCATACTACATTAGATAATGGAACTGATTCCACAGTTAACCAATCCAGGTAACAATCATAAAAATAGCCTGATATTTCTCAGATACCAGAATCCCTTACCTTGGTATCTAACACATGTGTTGATAACACATCACATCCTCATCTTCTTTTGGTCATTGTATAAATTTTTAACTATTCATGAGTCATTTACTCTTATTTCATCCTAGGTTCCTTGCTATTATCATAGGAATTATAAAGATGATTATATATCATTATCTCTCAGCATCATTATCACCATGAATACTAGATATGGTATTCAAACCTTCAGTTCATCACTGAACATTGTTATCCCTTATTAGATAACTGTTACCTCTAGGTCTGAGGACCAGGGTATACATTATACTAAACATCTTCTTTTTGTTTATAGGTTGATTTATAATTAAATCAAATTCCTCCGTATATCAATTAGAATGTGGTAGAAATATCCATGCCACATCTCCTTCTTGATTAGGCTTCTTTGGATTGTTTCAGAATGATTACTTGATCCGAGTAATCAGAAAGATAACAATCTAGGTATGTCATACTTACCTTGCCTTCAATAAATGAATACCTGGTCAGGGTATTCAAGAACTGAAATTAGGTAGTATGCGTTTATTTTTATTTTATGTTTTCATCTCTTTAAATTTGATATACTTAATATCTCAGATTTTCTCTGAGTTCCTTTTTCATCTCTTCCCTTCCTTAATGAAGAAAGAGAAATTTCAAAACATATAAAAGAATATTAATCTGAACACAAGTTTTCATCCTACTTATCTCTTCCTCATATCCTCAAAGGATTATACAGATGAACTAAACAACACTACCTTTCTTATAGTAGAGAGTAGAGGATATTTCAAAATAGAAAGTTTTATCTTTGACATGTCTACCTCTCACAAGTTATCTAGTGTCTTGTCTGTTGGGTCACATCATCACTTTCTATTTGGACATTGCCACCTCAGATGTCCTCTCTGTCCACATCTATAGCAAGCTCAGAGCCTTTTAGGTGACTGTTGCTTGGGGGAACTACATTGTGGTTGAGTCGGTACTACTAAAATATTTGATTGTTTAGTACTACCAATTCCTTGTTCCTGTGACTGTTTAGACTTTCTTTTAAGGTATGTCTCATGTTTCTTTGTCATAGACCCTTCTATCCTTTGAATTGACTCCACAAATGTGACAAACCTCTCTCTACTTTCTAGGACAGATGCCGGAATAGGTATTTCAGCATTCAGTCCCTTCTCAAAATGTCGAATCTTTTCTTCCTCAGTAGCAGCCATTTGAGGACAAAATCGTAAAAGTTCCATAAACTTGACCTCATATTCATTTATTAACATGTCTCTCTGTCGAATTTTCTCAAATTGTGAGATCTTTTCATCTAAATATGTCCTTGGAAAATACTTATTGATGAATTCTTGACAAAATTCCTATTAATTTACCTCTTCATCATTCCTTTTTATTTCTTCTATAGCCCACCAATGTCCAACACTACCCTTCAAAAGGTATACAACATGTTTAACTTTGTCAGCCTCTGGGATACTAAGGATCTTAAAAGCTTTTTCTAACTCAGTGAGCCATAAATCTGCATCTGTTAGGTTAGATGTCCCAACATATTCTATGGCTCCAACACGATGTAGTCATTCAAAAGTATTACTAGACCCATATCCCTCATTGGGAGCTGGTGCCCTGGGTGGTGGTACCGGCATCTGATATGTTATATGCATCACTGCAGTCATGAATTGCCCAAAAAGAATAGAAAAATCTGGGTTTCTCATCATGACCTCGTCAACATGGGAATTCTTAGGCATTGTTTCTTCTCTTGCCTAATCCCTAGAACCTTCTACTGGTGCAACAACATTGCTCTCAGCAACGTGTCCCTCATGTTCTCCAGACATCTTAGAGTTATATATCTTCTTCTGCATAAGCAGAAGGCACTATAAGATACACCGAGCTACACTTAGAATAGACTCGATACCTTAATCCTATGTCTCTGTAGACTTAGTGAACCTAGAGCTCTGATACCACTAAATTGTGGTGAAGCGTTTAAAACATACGTAATTAACTAAGTGGAAGCGATCACTAACAATGAATTACTAAAAATCACTAAAAATTTAAATCTTTTGCGAAGAGATCCATACATAGGAAAACTCTTTTATCAAGAACCAATGTATTTCATTTACATCTTGGTTCATGAGTACATATTTTGTACCATTCCTTCTTCAGGATTACAAGCATCATTTGCTCTGTTAACAACTAAACACATACAACATAAAAACCTCAAGGCATCAAGCCAAAATCTCAGATTGATTTATTAAAAACACTAGTTACTAACTCTGAGGACCTGAGAGTACAGATACGACACATAGGACTTCTATCTACAAGACACGACAGACAATACACTCAACCTGAGCGGTCACTGCTGTCACTGCTGCTGCTGATGTTCTTCCTCTGCAAGATATTCTCAATCTCCTTCGTGCTTGTCGACCTAAAAATGTTGGATCCCACGGGGGTGAGACAATTGTAATTGCCCCAACGAGAGATATAACTCTCTGCCAAAAATATTATTATTACAGTTTAATGATATAAAACTGGGCAGAAGATAAGCAATTTAAAGCATTCTCATCTTTTAAAACATTGCAACTATTTATGATAGAATAATAGATCATTTATTCTCTTAATAAGGAATAGGAAGAACATGTATATCATTTATCCATCATATTATACCATCATTTCAAACTTCTCTTGTGACACTCATTATCTTGATATGTCACCCATGAGACATTCTTGTTTCAATTTGTTGGCCTTAGCCAATCTACTAAACAGATATGGGATTATATCTACCATATACTCATTTGTCATTAATACATGCATTGGGTTATTACCAATCCTATGTCATTATTACAGTCATTGGGTTATTACCAATCATGTGTCATCATTACAGACATTGGGTTATTACCAATCATGTGTCATCATTACATGCATTGGGTATTACCAATCCTGTGTCATCATTACATGCATTAGGTTATTACCAATCCTGTGTCATCATTACATGCATTGGGTTATTACCAATCATGTGTCATCATTACAGGCATTGAGCCTCTGCCAGGTATTAGACTCTTCCAAACCTGGTTACACCGCCAGGCATTGGATACTACCAATCCTGATTTCACAGCCAGGCATTGTACTTTAACCAACCCTGAGTACAGGCATTACACCTCTGCTAGGTATCAGACTTTAACCAATCATGATTACACAGCCAGGCATTGGACTCTAACCAATACTGATTACACAGCCAGGCATTGGACTTTAACCAACCTTGATTACATGCATTACACCTCTGTCAGGTATTGGACTTTAACCAATCATGATTACACAACCAGACATTGGACTCTAACCAATACTGATTACACAGCCAGGCATTGGACTTTAACCAACCCTAATTACATGCATTACACCTCTGCCAGGTATATGACTTTAACCAATCCTGATTACAGGCATTACACCTCTACCAGGTATTGCACTTTAACCAATCCTGATTACATGCATTACACATCTGCCAGGTATTGGACTTTAACCAATCCTAATTACACAGCCAGACATTGGACTCTTTACCAATCCTGCTTACACAACTAGGCATTGGACTTTAACCAACCCTGATTACAGGCATTACACCTCTGCCAGGTATTGGACTTTAACCACTCCTGATTACACAGCCAGACATTGGACTCTAACCAATCTTGATTACACAGCCAAACATTGGACTCTTACCAATCCTAATGTTAGCCTTCATAAATTTTCACATTCTTTATTGAATACAATCGTTCCTTTTATTAAGTTTATTAAAACATTATCATTTCTTACAATAAACTTTTATAATCATCTTGGTACCTGTCACTATGCCACAATTGTTCTCATGGCTCATAAGGCCCATAAAGCATCTTGTCACCTTTCACCAGGCAACATCTAACCATATGGCTCACAAGGCCATTAACCATCTTGTCACCT